>NW_019379833.1:68430-126237 GCF_000648655.2 Copidosoma floridanum
ACAAGTATAATATATATTAAAAATCATATGTTCTACACGAACAGCTTCGTATCAAATTATTCTATTAAAGAAAAAAATTATTTTTTTATAGCAGCAGAATGGTATTGGTCACAGAAAATAAAATTATACAATTTTTATCACTACAAAATTTAAATTAAGAAAATAACAACAATGTTTGTAATGATAAAATCTCGAATCAGCAATTAAACGCTGTACTATTCTTTAATTTTGTTAAATTAACTTTTACCGAATTTCACAACTTTTCAAATAAAGGACACAGTTATACATGAAAAACTTTGTAATGTAGGTATTTTCATGTTTTTTTGATGTAAGAAATTTAAAATACAGTGTCATAATCAATAAGTAATTTTTTGCGTTTTTTGACTTTTTTGTAGTCTAATTTTTATGATGCCGTTACGTCGGCGCGACAAATTTTTCGAGTGAAGGGAATCAAGTTACAATTCCTCGGAGCGGTTGTTGTGATGTATACCGATGCACTTACTCGCGGCGCGCATAGGGGTTGTCAATATTACCTAGAGCGGCTTATCAAAGGCATCCTATTCGCAATCTAGAAGCTACCAATACCGTCACGAGTAAAGGCGATTTACGAAAGGGAAAATTGGTGATTTAGTTCGCGACCAACCTAGAGACCACAAATATCGTCACGAGTAATGGTGTATATTCTAGATTTCACGTGTGGAACAATGGATTTTTATTCCCAAGGTTCAGAGGGTATCGATACCGCAATGAGTAATGATATAGGCACTAGAAATTATGTCCACGTCGGGACGAAATACCAAAAATAAAGGTTAAAGTAACTTAATAATTTTCAACAACTTACTTTTATTTTCTTAAGTTAAAACTAGAATACACGCGGCGAACCAGCGCGAAGTATCCGATGCCAAGGTTAAACCGCACTCTTGAAGAACCGTATGATAGCAGAGGCAGACTCTAGATATCCAGCTGACCGTTCAAGGGTAAAAATAAACCGTGTCCTCACCTTGTGGTGGACTTAGAAAGTAACAGAGTTGGACTCTAATTATCTACTCTACCGTTTAAGGAGTGACTATTGAGAAACTATTTTCAGGACCTCCGGGACTTTTTTAGGAAGTAACGAACCTCGGTCACGCGCTGGCTCGAAAATATTTCGTATAAGTTTTGATTGAGTAAACGTTCGGTACGTTGTGGTATTAACAACAGTTTTAGTAGAAAAATTTTATAGACAGTAATAACTTCATTAACTGCTAGATTTGCCGTAGATTACCCTTGTTAACATATCCTTCAATTAGGCCAATTAATGATCATAAAAGATTAATTAGCAACAGCGGTGCCTGTGGTTAACATATATATCGATAGTAACAGTAGCGTGATTCTTAAAAGTAATTAAGTGTATATCCCTTATTTAGTCTGATAAAGCATACCATCAAATTTATACATTTCGTTATAATCATTATATTGTTTTATTTTATGATAGTCAATTTTTTTTTTTTTTTTTAATGGAGCGAGGAGGGGAAAATTTTTCCAGACACCGCAGCTAATCTGGTGGTAGTGTCGGATTCACCCGACCTAACGACTAAAAACTAACCTCCCGCAAGGGACAGATCCGTAATGACCACTTTTTTAGAAGACAAAAAGGCACAAGAGAAGAACGAAGAATAAACGTCATGGCAAAATAGTATAAAAAGGGTGGGAGAAAGTTTAGAGCCTTGGGGGACTCCGGAGGTTCTTGATCAGGAGTTGGAGAGGGAGTTGCCTACTTTAACTTACTTACTCGTGCCAAACTCTGTCAAAGGTCCGCTGTACAGTTTTTGTGGATGAGACTATCGGAGAGGGCTTTGGTGACTCTCAGAAGCTGGTGTACAGTCGAGTGTCTGACTCTAAAACCCTACTGCACGTCCGAAAGGATGTTGTTTTTCGTGGCGTGCTTGTTAAGGCAGGTAAAAATGACGCTCTCGGTGATTTTACTGGGCGACAAAAGTAAGCTTATGAGTCGGTGGATCAAGGAGTTGCTCGAGAGGTTTTCCCGGCTTCAGGAGGCAGATGAACATAGCCTCCTCCCACGCACTTGAGAAATAACGAAGGTGTATCACAGAGTTGGTGATGTTGCAGATCGCCGTGATGAGTTTTTGAGGGAGGATTTTCAGTACGCTGTTGAAAATACCGTCTCGGACGGAGGCTTTTCGAGTTTTTAGGGAACGGATGATACCTCTAATTTCGAAGGGTGCGCGGTGCTCGAAATCCGGGTTGTCAAGGACTTGTTGCTGCACCGTCTGGTTCAATCTCGCGTGTTCCTGCGCTAGTTCTTCAGCACTAAGTTTGGGGGAGCATAGATTTTGCAGCGAATCTGCAAAGATCTCTACTTTGTCCGAGTCTAACGAGTAGAGTTTGTTCCTTTGTTGAAGGAGGGGGGGGGGATCAGACCATTTTTTTGTTAAGTTTTTACCTTTCAAGCGATTCTTGAGTGGGACTCTGCCTTGGCTATGAATTTGTTAAATTCCTTATTTGGGAATTCGTAGACTTGGGATTTGACTTTTCTTTCAAGGAGTTTAGGTATACTTCAAAATTGGGGGTTCTCTGTTTTTGCCAGAGTTTCTGAACTCTTCTTCTCCTTCATGAAACCCATAAGGTCGCGAGAAAGTTTGAGTGTATGTTGAGGAGCTGTAGTTGTTGTGGTGGCGTTTCATATGCACCTATTGAGTTCGTCTGTAAGTTCGTCAACTGCTATGTCGAGTTCCGTTTGTAACCTGATGGGACGACATTTAAATGGAGAGGATTCGAGGTTATACGCAAGGTGGACCCAGTCTATGCAGCTGGTGGTAACAAGTACGGTGAAGAGAGACTTAGGGATCTCTAGGTAGACTGGATTATGGTTGCAGGGAAGGTCTGGAGAGGTTCATGGTTCGGTAGGGATGGTTAAATTTTTCATTAAGAATATGTCTCAGATTTCCAGGTCTTTGTCTGGAGAGCTAGGTTAGTGATTCGGTTCACTCAGAACTTTAATGTCGATGTTAAGATTACGCAAATAATTTAGGAGAGAGCGACCTTTAGAATTTTTGTGTTTTCATCCCCACGATTTATGCTTGGTGTTTACGTTGCCAGCCACAATCGTAGGAATGTTGGAGGCAAACAGCAAGGTTATGCATTGGATGTTTGGATTGTCTTTGGAAGGAGTGTAGAGTGTGTAAAGTGTATTAATTAAAACTCAGGACCTGCGGTCCGTACTGGCACAGACTCAAGTTCTTACAAGACTGCTAAAAGCAGTTTATAAAAGGTTAGTGACACGCAGATTAGAATAATACGAGATACATCACAGATAAATTATTTACAATTAAGTTAATTAAGATTAAGTGTAAAATAATAGTTAAAATAATTTACAATAAATTAAATAGCAAAAATCAAATATAATAAAATCTACTAATGGTTACAGTGTTCTTAAAATTTTTTAAAATATAGACTAACTCAATTTTACATGTAACAACAAATAAATTAAAGTATAATTTTATTACTTAAGAATAAAGACTTCACTAATGATATATTTAAGTAATCTGTTTTTAAACAATGCTGGAGTTTGAATGGATTGTAGATTAGCAAACAATGCATTCCATTCCATAGCAGCTCCAACGGTAAACAAATGTCTATAAGCATCTATATTAACATGCGTCACTAGTAACTCTGCAGTATTCGAATTGCTGAGGTTGATTGCATTTGGTGAGACAGATTTGAAAGTTAATAGGTCAGCAATATATGTAGGCTTCTGTGATGTAAAAATTCTTTGCAAGAGGCGCAGCATAACATATCTTCTTCTGTTAAAATATAATATAATACCATACTTTTTATAAGCTGGTGTGATATGCTCAAATTTTCGAATATCATTAATGAGGCGAATGGCAGCATTCATGCAACGAGTCATCTTAAGCTCCATTTCCAATGATAGGCCATAAAAGAGTGACGCGCAGTAATCCAGGTGTGAAAATATAAGTGTACGTACCAAGAGAAGTCTAGTGCTTCTCGAGAGACTGTCCTTAAAGCGCCTTATCTGTGGTAATGCAGAGCAGCATTTATTTCCAACTATCGTACAATATGGTCTCCATGTTAATGTACTATCGAGCGTGACTCCCAGCAGTTTAACTTTTTTAGTGGGTTCAATAATCACACCGTTAAATCATATATCAGGTAATGAGTTATTTGCATATAGACGACTATTTATACTTTTGGTGCCAAACCGAGTTATTTTTGTTTTTCTTATTATTAGCAATAAGGCCATTTATATGTAACCTCATTGAGATATCTTCTAGAATCTTATTCACCTTCTATATAATATTTCTGGACTCTTTGGCCGTACCTTGTATATAAAAACAAAAGTTGTCAGCATAAAGACAATATTTACAATCTCTACAATTTACTGAAATATTGTTGAAAAAAATTTAAAAAAGCAATGACCCAAGTAAACTTTCCTAAGGCACACCCGAGCCACGAAAAAGTGTTTGAGAAAGTTCACCAGTAGGTGCACGAGCGGTCTGCGATCTTTCAGTCAAATAAGACTCGATCGATGATGCCGCAACATCAGAGAAGCCAATGGTCTTATCAAAATATGTCGAATCAAAAGGCTTATCATCAGTGTAACACAGTTCCTGCCTATAGCATCCCTAATCTCGTCGACAATTCGGATCAGTGCAGTGTCCATCAGTTCCAGTTGCATTAGAATGTGCAAAGTAGGAGGAGAGTAGAGGGATATGATTCTAATGGAGGCGGATAAGGTGCGTTTCTGTAATGCATGCAATGTTTTTTGTCTGGAATATGTGTGTGAGTTCAGTCACTTTGTGTGTGATGCTATTTGCGTTCCAGTTCAGTAGTGTGAAGTCTCTATCTAGCATTCTGCTGTTCTGCCTCCGAAACCAGACACTCTTTGGTCGAGGCGTGTCAGCAGGGTCATTATGGAGTGGAGAATTGTCTCGGTAGTGGGGGGTGTGTTGAGCATAGGAGTTAGGGGTTGAGCTCTTGTCTGATGTTGTTGAGAGGATGCCACATTCACGTATGACATCCCCAGGCGAATGGTGGTCAAGCCTTGGGCTGTTATACGAAGGGTGAATGTCACAAAAGAGGGAGGAGGGGCAGTTCCTTTCTTAGAAGCGTGAGCTCCTTTTTGGGGGATTTTTGAGCATCTCCGGTAGGAAGCACGGTGCTTGCCGTTGCAGTTTGCACAGCACGAGATGACTTAGTCCTTGTCCTTTTTTGGGCAGGTGACAGTGGCGTGGTTTAAGCTGCAGAAACTACAGACGAAAGCAGCGCGGCAGTAGCTACCGTGTGATTGAGTTTTCGGCAACGACGGTGTTGGGGAATGTCGTTCCACTTACGCTTTTGTTCAACTCTAACAGAATTGCCCCTGAGGGACCTGAGGTTGTGGATTTCTTGCGATTTGGCGTCCAAAGCATCAAAGTATACAGTGACAAGGGAGCAGGTCTACTCACCCTTAGTCATGCGGTAGACACGACGGGTGGAGGGTACTTTTTCCTGGATCATGTCCAGGATTTCTGGTTCCGTGTAGCCAATATTGACCCTACGGATAACGACTATCGTTTCACGGTCTTCATGAAGCTGGTGGGTTGTAAACTTAACCGTTTCGTCGTCAAGGTCATGGACAATTCGTCAAAAGTTGTCGACGTTGTCAGGGTACACACGTGTACATTGAAAGGTCGTAATGACGCAGCAGACAGGGATGTTATCTGCTATGAGGGCTTTATTAATATTGGGACATAGTATCTGGTCCAAGATTGTAATTGGGGGAGGTGCTTTCTTTTTGGGCATACTGTTAGTTTCCTCCGTGTAATGTTGAGCTTGGTCCTCAGGATGACTGTCAAAAGCGTTTCTTCCTGTTTGGGAAGAGTTAGATAGGGGTTAGGATTCCTGTGACTATTCGATCTTCATGTCAAAGAGTTCGGAACAAGAAAGTGTCGAGTTAGTCACTACTTTATTGCGCCTTCTCTTTTCGGCGGGTTTCGTGATGAACTAAAGCGTTGTCACAGCTTTCTCCATTGCAATGTGTGCAAATGCGTATATATAGTAATACCGCTTTCTTGCAAGAGCAACGACTTGTATTACACTGTATTAGGCACTTACATGACATCTATAAGGTTTCTAAGGAGTTTAATGAATACTCTTATTACATTCATAAACAAAATGTTAAAAAATTTTATTAAAACTAATCAATATATATACCTCACCATGATTGCATTTGCAAATAGATTTTTTTTTAGCTCCCTGAAGGCATCTTTTGTTGGTGGCAGTGAAGCATAAAGTTGAAAACTAATTTTTTTTGTAGCTTCACACAGTTCGTGTAGTAATTGGTCACGTAAATACTCTATTACTTTTGTACCTGCTTCATGGTACTGCATATTGATTTTGTATATTGCATAACTGTTAAATGACTAAAAAACTAAAGACAAATTACGTAACTCTGAATTTTTTAAAAATTTTGCTATTAATTTTTTTTTTCCTTTGTTATAAAAAGCACTCGTAGTATCACATCTGCAGAAGGCGTGTGCAAACAATATACATGATTTTAAATCTTAATTAACCCTTATTCAATATAATTATCCCTTATTTAATATAACATGCTACTTTTAGTCGCCGTAACAACTTTGTAAAAGTGGAGACCTATACCTAATGAAGTCAGAGCTATCAATAAAACGAGCAAATCAACATTACTTTCTACCACAGCTATCGAAGAAGTTGAGTTTTTTGCTGAATCTTGTGCTGTGCTTACAATTAAAACATTAGCGTCTTCAGCTACAACCTTGACTGTCACATTATTATCTAATAAAAAATGTGATAGTAGTTCGACTAATTTATACTTGTTATGTATATTTGATAACAGTTTTTTTTTTTTTTTTTTTATAACAACCAACGAATCTTCATTAATTTCTACACTTGCTTTTGTTGTTAGAATAGTAGTAGTTCAAATAGTTAGAATAGATTCGTATTACAATCAAAACGAGTGGAAAAATAATTTTGAGGCAAATTTTTTTTATTTTTAAGTGATATTAAAGATCAAAAGAGTTTTTTCTTTCAACTTCGCTGATAATTTTTTTTTTTGGGCCTCGCATTAAACAATAGTAAAAAAATTGTTTGTTCAATACTTCATTATTCACTCATTTTTCGCGAAACTACAGCGTACACAAGTGCGAAAATCTTCATCACAAGTTTTAACTTTGCAACGTTGTTGACTTTTACGATTTTTAATAAAAACGTCTTAAAATTTGAAATTTAATATTTCTTATGATGTTCTGCAAGTTTACAGTATAGAGATAGTACGATGTTTTACACAATAAAAATGTAACTAACCTTTCATACGATTTTGTTCCAATATCTGTTTGACTACAACCGTCAAATATGACCACATAATTAGTACCAAAGTGTTTGTTAAGATATTCTAAAAACAAATGGCAGATGTATGTATATCGCACACTGTGAGGCCAAACTACTTTATGTAATAACTATCCACCGTCAACAATATATTTGAAATTTTGTAACATTGCTGTGGACTGAATACTTGGCAATATGATTTCGTATAATCCGGATTTAGTATATTTTCTCATGAGTCCTTGATCATCAAATAAACTTAATGGAAATGGCAAGAACCCAAATGAGAATGCGGTTTGTGTCAATTGCTTGTTATTATTACCTATTGCCGATATCCTTTAAAATTATAAGTTTGTATTGATAGACAATATCGTGTTGTTCAGATGATTTGTGCCTTAAACTGTAGATGTAAAGGCCTTACTTTGTACATTTGAGATAATTTTATGGTGCCAGCATTTTCTCCCATCATTGTTTCTATACTTTTCAATACATTTCCAGAGACATATGGCAGTTGGTTGTTACATCACCAATAGCACCAGTACTTAAAGACATTAAATCGTTACGACGTTTGAATGGTTTATGAGTATCTAACTATGACAGCAGTTTATTGAGATCAATGAGATCCCTTATCTAGTGACTGATATTTAGATCAACATGTTGTTCACTCGTGGAAAGTATTATTCCACAGCATAGGCTTTCCATGACTATACAAGCTGAAGGCATAGTTAATAAGTAACGAGCTACAACACTTGGTTTGACTCCTCTTTTGTGTCACAAATCGGTGCCAAAATACCGGTGAAGCGAACATTCTATAGCCATGCCTGACCATCTTCCAGACCAAGATTTATCCAGTCTTCGGATTGTAAAGTAGCCTTTAGTGGTAAATTAAATTCAACATGCGGTACTTTTCATTTCAATTCACACGAGTCTTGTAGATATATTTGTGCACACTTAGCATAGGCACAACGGCCTGTTACATGAAATAGTGGAAGCATTTTGTCGAAGCCTTTGTAAATGCAGTGTCCAACTTTCTGGACGTTCAGCTTTCACAAATTACAACGTAGTTATGACGCACTGAAAGTACTGAAGCCACAACTGAGCTGTAGGAACGCATGTTTTCAATTTGTTTATCGATGTAATTAAAGATTCAGATCTGTCCATGGTATGGCCAATTGCTCCTAAATATGACATTAGTATATGGAAATGTCCCAACTGAACTTCAACATTTTTTAGTTTGCCGTCTCTATTTTCAGCTACTATGCAGCGTGCTTCGTAATAAAGTGGCTGGTCAAATGTTACGAAAAGAGTATCTTCGTTAACTTTTCTACATTCTTCAGCAGCAAAAAAAAGCAGTGTTTATTGTGGTTACATTTGATAGGGGTTTATTAATGAACGGTTGGCAGATTATCTGAGGCTTCTTTTTATGCAACAACATGAGTCAAGACTTCCATGAAACATTTCCAGCTTGGTATACTGGGAACTTTGAAAGTCATACACAATATGTGAGCAGTATACGAGTGAGATATAGGTGGTGGATTGTCAATTCGTAATTGTTTTAAAAACGTAAAGAGTGCATTTTGTAAAACGTTCGTGTTAAACTTCATGAAAGGCTTCATGGCAATTCGATTTTTTTATGCTAAAACGTTTAATCTTGGAGGCACTTTTAATTTCATGGATCCATTTTCATATTTTACAGACGACTCTGGTGTATAAATACCTATTCCACCTAAAGAATGAAAAGTGTCATGTCCATCAAGCGTATAAACATTATGATCTATATTGTCAAACACGAATTGTAAATAAGTGTCATGAACAATTTGTTTGGGAGATGCAGAACAGTGCACGATTCATACAACTGTATTACTGGATAAGACGCAGAACCTTCTAATTTATTTAGTAAATTGAGTATCAGTCAAGACCTTGTTTTTCTAAATACACAAGTACAAACAGCCAACTGTAAACTTGATATAAAACGTCTCGGATGAATTACAGACATTATGGTGTGAGCAATCATGTCTTTGACAAGTATACTGAGATCTTTGTGTTTTCTCCGAATAATAGTGAATTCAAAAAAGTTAGCAGCGATTTAAGAACATTACAGTCAACATTTTCTAGGACGGTGTCAGCAGATGGATAAGTATTGCTATCGCTGTTCATGACTAAATCATCGGTTCTGAATACATTTGCTGCAATTGTAAGGAAGGCTTTTTTTCTGATACACTGATTTCTCCATCAGTATGTATTCGATTGTTGCAAATATTTTGTACATTACAAAATTTATAATAAATAGTAGAATGTTTGCCATCACTGCGTTAATCAAAATATTTTTACCATACTTTTTTTTTAACAGTTTAAAAATTGTTTTCCTGCTTACTTTGAACTTACTTATATTGTCGATTTCACTGATGTTTTAGTTTAATTTTTCAATTGTTTCAATATAATAGCATATTGTTATTATTATGGCTTTAATTTTCGCAAAATCTGGTCGAACTGTTACAATTTGTTCCTTTGGTTCACTAAAAAAAATTTTGCGGCATATTTCATGGTAACAGCGATCGATACAACCAAGGCTAGAACGTTGATCAAGTCGCTGTATAACTTGCCTATCATTGTCATTGTTACTTTTTTCTTGTTCTACATTGTTATATTCTACGAACATTGGTAAAACGTTGAGGAGAGTGCTCTTTGCTTACTTCTTGCACAATATTATTTTTTTTATTCAGTGGTAATGTGCAAATGAAGCATTTCTTTTTAAAATCAAACAAACTTTCTTTTATAGCTTGAGTACTTATCATTTCAGCTTTACTCAGTTCTGAGGACAGTTCTGAATCAGAAATGTCGTGGGACTGGATACTCGATTCTCTAAAATTTTTATTAGATACTCTTATGTTAAATTTTTTTTTTTTTATGGTGGATGTGCTCAAAGAGCTAAGTATTTTTTCTGCAGTCAAAGGAAAGCTTTATGACTGGTTTTCCTTCCCATAGCATCCATTTGTTATCCTTCCGTACTTACTTTTTGTTACAAAAGATCCGATCTGCCGTTCGTAAATGTTCTGTTCGTTTAATATACGGTTAATTCATATGTTTAAAACGCTCTGAGCAAGCCCAGAATCATTAAGATATGTATCCATGCTTACAGTCTTGGTCATGAATACATCTCAATAACTCTGGATTCACCCGAAGCGCTCTCCGAACACTTTTCATCGAACAAATCTAATGTGCAGAACAAAGGACAATGTAACAACAAATAACACACAATTACGAAAAATTCATTAATTAAAACCCGTACAGGAAGAAAACATATGATAATATCCGTTATTTAGGAATCAATAATTATTATAAAAAAAAAAAAAAAAAAAAAGAACAGGGTAAGTATACGTACATGCAAGGATATATGTACATCCGTACAAAGTGCATATACCGAGAGAGCGTGCGTGGCGATAATGACCTTATTTACTCGGTGCACGCACGCATGCACGCACCTATATGGAGAGGAGGTGGTATGCCAAGGGTCTCCCTCCTCGGCCAGAGGCGGCGGTGGAATATCATTACGCGCTCGTACGCGCCCCTCCCGCTGACATTGCTGTACGGTTCCGGCTCTCGCTCGGTGGAATTCGCCTTTGGGGCCGATTTCCGCGGAGTTTTTCGCGCCGATAAGCGCCTCGCTGTGGGGGCATACGTGTAGCCCGCAACGTTGCAGATACGCGATCGGGCCCCGGGATATACCGTTCGAGATTTTTTTTTCCGTTTCCCCCCCCCCTCCTGCCCATAAGTGCGCGCAGGGGATCAAGGGGATGAGGCTAGAGGTTGCGCCGCTCATTTCTTCGAGGAAATCTCTGCTTTTAAATACGGGGTGTGCAACAGGAAGAGGGAGTCGTTGCAGTCGTTGATCCCCCTTGATTCTCCAGCTCGCGCGATTCTCGTTTGGTGACCAATTAATTTCGCATCCCTCTGTTTCTTTGGATTTTCAGGCCCCGGAGAGAGAGAGAGAGCGTCGAGTACATGTATCCCCTTGTACAGTTAAAGACCATCCGGCACCACCTCTCGCGTTCCCTCGTCGCCCTCCTCGCGGAAGTGCAAATGCGATAGCCCACTCCGCCGCACGGCAGTGGTGGAAAATTTGCCTAACGTCTCTCTCCTGCTGCGGGGACAGAACATTTGCTGGGGTCCCTCCTCCCCTCCCCTTTGTATATTCTCGCGACTCGCTGCAACACGGCCGAGATTAACGCGCCGCTGGCGCCGCGCGGGACTTCTGATGTACGGGATTTTCAAAATTGCCGGGTAGCCTTCCTCGTGAAGTCGTCGTGAGTGTTGCTGATGCTGGTGTCTTTCTTTTTTTTTTTTTTTACACCACGGGCAACTAGCTTGGTTTTTTTTTGTTTCGTCCTGCGAGACACGTTCTGTCTTTGCGCGATCGGGGTCCACAGTAGTAATTCACGAGCCGGCGATTTCCTCACGCAACAACCGCGTTCGCTGGTATACACGCGTGATATCACGTATCTNCTTTAGTATTAAAAATGGCTCATACACTTTCTGCCATATCAAACAAAGGGTCCTCGTCACCCATTGTGTGAAATTACACGTAGGAAATTAATAATTTGGTCAAATGGAAAAAACCATCGTATGTTGTGTAGCACTACATATATTTGAGGAAGGTACGAAAAATTTTTTTTGGAAACGTCTCAAAAGTCTTAAAGTTTTTTGTAGACAGTTGATCTATTGACTGTGAATAATACAAACCAACTGAAATCCCTAAAATGTATTATTGAGCAGCTGTTACAATAAATTAATAAAAATGTTATTTCAGAGTCAAAATTTTGAAATGTATAACTTTTCATAATCTAATCTTATATAAATTTTTTAAGAGTTATTTAAATTATAACGCCTCTACTGTTCTCAACAAACGACATTTCCAGAGTGTAAAAAAGAATTTTTACTTTTGCAATTTTTTTTTTTTACAATCTTCATGGTTAAAAATCTATTTTTATCTTAAAAATACTCGTGTAAATTACCACAGGATAAAAGTGTATATTCAACTGTAACTATTTATAAACCACTAACAAAAACTTGTACACGAATGTACGTGAGCACCAGAATTACTGTGACAATTTTCCAATATTTGTGTTCACGTTAGTATGACCTGAACAGAGGCGCGCGACACTCGCAGCTCAGTGAGTTGCCAATAGCAATCAGAGGGGCCTGGAGGGGGTTCACACGAGCACGCACTACCTTTCTTGACGTTGAGAACTTACGAGATCCAGTTTGGTGTGTGTATGTGCGTGTTAGCCCTACTCCTGGCTCTCTTTCTTTAGTTGAGACGGCTAGAGCTCCTTCCGAGCGAACGTCTCAGTCTACTCTCTGGTTAGAAGCCAACCAAGACGGATTCCTTCTCGCTTTGCCCGAGTTCGCCAGAAGTAGCAAATTAATGTTGTTGTTTTAGCCAGTTGTCGGCTGAAGGGATCACCACGGCCACTCTTTCTCGCTTTGCCCGAGTTCGCCAGCCTCAGTCCAGGCATAAGTATTTTCGTTAGATTATAATTAAAATCGGCGAGATCGAGTTTCATATAGACTCGTCGTCTTGAATTCAAACTAACGAGATCGTGTCTCCTATCGACTCGTCGTCTTAATTTAAGCGAACTTTTCAACAATTCAAGTTGAATTGGTTAAGCTTCAGCTTCTTAAGCCTTGCTTGTTTAAATTCGAATGAGAATTGTGCTCGCGTCGTGATTTTCCTCGCGGCTAGCGACATTCTTCTAGTGCGATTGTATGTATGTTTATATTGGTGAATAAAACACGATTTTTCATTTGTTATAATTGTGAAGTAAGTCATCTTTATTTCAATATGACTTTTTTCGCTACTATTAGTCCATTCGCGACTCGACTAAAAAATTAATATAAAGTATTTGCCCAAGTAATTCGAGGCTTGCTAAAGGCATCCTTCTTTAGCCGAGCGAATCACAGCAAAATTTTCAATTTGTTTCTACGAAATAAAATAGTTGGTGTACCGATTCTAAAAAAGAAATTAAAAAGAATAGTGCTTGAACATTAAGTTATAATTTTTTTTTACACAAATGAATATTAAAGTATCATCAACGCACTTAACACAATCTGTATTATCCCAAGCACTGATTAACTTTGTACAAAATTATTAATTAGTTGATATTCTAGCTTTTTTAGCGTTGTTTCCTCAAATGGTGGATCGACCTTTTCAGGCTTTGTTAAAAACAAATAAAATTTTTTTTTTAAGCTAAAGTTGTATAAGAAATACATATAATGTTAACAGACAAACGTAGTACCTTTTTGAAAACCATTAACAAACAGTATAACGTACCAAGCATGTACCTCGCGCGCAACTTCAACTGGCAACGACACTAATTTTGCAAGGTACATTGAATTCATAGCCAGATGAAACATATCAACCCATACAAATTGCGTTGTGCAACAACCCAACTTTTCGGTTCAACTACCTTAAATATAAACAAACGATTCTAGAAGCATACATACATAACTTCTAGAAAAGTACAAATTTGAAGAAACTTTGATAGGTGCAACTTATATTGTACACATCATTTTCATTAAAATTATGGGCATCACAGGTGATGTAAAGCATTTCAGAAATTAGAGATATGTATAAATTCAATGATATGCTTTATCAGAATAAATTTGGTCTATACACTTGATTGCTTTGAAGAATCGGATGTGTACGAATTCATAAAAAAGTGATGTTTCTCAGGTAACTAACTCTTCATACTGTAATTGTTACAGTAAAAATATAAATAAAATGCATTTTTGATAATAAAACTTGATTTTTTTTTTTTTTTTAATGTGTTACATAGACCAATGATTTTCATTATTATCACACGAAATTAATATACTCTGCGTAGCTTACGTCAGTATGTCGCACTATGACAATATTTTTAATATCACCACAGCCTTTTTATAATAACTTATTATTATTTCATCAGTATACCACCTATCAACATAGATTTGTACATAATAAACTTAAATAGGCTCTGCAAAGCTTACTTTTCTCCTTTTCTAATGTTCAAGAACCTGTAATGATTTTTCTATTCGGTGCAATACTAAGAAAACTTTTTGTTCAAATTTTTTATTATTATTATTTTTTTTTTCTATAAAAGTACCGCAAAAAGTAAAATAGTAGATTTTTTAAAAATAAACTTAAGGGTTTTTGGGTTGTGGAAATGAGGAGACGACTGAAGAGATTTAATTTGACAAAATGTTTATTTAACTGACTTACTGACTTGACAAAACTAAACGGACGGCTGACTATAACGGACTTTTCAATGTATAAAGACTTTCTAAATTCGAAGAGAGCGAAGTGTCGTGTGCACACTTGACTATTGTCAAATCAGAACTGGCACACACCTGACTGGCGCTGTACATGCCTTAAACGCAGGCACATATACGCTCGCGCATGCCTACAGCCTATCGATACAGTCGTGCACTTCAACACTCCCTCCCGACTTGAGATAGTTTTAATAAACTGTTAAAGTACAAAAATAGACATAATTTTATTTCACATAGTTAAATTATTTTAATTATCAATTTTTTATGGCGCTGGTAACAAAGTTCAAACAGGCCAGGGATCACAGTCGTCCAGAGAGCACCTTACTTTTGTCTGAAACAAAGTGTGTCATATTAATCATTCATTTTGGTTACAGACTTCATTGAAAATATGATTTCTGAATTTTTTTCGTGGAGCTCAATAGGCAAAGGTTTTGTAAAAATATCTGCCGTCTGTTCTTTGTATTCACTTATTTTACCCTTACCTGACCGTAGGTTACACATTCCTTGACATAATGCTCATGTATTTCTGTCATACGTCTAAATTTTTCACACCCACTTATCTTTGAATTTAATTAGGCTGCCTTGTTGTCACATCATGGGTCAGTCGGACAATAAGTCTTATTTTTGATAATTTTAAGGGAATTTTCTACTGCCGTTAACTCTCTACAAGCTTCACTTCATGCCACATAGTCAGCCTGACAAGTAGGCAATGCCACATAGGTCTGATTGTGAGTTCGCCAGGCAACGGAATCTCCAAAGAGCCTGACGACGAGTTCGCTCGTCGTTAGAGAGCCCTTGAAATCACCAAAGCTGGCATCTGAGAATGCTTTTAAATTGTTTTTCCTTCCTAAGAACTTTAAACCAAAAGAGAACTCTTCTAACCATGTTCCAATCCTCATGAGTTGGATTTATCTGATGTCGACTGAGTACATTTACTGCATAGCTGATGATTGGACGTACAGTGTTAGCTACATATAATAAAGAGCCCACAGCCTCTTGGTAAAGAACATTTTCTGTAGATTTTGTCTTCTTTAAATCATTCTGCCTTTCAGATTGTTCTCTTTGTTTTCTTTGTTAATTTAACACGTGCCCAGTGACCATGAGAGTTTTCACGGGTTTTGAATTTCCGAATCCAAATTTAGACAGAATTTTGATTATATAATCAGTCGGAGTCAAGGTTAAAACCTGCCTCTCCCTTTCTCTTCTGACTTCAATACCTAGAAAAGATTCGACTTCACCGAGATCCATCATCTCAAATTCGCTTTGCAGACTGTCTTTAACAGACTTTAAGCGATTTGGATCATTACTTCCAATTATCATGTTATCAACTTATAGAACTAAAATAAGAATTTTATCCACCTCGTGCCAAGTAAACAGGCATGGTTCTAAAGTGTGTGACTTATAACCTATTTTAATAGCTGCTTCTGAAAATCTTCCACGCCATTTTTTAGGACTGCCCTTTAGCCCATACAAGACCTTTTGCAGCTTACAGACTTTATTCTGACGTTCTTGGCCGATGCAGTTCAAACCTTCTAGTATCTCCATATATATTTCATCATCAAGAATACTATTTAAGAAAGTTGTTTTTACGTCTAGTTGACATGTATTCAAATTCAATTTATTTACCAGAGCTAGAACCATTCTGATCAGGGTCAATCTCGACACCAGAGCTTCAGTTTCTGTCAAACCGTATTCATTTTTGTCTTTGAATCCCCGAATTACCAGCCGTGCCTTATATTTTTTCTGTCCTTGAGAGTCCACCTTTTTCTTGAGCACCCAGCGAGAGTCAATTATATTTGGGCGTCTGCCGTTTATAAGACCCACAGGTCTGTCTGTAAGAATCCATACATGTTTTTTCGTCATTGAATCAAGCTCATCCTGTATCACTCGAATCCAGCCTTCCCGATCCGCTGCCTTTGTTGCTTCTTTATATGAAGACGGATCTTCGTTTATTTCAGCCAGAAGCAGGTAGTAAGTGAGATCTTCTGCAGACGTATCTGCCATTTCTGTATCATATTTTTTGAAAGTTAGATTTTTTATGAGATCGCCAGCAATAGCCCAACTTGCAAAACTGACATCTATAACTGGATTTTTACACTTTAGGTTTGTATCTGCCATGTTTGCTTCTAACTCTGTTGACTTTTTCGGCCTTCCTGGTTTTCTTCGTACGACTGGAGGCTCTCCCTCCGATGTTGTCATCTCTTCCCATTCTTTCTCAAAGATCAAAAACCACTTATCTAGTTTTATATCTACTGTCATGTTCTCCCAGTTTTTAATCGAACTTTTGCCGTATATGTCTCCATATACAAAAGGCTCGTTGAATCTGACGTCCCTACTCTCGTAGAATTTTTCTTCGTCAGAGCAAAGTAGACGATACCCTGTGGGTGTGTAACCTACCATAAATGCTCTCTTTCCTTTGGCCTGGAATTTCGTGTCTGTATTTTTCTGAACTCTAATGTAGGAGACACAACCAAATCTTATTATCTGACTTATATCTATCCTTTTGTTTGGCACAAGCTTCGACAAAGGGATTTCCATATTATTTGAACGATGCGGAGTGCAATTGTACGCAAAAACTGCCGCGTTCAAGGCCAAGTCCCACATGTTTTCCGGGAGTCCCGTGTCATACATGAGAGCTCTGACTTTCATTTGAATAGTTTTATTCAGCCTTTCCGACGTGCCGTTCAATTCGGAAGTCTCCGGACAGCTCAACAGGAGTTCCGCTCCAAGACTGTTCAACACCTCTAGGGTGGATCCTCCCGTGAATTCTGTACCCTGGTCTGATTTTAGGTAAGACACTTTAGTATCATATCCTATTAAATTTTTACATCCTTTGACAAAATTTTCTAAGCATTCACCCGTATCACTTTTGTTTTTCATGGGGTACGCCATGGCAAATCTCGAGAAGCCATCAATAAATATGAAGATAAATTTGTACCTTTTCGGAAAAAATAACAAACTTATAACTCCCATTGTGTCTGAATGGATTATCTGAAGTAGTCTGGCTGCTCTTTCTCGCACGGAGGGGAGAGGCAATTTTTGAAAATTTGTCTTCAGACACACGTCACACCTCCTTATTGTATCACTAAAGACAGCCGCCTTCAGACTTTTAATATCCGCGTATGCTTTCTTCAATTCCCTGAGATATTCCAGTAAAGCATGTCCGAATCTGACATGCCACAGCATAGCTCCGTTATTGTTTTTAAATATTTTATACTTTTCAGAGAATGAACTTTGCACTTCGTTTATTAATTTAGTTTTAACTGTCCCGACATCATAAAACTTACTATTATCATCTAAATATACCCTTCCGATCGAGCTCTTCGAGTTATTTGTTAAATTCATGCTTTCTGGAGCTGAATTTTTAGGACTAGTCTGTGCTTCTGACTCTGCCGTTAGTATTTTCATTCTTTTACAACTTCTGATCTGTCTTTGACCCGACTTTATAATGCTATCCGACATTATGAATTTGACTGTCCAGTACGGTTTTTGGTACATCCCTGATATCCAGGCGTTTTCTGATTCAGGATCGAAAAAGCTAATTTCTTAATCATCTAAATAGATAGACAGACCCATGTCAGCAAATTTACGTAAGGAGAGTAAATTTCCGACCAAGTCCCGAGCACAAACTACTTCGTTCAACTCCACCTCGTTACTACTATTGCTAAGTAGCAGACCTCCCATTCCTTCTGTTCTTAAATCTGCAGGTGAGTCTGAATTTTTACATTTAATTTTCCAATTTTTCTTTTGTCAAGTTTTTTTCCGACTTAGTAAAATGATCGGTCGCTCCTGAATCAGCGATAAATTTGATTTTGTTAGTTCCATCCAATTCTAAATTATTTACCTAATCCGCAGAGTTTGAAAACAGAGTTTTAAGGGGCTCGATCAACTTCAGAGACTTATCTTTATTCGATCTCAACGTGTTTATTATTATTATTTTTTTATTTTAGCCTTGATATGACATTTTCTGCCTTTTGATGTCTTTTTCATCTCTGACATTGCTAGAGTCTCTTTTATGTCCTAGGTTCCAGGATCTTAGGCGACCACTGCTATAACCACGTCAGCGGCCACCTTGATTCCCTCGACTTCCACGCACCTGTCTTTTAAAATCCCATGAATCTGACTTAGTTTGCTCACCACATATTGGACTGGACTTTTTGTGGGCTGGTATGTCATTTATAAAAGTGCTACAAGTGTAGCACTTTTGAAGCCTTCGGGCATCTGTCGGCCATATGGTCCCAGTCGTCGCAGTTTGAAGCACCGAAGGCAATCCTGGGGCCATGACGCTGTCAACATCGCCCTCATGGGTCTGCCACCAGTGGCTTCTGCCAGGCCTTCTGACTCAACCTGATTTCTTTCGTATCTTGGCATGAAGTGTGAGAGGGGACTGGAGTTGGCCAGTGCCTCGAGTTTTACGAGCCTCTCATTCCACCTGTTCAGCCTTTGGTCGAAATTTTATAGGGCTGTATAAGATTCCTCCCTTGCCCGCTCTCTTTCCTGCCTTTCCTCTTCTGCCTTCTTTCTTACCTCTACATCCTTCCTATTCTCTTCCTCTTGCCCTTTTAACATCCTGTCAAATTCAGCCATCAGACTTTTTAGTCGGCGTGTTGGACTGTTTCCTGGAAATTTTAAAATTTTATTTTCGTCTGAAGTCGACAGTCGTTCATTCACCGCCTCCAACCATTTGTACTTGTTTGGGACTATTTCTACTTTCTTTAAATTTATTCGAGAACTTTCGCCTGTGCTTAATCCGAAAACGGTTTCTGCTTGTTTTTCTGACTTGCTCTTAATGCCTGCCTTTCCGTCTGATTTCAATTTCTCGTCACGTTTCCTGCCATTACCGATAGCATTGACAGCATCAGTATCAGACGTTTTTCAAACCACTTTATCTCATCAACTGTCTTATTTACATCAACTGACTTTACAAATAACCCGGGTTCATTTCGAGCAGAATTTCCATTTTCGTAATCTTCTGTAAAAAGATCTCCTGGTAGTGTTAGTTTTCCGCCCGTTAGGTTGGGAAAATTTAGCAAGTATAAAATGTCGTTTCCAATCAGGAATTCTAAAACACAACAAATATCAGGAGTCTTTAGAGAGTTAACCTAGACCAACCAAACACAAGTCGTTTCTAGTCACTCGACCCAGTGCACACAAACGTACTCGAACACAAAGCACGATTGTGTGCTGGGCACCTACACAGTCCTGCGTGGCCGAATACAAGCCCTACATGACTGTGCAAGCTACAGCGAGAAGTTCCAAAAATATATGCTACACACCCTCGACATTTATAGTATTACACCCGAGATGAATACACCCTTCGTCCGCCGATCCAATAACTTCCGAGCTTCCCACATTTTGCCCTACGCACAAACAAATAAGCTCGAGATAGAGCTTCGAATGTTCACTCATCTAAAAATTTTTTGCTGCCTTTCATACCGAAAATATTTAACGAACTACCTCTGACTTTTATTTAATATGAAATATCTGACTTTGTTGTATCGATCCCGGAGATTTTGTGTATCAGCCTCTCTGCCTTCATTTAAGGCAAGACAAAACACTGAGCGGGCACGCGCACCGTTACTACAGAGGAGCACGAGAGAGAAATATTTTATGGTTAGAAGTCGTGCAATGCTGTACAATGCGCGCAAGAGAGACCATGTGGTCTCATGTTAGTAAGACGCAAAGAAAGAGAAATTCTCTGTTCTGACTGCACTCATCACCTTCCCCTGTCCTTCTCGCACACACCGAAGAACAACTGAACATGTACCTGTAGCGCTTTTGTCGTAATGTGTGAATGGACGGTTTTATTTTTCTCAAATTTTTCTAAGAACTCGCTGACTTTTTCCTGTCTCACTGCTTCTCGCCGTAGCACTGTCTCCGAGATCCAACACAATATTTGATAACAACACTGCAACTTACTGACATCTCTTATTTCAAACCAAGCTGTGTTTGCCGCCTCGGGTGATCCTGGAAGCAACAGCATCACCGCGGCCTCATCCTGTATCCCGGTCAACGAGAGCTCCTCGCTTTTCCTCAGCCAGAGCTGGTTTCTGGTTGACCGTTTTTCTTCCCAGGGACACGAAAAAGAATAACACGCGAGAGAAAAGCGCGGTGAAGCGTGCTGGGGCCCGTAACCTGAAGGATTTTTGAGTTGAGGAAATGAGGAGACGACTGAACAAATTTAATTTCACAAAATGTTTATTTAACTGACTTGACAAAACTAAACGGACGACTGACTATAACGGACTTTTCAATGTATAAAGACTTTCTAAATTCGAAGAGAGCGAAGTGTCGTGTGCACACTTGACTATTGTCAAATCAGAACTGGCACACACCTGACTGGTGCTGTACAAGCCTCTCCCTAAACGTAGGCACAGATACGCTCGCGCATGCTTACATCCTATCGATACAGTCATGCACTTCAACATGAACATTTTTTATAGTGTTTCAGATTGATACATAAAATGATCCTACAAGGCTTACTTTTCTTCACTTTTAATGCTAAGAATCTCTAATGATTACTGTTTTGCGGTATAATATTTATGAGCAGTGATTTTTCTAACAAAAGTGCTACTTTGACAGGAAAAATGGATTTTCAAAAAAAAAAAAAAAAAATATCCGTGAAATCTCCTAAACTGTAGTCCTAGGCCCAGTTGACAGAAATCGAAGAGTAAAACGTACGAAATAATGCATTCTTTTTGAAGTATCTGTTGTTTAACTTTTATAAAGAATCATGTACTGTTAATCTGGCACCACAGGATTATTTTTATTTTGTCAGGAAATTAATAAATATAGTTTTGAATACAAAAGTATTGTTAAACCATACAGCTGATGTACGCAAATTATACTTACTTTGTAAAAAATTGTAGAGTAAGTATTGTCTACTAATATTTTAATACTTCATTTTAGCATGCTGCAAATTGAGAAATTTTGTTTTATCTTTTTTTAGTTAAGTATAAGGCGTAAAAACTAACTAATATTAATGATTTCATAAAAGACAAAAAAACAAACCCAACTTAAGACTATTCCTAGTTGTTAGGAACACCTGAAAAATGTAAAAAAAAAACTCGTTCCTCGGAGCCCTCGTTTTTTTCACTGGTAACAATTACTTTTGGACTTGGAAAAAATCTTGAGCACGGCCTGTAAGCTGACAAACGAAAATCGGATCAAGTTCATGCTCAGCTACTGCCTCTCCTTTTGCCTCTCTCCCTGCGCCTATACTTTGGCTCTTATACCTATACTTGCATGTGGTGGAGCATAAAGACCAAAACCAACTTCACGATTTTTTTTTTAAATTTTATTTGTGCCGAAATGTTGTCATATTGCTTAATCAATTGCAAATTTTTCGCCCTACACATTAATACTTTTATTTTCAGCATATCTATTGCCTTTGACGAGATACAGGCGAAATAAACGTTTTGGCACGTTTTTCAGTAAGACGCTGTGTGTTTTCGGTACTATTATTAATTTTTATCGTCTTCTGAGACACTGATTTACAAAATATCGGAAAAGTATTACTGGAAATAAACTTTTTATTCAGAGGTTCAAGTACTGATCTATTAGTATACTTTTTTTAAAACTTTTTTTCGGCTTTCTTATTAAAGGAAAGCCAACCCCTGGCCAGCTTATCGGGTAAAGTCACTGGCGGTTATAAAATAGTCAGTACAAAAAGTTCGATAATATATTGAAAAGATCTGTTAACAGCAGCCTATAGGGGTGGGCGGCTTACAACAGCGAAAGGGAGTCAGGGTGCACGACAATCCTCTCTACAGTATCGAATTGCCCGTAGCGATGATACAACGGGGAGAACCCTGAATTAGACACTCTAAGCGTAGTGAGGCAGTGCTTCTGCTGGATTCCAATGCTACCGCGAATGCTGGTGTCAATGATGGGTAGTTTGGCAGTCAGGATCAAACAGCAATAAACACCCTGTGCTAGAGACTACAGGCGAGAAGAGGTAGTGCTTCTGATGGATTTCGATGCCACCGCTCGAGATAGTGTTGCGAGTGGATGGTTGGATAGTGACTCACAGCGGTCAAGGAGAGTCTATTGCCAGTATATTATGTGAGACGCGCCTAATGGTGCAAAGGAGTTTCAAATATTTGTCCGATTCTTTCAGTAGTTGGATAACAGTGCCACGTAGTGTAGATAATGATGGCGAGAGTGGGAAGAGTAAGAGTCAGCACTCAGAGTTTTACGTGGTATTAAGTATAGGTATTTTATTCAAATTAATTAATTCTCTAGCCACTGCTATAGCGTAGGTCTCATCGAGTGAGCAAGAACCTTGCTTTGGCTTAGATCGAGTGATCCGGGAGGATGATTTCAAAAAGTCACGCAGCCCTTCTTATATGATATGAGCAACTTTCTTACTTGTGATGTTCGCCAGGAACTAGTAGTTGCCACTTAGCGAGCGGTAGTCGGTACTATCAAGCGCAAGGTTTGAAATTGAAACATTTTAAAAATCAAATTTATGTAAAACGATTGACATGAATGAATAGTAGTTATTTTCATACCTAAAAATTAATAAAATAATACCCCGGACGAAGTGTTGTATCGTACTACTACTAAATTATCAACTAAAATTGTTTATTACTATTTTTTATTCTACACATCCAACTATCGCACCCATAGTTACTAATCAAATACTTAAATTAAATATGTGTTAAACTAAATAAATAAAACTAAGTACATATAATTAGATTTGCTGAATAAACTTAACGTAATTGAATTCTAGTAAGTAGCCGGAGGGACAACAAATTACGAGGTGGCTGAGAGGGGCAAGAGGGTTCAAGAATATACGAACTCTTCACGAAATAAGATACAATTGTCTCTTTTCTTCCTTGTTTTTACTTAGCTTACTTTACATCCAGACCTTGTACCGCCTCCTATAGCTTCAGAGTCGCCCATCATAAACCTCATATCACCCATCCGCTAAATTTTTCTTGACTCCTCCCCCAACAGCCCCACACAATTTCAATGGAATCTTACTAATTTTGACTAATTTGATTTTTCTTTACAACATCCCTCTGCTCTTTACTGATCTCAGACTTCAACATTTACTTCTGAATACATGTTTTTGTATATTTTTCGACAATGCTGAGGATAAAAACATATGGATTTTATGCGTAGAAACAATTAATAATTTATTTATTTACATAAAAAAGAGATCATAAATAGACTGAAACTTATTCTTTTTCCGTATATACATAAATCCATACAGTTCATTGAGCGCTCAGTTTTTTTTTCGTAATATAAGTAATGAGCTGTGTAAAAGATCTCAATTTTTTATTTGTCTTTGTATAGCATGATACTTATACAGACATAAATTAAAGTAACACCTCATTACACAGTTATATAATTCGTAGAAGTATTGCTCTATTAATAAGAAAGATTCATTGTTATAAGTCAACTTACTGGACCAGTCAAGTAATTGAATCAATATATATTTTGCTGTTAGAGTATATACGTAAGTAGACATTATTTGCTGGTATTACATACATCGACAACATGGTAAATGTATGCAGATGTCGTTTTCGTTATTCTAACCTATATCGTTTTCTGATCAGGCTATTTACCACTCTCCACCGGCTAATAAATACTTGAATAGTGACTTTTAAATACACATTTTCATACATGCTCCCACACTATCCATGACTGAAAGCGCAATATACGTCAACTGCAACAAGATTGAGTGAATTGTGTACTCTTTAAATTATTACACTGATGCTGTGCAGCCAAAGACAGCATCAATCTTGGATACACATAAAAACCTCTAGCAGTCAGCCCACTGAGCACGTTTTCTACCGTCACGTTATTATTATATACTAAAACCCCAAATACTGAAGTATAACAAAGAGGCCTTAAATCGTAAATAGTACATAGTACAGCTTGGCTTGATCGCGCACATCACACAGGCTACGAGTATTTCTTTAACACTGCCTGCGCTACGACGAAGACTTCAATGTTTCTTTACAACAAATTCTCGCAAGGCTCTCGGTTAACGTTAGGGGAATCGGTATGGCTAAACTTCTTGTCGATCACTTATTTCACTACTGTATGCACACTGCACCTATCAGACTACTGCTCACTCTATGATACTCGATGTCCTGATGAGTTTAGGCAGAGGAAGGTGCGGGCTCACAAACACAGCAATATCACCATCAGAAAGCTCTCGCAAAAGTCAGCTGTGCATTCAGCTTGTTTGTCACTCTTGTCAGCTACGGGCACGGCAAGGATTTGCCAACGAAGCATCGCATTGGCAAAGGTCCTACCTTTGACCACTGAGCATGACAGAAACAGCTTCTGCTTTCACATACGTGTGAGTGGCCGGGACATCGGTGCAGTAGTGGGAAAAGGGGGGAGGGGCAATAAGACGTGCAAGAGAATCGCGTAAGATCCCGATTGGAAATGAAATCAATCTGCTGAGCTTAATCGCTGGGTCCCATGTAGGCAGGTAACATTACGTCAAGCTTGGCAAGGAAACGGCGCGCTGGTCAGGGCGCGACTTGGTTTGATTCAGCTTGACTGCTCCTAAGCCATTGCCAATTTTCCTTCAAGCATCTTCATAATATACATAGGTATGCAACACGAAACCGTCGAAAACAACGTCTGCGCATGCCTTGCAAGAATTTTGCTGAGTATATACCTATACATATTAAACATGCATGGACGAAATTGGCAATGGCTTAGAAGCAGTCAAGGCAAGTCAGGCCAAGTCGCACCCTGGCCAACGAACCGTTTCACTGCCAAGCTTGGACCCATGTTGGTAACTTGGCAGCCAAGCTTAAGCTTGACCACCCCACTGATTTAAATTTCCAATCAAGATGTTTTCTCTATACATACTTAGCGCACAGGCGTGTTCGCATTACCAACGCCATATCAAGCAAGCTGCATCGAGAAGACATATTTCCTCTGAGACCCTTGATGCTGACCGTACATTTTGGGAGAGTCTGTGACACATTAAATTGCCGTTTTACAAATTATAAGTAAGATCATAAATAAGTTCATGTTAATTTTATTTTAATTCATGAGTAAGTGTTAAGTTTTTATTGCACTATGCTTAATAATAATAACAAACTATGTAAATAATTTCCATTTTTTATTTATTTATATATGACATGATACAAATACATACATAAATTCAAATAACCTTAATAATAGACTAATACAAACCACCAAAGTATTACCCTGTTAAAGAGGCTAACTTACATAGAAAAACTCTAAGAAGTCTAAGAAAAACTTACCGAAAACTGCCATATTAGGATTATACTAAATAATTTTATTGTGATAAAAATTAATATCAATAGAGTACCTAAATTATTGAAGTGTACACTTTTTTCAATTGAAAACCCAATAACAAATATTTTTTGTGGATTAAAAAAAAGTAATTTATTTAGATTTATAATTAAGCCTTAAGACTATTAATGTTTCCATGGACAAGCCTATTACATTGAGCCCGCTTCAGCTAAATATTTGTTTACTTAAGCAAGTTATACATGGCGTTGGATATAGACTTATAAAAATTAATCAGTTTTTGTAAGTAGTGGAAATGTACATTGATTTATCGCATTAATGATGAATTTAAACAAAAAATTTATTGAAGGAGAGATTAATCAAAATACATTCATGCACTGGTTGGACTCAAGCCCTTGCAAACTATGTGCTCCAACTCCTTATCGAAAAATGACGACTACAAGTTTTTTCATACATTAAAAAAAAAATTCGAATATTTAAGAAACAAATATGAAGAAACTAAGAAAACATAAAAAGATTTCCTCACGTTAGAACGATCAACAAAAACAAAGGTAAAATAAACTATTAACTCACGAACAGTTGCTTCTTTGTCAAAAAATAAGTAAATCCTGCTTCAAATTTGAATATAAAGCATGGCTGTATTTCAAACAAACTCTGAAAATGCCAATATTCTGACATCCTCTGGATGTCCTCTTCAGGGCAACATGGTAAAAAAAATCTAATAATTAAATATAACATTAATGAAATCAAATATAACGTTAATAAAATAAAATATAACATTTAATAAAAATGTACAATACCAATACAAGTAGAAGGATAACACACAATTACCACGCGTGTATATTTTAGAGAGAGAGAAAGAGAGAGAGAGAAAGAGAGGTGTCACAGTGGTAGGATAAAGATCAACGAAAGAGTGGACCATAGTTTTAGATACATATTCCCCCTTACGCGGCTGTTCACTGTCTGTCATAAGATGTTAAGTATTAAAAATATACTGACTACGACTTAAATCTTAGTTAAATCTAAGTTAATAATGGTACATACACAAATGCTCTAACTAAAATTTTATTTTCATGTACGACACATGCACTACTACTATATTTACGTGAATAAGTTGTAACGTAGCTACACCTGCAAAACAGCCAAAAACCACGGTTAAAGGTAAACGAGCTGCCGTTACTTAAGAAAAATCCTTAAAAATATCTATAAATATGTAAAACGTAAACTACATATCATAAGCAGGAACCCCTGGCACTCAAGCTCTATTAAAAAAAGAAAAGAAGTCAAAGGCATATAGCCAGTAAGTTATTCTCTGTCGTATTCTTCCAGAAAAAAAATATTGAAGGGGCATGTGTTTTTTTTTAATGCTGGCTGCCGTACATTTCTTAGTCAACAAATTAAAAAAAAAAAAAAAAACTACTATTAACTTTCACAGAAACTTTAAACTTTATGATTTGTTAAGGTTTTAGGTAGTGTTCTTGAATGTTATTTCCACGAAAAGTTCTATTGTTATAGAAAAAACACTAACAGCAGTAAGTTTTTCAATTGATACAGGGCTGCTGGTATCACCACCTTTTTATTATTGCTTAGTTCCACTACTGTAAATCGCACTTTTAGCCAGCATTGATAATCGTGCAAGTACTATTTTTTTCCATCTATTTATTCATATGAATATAAATAAGTAACAATAAGTCAGTCATGAGACCAGAACCTTTAATTTAAAAATTCTCTGATGGCACTATTTTAAAATGCAAAAATCATATTAAAACTATAAATATTAGTTTCTGGAAAAAAGAAACAAAGTAAAATTTAATAAATGCTACCTCAAATTTGGAGTATGAGTAGGTCTGCATTTTAAATAAAATCTAAAAATGCCAATATTTCACTATCCTTGGTATGTACTCTTCCGGGCTACATGGTATAAAAATTAACAAATACTTAAAGATAGTGTTAATAAAAAAATATAACATTAAATTAAAATCGTACAATACTAATACAAATGAGAGGATAACAAATAATTGCATTGCACGAAGTGTGCAAATAGAAATTAATATAACATTGTTCATGGATAATAAAACAACGCTGAACAAAAACCTGCATAATTTGTACATACATAAATAAAACCTTTTTAGATAAGGTAAAAAGAAACATACGATAGAAAAATTTAGAGGTATAATACTAGGTAAGGGACAAAGAGAAAGGACGTGAAAAATATTTGAATAGGCTGGAATAAACGTGTAATATACGAAAATAACATATTTGTTGTTATTAACATTATCTTTAAATATTTGTAAATTTTTATACCATGTAGTCTTGAAAAGGACATGTTAACGATGTCGAAGTGTTGACATTTTTAAAATTCATTTAAAAAACAAACAAGCTCTATAATAGTACCATCAGAGTGTTTTTAAGTGAAAGATTCCGATGTCACGACTCACTCATTGTAGCTTGTATATATACAAATAAATAAGCAGATGAAACAAACAATAATACTCATACATTTATTTATCAATGCTGGTTAAAAGTGCGATTTACATTAGCAGAACCAAGCAACAATAAAAAGGTGGTGATACCATGATGATACCAGGGCCCCTGTATCCATTAAAAAATTTACTGCTGTTAGTGTTTTTTCTATAACAACATAACTCTTCGTGGAAACAACATTTAAGAAAGCTACCTGTAAATCTCAACAAATCATTGAGTTTAAGGTTCTAGTAAAAGTTAAAAGTAGTTTTTTTACCACCCTGTGGACTAAGAAATTTACTGCCGACAACTTGCACTCTACAAACTTCAAACTCTAAGACTGTAGTAGATTAAATTTTTTTTAAATGCCTGGCGAGTCATGATTTTTTTTGTTAAGCATCTTCCTTTTGTACTGAAGTATCTACAAAAACGTTTTTTTTTTTCTTATCTAACACATTTATAATGTGCGCTAATTTTTAATTAAAAGGCTACTTAACCTTGTTCTCTCATAAAAACCATGTGAAACTGTCAATATTTAATAATTATTTTCTCAAAAATCTTCCCTGGTGAAAATTATAAAAAAAAACTCATGTGCAGTCCTGATATGCTCAAATAGAGCATACACGTTTCTGGCCCGATTATACATTTTTTACTTTTCTTCCAAACCTTCTAAATAGCTATATTCCTTTGAACTCTCTTCTTTTTCAATAGAGCTTTAGTGCCAGGAGCTCCTGCTTATTATATGTAGCTTATATTTTACAAATTTATGGATTTTTATAATTTTTCTCAAGTAAAGACACATCGTTTACTTTTAATCGTAATTTTTGGATAGATATATTTATAAGATTTTAGTCAAAATCTGTACATTTTTTATATTGAACATCTTATGACAGGCAGTGAACAGCCACATAAAAAGAAATATGTATCTAATACTATAAAGTCATTCAGGCGGAGCAGTTCACACCCTCCTCCTCGGCCACCTTCACCTAATATTGAACTTCCCACAACCACTACTTAAAACAAGGGTAAATTATTTTTCCTTCAATAATAATTAATCTAATAAGCTTTTAATGTAACCCCTCGTTGTCATCATTTAACAGCCCCTCGGGCCGCTCCTTAGTACCCCCTCAAAACAAGGCAAAATTATTTTTATTTAAATATAAAACAAACCTAATTAAACTGTTGATTACCCAGCAACATACAATTAACCACGTAAAAACAATGGTTTTTTAAAACATAGTCCTACTATATCAAAAGTTTGATCTTATGGTTTATTTATAGTCATTGCAAACGCTAATACTAAGAGAAATTGCTTTTTGTGTAGAATAAATAGTAATAAAGATCTTCACTAAATATTATTTCAACCAAAAAATAGAATTTTATAAACTTTATCATTTTTAATCTTGCACCATAACATAAACCATCCCATGTACTCAAATTTTTTATTAAAATAATGACTGCTCTAATTTTTAAATTAGGTTTATTAGGTGGTCAACCTTCACCAATATTATCAAGTATTTTAAACGGAAAAACTGACATAGTTATTATCGTCAAAATTGTATACTCTTTTGAATGTTGCTTTATCAATACTTTGAAATTTTTTGATTTTACCTTTCATCTTATTTAAAACTCTATCATTAAAAGAATGATAATAGGAAATGCTCGCCCTCCTCATTCATTTTCTACGCTTTTCTTAAGCGATTCGAACATTTTTTTTTAAATGCAATTTCTAATAACTTAACTGTTTCTTGTATACAATCAATATTTTCAAGTGTAGGTGAGTTAAGCAGTTTACAAAAATTGTCCTCCACTGAAAAAATTTGGATTATGTGCAAAAGAGCAAAATTTTTTTAACCAAAAATAAAATCTTCTGTACAATGAGTTTTATGGTTATTCCGAACATTTTCACCAAAAACATTTTCTGAAAGTAAGAACCATGCAAAAAGTTGTCTTAATTAATAAGGCAACATGATAGTAGCTTTTATAAATACATCATCAATTAAAGTGTCATGATCCACGAATCTCGTTGCTACGGCAGTATTTTTAAATGTTTTATCAAGGATTCCATTAAATGTTTTTAAATTTTCTAATAAAACCACACCTTTTACTTTTTTAATACTAATTTTAAACAGCAACGTCCATTATCTTTTGGAAAAAGATATAAACAATATTTAATTTTCCAATAGCAGTATTTCATGAAGATAATTAACATGATGCGATTTTCTAAAATGAAGGGGGCTTACACGAAGAGCGCAAAGGGGGCAAAGCCCACTAGTATACATTGGTCATTGTTAAAAAAAAATTGTTTTTTTTATGTCCTTGCTCTTTACAAACAGTTAAACTATTAAAATAATATTTTAAACAAAAATTTAATGAAAAGTAATTGTGTTTTTTGTATTTATACGAAAAATCTCAAATAAGATATGATTTGCAAGCTTGAACAAAGAATGTAATGTTAAAATGTCATTACCGTAACTTGTTAGCTACAAGAATTTCACATTCTCTACCTTCATTAAGAGAAAATTTCGTTTCTTTTAATTTTTTATATTAAAATATCTTATCGTCAAGGTGCACGTACATAATTGAAGTGGTGAGAAATCAAATAAGATGGTAAGTACAGGTATTAAATGCACGAAAAACATTTTCAAATAATTATTTAGAGTAGAAATCCATTTTTTAAGACAACTCGTGATTACCGTAACCCTTAAAAATTAATTTTAAAGTTGATTAACTAAACAGAGACATTTTTTCGCGAAGGCTACAAATTTAAGGATTGAGAATAGCTCCAGTTATAAGAAAAAGTGTGTTAAGCAACATTAAAAAAATGTTAAAGTTCATAAAGAAATTAAATCACAAGTAAAAAAAGTAAAAAATTATGTGTACATGTAATAACAATATAATTTACATAAAACTTATGTACACACACATTCATGTAGCATAAATATAAGTAAATATATATTACTAGCATCCCCTTCGTTTTGACTTCGTCCACAACTTACTAAATAGAACAACATAGTGTGTTGACATGTAATGTGAAACGTTTACAGTTGAAAATTTTCAATATATTTTTGACACTTGTCTTATTAAAAAACATATTTGTTCGGAATCCATGCAATTTATTTAGTCAAATAAAAAGCTAAAAAAAGTGAGAAAAATATATTTATGCTAAAAAGTACCGTACTTTCCTTATAACATAAAAAAATCATTGGCCCTAAAGGGCCGTTGATTTAATTTCTCTCGTATAATCTACGAAAAGGGCTTTTTCTTAAAACCTACAAAAAACATAGAATTAAAAAATTTTTTCTGTTATCTCACAACTTTATTACCAAAGTAACAAATTCCTGAAGCTTTATCCCTACATTTTTATTGCAACAAAAATACAAATACATTTTCTATCTATTTAAGGTAGGACGTCCGAGTACCGTACTAGTCAAATTACTGCGCGAGTTCGAGTTTGACTTCGGCAGCAGTGTCGATAATGCAGACGACGTGTGTACCCGCATCAGTGCGTAAACACGTACGTCTGCTAATGTGACAGAGTAGTTATTTTTTAGTAGTAATTTTACTGTTCTTATTTTAGTCAGTAAAGTATTTTTGAAATAATGAATGAAATAAAATTTAATTATAGTATTAATTCATTACTGATATTCATTATTTATTATCAATTTTGTACTAATATTAACCGATATTTTTTGTTTCGCGCACAAAAAAACAAAAAAAAATTGACACCACAAGCATTTTCGTTACTACTCGCTTTTAAAAAACCGCGCGCTAACATATACCAATATGGCGGCTTCCCCGACTTCCTCTCGTAATCACAAAACCAGTATTTACGTTCGTTTTTGTTAAATATCTCGAGAAATTGGCAGTCAACCCATATTGTGCTCAACACGATCCGAAAGAAGAGGATTTTCTCTACAAGTTTCATATACTCACTTTACTCAGATTTTTGTTTTTTATTCGTAATATGTGATTACGTCACTTTTTTCTCGTTTTTTTGGATGCGCCTGTATAAAACATTCGAACTTTGAGCTTTAATATCTTGAGATTTTGTCCATCATCGGGCATAACTGACGGTACCATTGGATTCATTGGGTCTTCATCTATTTAATTACATAAGTCTTGTACCCCAGATTTAGGCGGAGGTCCTACCTTAAAAATCCAAAAGATTTAAAAGATAACTGTAAGAGTTATAATGAAAAGCTGATTTCTCACTTAACAAAATTTTGATATGTCGATTTTAATGCTGCAGCTTCAGTCTCGATCAATGTTCTGCGTTAGTTTCTAAACGCCTACAATTAAAAACATGAGATGCATTTGCAGTTTTCCTTCCAATTCACTTTTTTGCGACTATTGTCATGATTGAGACTTTTGTAAACCCTAAGGGCTGCTTTCTATCAACTTGGTTAAGTTTTAATATATTTTTGGGTAAGGTAATTCAACGTCCGATGGTTTTAGAAAGAACCAGTGAGCTTCTTAAGTAAATTTTTTTTTATTAAAACTTCCAGCAAACATGACTGCCTCTGTACCACAGGGTGATTTTCTCTGGCCTGTTATTGTAGTACCAGACTGTTTAGAAGAAAACTACAACGTTTAAAGCGTTGGAGGTCATTGCAGAGCTCTTTTCCATTGTTTACTGGTATTATATTAGAGACGTTGTTGTCCAAAGTCCTTTCCTTTTTTGCAGAGCTCAGCAGTTTTAATGATCAAAGGTGAGGAGATTGGTTCATGATGCTTGCCCGTTGAGGACTGTTCCGTTTGCTTAAGTTTTTTTTTCATAGGTGTTAGGTTCACTCAGCGCAGACCTCGGAAACGATCGGTAATTTCTGGTTGAATGCTTAAAGTAGAGAAGATAATATAGGGTCGTCGGTCGCCGGGGTGCCCAGCTTCACGATGAACAACTCCGTTCACGACGTTTGCCAGTGAATAACTGACTTAGTTTAATAGTAGCTAGCTTTATATTTATATAGTTTTTTAGTCAACGAATTGTTGCCAAAAATGTAAAAGAGTGATTGTTGGCAAGGTAGTTAAATGTTACATGGCCCTAAAAAGAACAGATAAGATTAATGGTTGACAGGGGAACGTAATTACTTATGATGGCCCTGAAAAGGGCCAGTGGTGGTACTTCCATTTATTACTTATTATTATTCTCGATAATAGAGCCAGCTACATCGGAGTATCGGTGTACGGAGACTGTGCTGGAGGGAGGTACGCTGCTAACCAAAGAATATCTCGTCTTCGGATCGTTCCGTCGATAACCAACCACTCATCGTTAGTCGGGAAAGTGGGCCTGGAGAATACAGTCTCTGTAGGTATGCAGTTGGGACGACCACCAAGAAGAAGGCCGTTGTGGTTAACTAAGCTCCTCAGAGTTGTTTTTCCTGGCTTACTGTTGTAGCAAAATCTGCTCTGGTAGCCTCAGGATGGTTGAAAGGAAGGCCATAAAACCCGAAAATGCTAAAGCAAATTGTGTTCTAGCTAGACACGTCTCCTGGTATTTCGCCGGAGACGTTGGCATTTTTAACACCGTTTTTGTGGTGGTACTCGTCAATCTTAGTGATTCAGGGTGAAGTTTGATGTAAGTCGCTTATCCATTATGAAGAACAGTATTGTCGGTAGCTGGGATACCCAGCTGCACGACTTCCAGCTATATGTTTCATGCACTGCCGATGATCGACTGAGGTATTTGGCAGCGTTATTTTACCAAATGTATAACGCCCATGTCTATAATTGAGGAACTGAAGCACAGCGCAGTGTATACATGAGTACACATATCAGTGTATACATGATAATTATGTAAATAATTTTTTCAATAAAAATTTTATTAATTTATCGTTACATTAATATATTTATTAAGCGATTGTTTTTTATAGATCCCTAATTACGTTATCATTGCAGCAGTAACTTATAAATGTTTTACGCTAACACTTAACTAACTGCTGGTGCCGTTGCACAGCACTTGAGTTCTTCAGTCATTAACTATACGCGTGATACAGATGGTAATACAACTAGCACATTCTACTGAACTGAAGTGAAAAGCTAGCTAATTTTTACAAAACTTTAAGCTTATTTATTGCTATGGTTACTTATTATTTTAAGATAAAAATTATACAAAAACCATTTAAAAAGTGTCAAAAATCAGAATGCAAAATTTCAGCAAGATCGGTTGAGAAGTTTTCGCAGTTAGCGATTACAACGGTTTTAGCGACTTTGCTTTATATTTTAGTACAAGATATATAAGTATTCCAGTTTGAAAAATTCCTAATTTTTCTTATATTATATGTTACTGCTAGTTTTGAACAAAATAACGTCAGTCATATTAAAGTGGTGAAATAATGTTAAAATCTTAATTCAAAGCTCGTTTTGCTTACATCTTGTTAACAGTTTGAGATGCGGAAAAAATGGAAACACTTCTACTCTTCTTTTTAACTAGCACAAAATTTTGAGGAAAAAAATAGCAAAAGGAATTTGAACAGTATCTGTTAGAGAAAGTAAGATAGAGGACACCATTGATTATCTGCTATCAAGCTCACTCTCTACATCATACTCTTACAGGTACGCCATTTTCATTGCAGTTTTTACTATAGACACAAAGTGCAACTGCCGCTTTGCGCCCTTGGGCTACACTTTGCGCCCTTGTAATCACTTTGGGCCCACCAGCAGAAAAGTTTATTGCACCCTTCAGACATGAAGTGATAATTTTGATAAGAATTTTTTTTATGTGAACAGAATTATTTTAAATGTAGTAACACCTTATCACTTGCTCCTTTGTCATAATTAAATATCATTTACTCATAGAAGAACACAAGGTTGTTGGAGCATGACTACTTATTAGGCAAAACTTTAATCAATCAATATTGTGCCATTCCGCAGATGGCCTCTTCAGGATAACAAACAGACAGTTATTTCATTTCCTGTAGTTTATACATTAAAACTGAATTATAAAATACAAAATAGTTTTAAGACGTTTTTTTTAAAAATTGTATAAGAACAACAGTACAAAAATTTTTTTTAAACACAGTCTCAACACACCATGTGCAAATCATAAACAATACATGTGATAGAAAAAGAGGCTTATGCCAAAGAAACATGGAGACAGCAATCTATGGAAAAGCAACTACAAGCGAGGATGTAGAAGTGACTTAGATATTAAACATTTTAAAATAAGGTTGGAATGTTATGTGTACAAAGAATGTTACGATCCCAATAGATTATGTTTTATGTATTTCTAATCATAAGTCAAGTCTTGCTACAATAGAAAATAGAACAGAAGATTTTAAAGATTGATGAATGCGATGATAATAGATAAATACATAAAAAATTGTATTTTGTTTTTTTTATTACTGTAATACATTGTTCTACAAAAAAAGGCCAATTTATTCCAAATCACTTTTGAATTTTTTGTGCAAATTCAATTCATTATATATTCGTTAAGGGGTAATGAATTTTGAAAAAATATTGACATAGTTTCATATTTTTTCTGTGCAGACTAATATGTTCCCTGATAAAAATATATGTTCATAAAAAAACTTTTTTGATAATAATAAGTAAACAACAATAATGTGAGCCTGGTAGGACTATTTTTTGAAATTCATATTTCCTGTAAATGTACGAAATAACTTTTCAAAAAATATTTTGCTTCTTTATATCACCCAATATGGATTTTAGTTTCAAATGACACAATAAATTCGTAACGATAGTGAATAAATCAGATTTTCTAAATTTTCGCATAATTGCAATTGCATCCTGGGAAAGTTTATGCATATACCTTGCACCACCAATGAATATTAAAGGTTAAATGAAAAATGATTCCTACTTTATTATTTTAAAAATTTTCGAACTATTTGCTGCATTACACATTGTATGATCTATTAGATCTTGAAAGTATTTAATCCTTAGTATTTTTCGATTATTATAAAAAAATCTTTTTCTCATACCCCGGCCGAAAGTACGTGCATTCCTGCTCGATTTCACTCAAGGAAGGGTAGCTTTTGTGGCTGGCCAGCAAAGAGGGCGCCTCTGATTGGCTGCGTGCCTTTTGCTGCTGCTGTCAGCAGCGCACGCGCAGTGGAAGCAAGAACAGCAAGAACCGAGCCGACGAGCCCGACTCGTGCACGCAATATATATAGTGTATAGACTGCTCTTGTCTCGATGATGTCATTATCAACAGTGACCTGAGACTACGGGTAAAGCTGAATCGCTGCGTCTCATTGTGTCCTGGACATTGGTTTCATCATCTGGTCTTTGTGCAGTGCCATCCAGAGCTATTTGTTTGTTCAAGTGCTACCTCTCCTCACGCAGTTCCAAGCTATCTTGAGGTTTACGTTTCCGGTAGTTTTTGAACTCTGTCATAATACTGCTTGTAAGTATCTCGTACTTCTAGTTATTCTTGTTTTTACTAATTGATGGCGCGTACGACACGGCTATGAGAACTAGTACGTTACAAGGTCTTTATGTTGAAACCATGCTTTGCCTATTTACTTAATGCGAGCTCTTCTGATAAATATTCTAACCTATACATAAAATTTTTTACTTATTCGCAGACCAGCGTATAATTTCTGTACCCTATATTTTCAGACTAAATCTATCAACAAAGAAAAACTACAATGTCATCGTCTGATGAATCGATGGATGAAGATGAAATTTTCAGCAATTTCGACGTTGAAGCTCAACGTGTGATACAGGCAGAAACATTGCCAAAAAAGTCTGCTGATCGATATGTATTAGTATACAATACTTACAAGGCCTGGCAAGCAGTACATTCAAATGATCTGTCGAACAGCGAGGAAAATAATTTAATCATTTATTTTAATGATTTAAAAAGTAAGCTGAAGCCACTAACGCTATGGAGCATTTGGAGCATGCTTCGAAGTACATTAAATACCAAAGACAAAATTGATATTAGCAAATTTTATACTTTGAAAAGTTTGATAAAAAATAATGCCAAAGGTTACAAACCTAAAAAAGCGTTCCCTTTTACGTGGGAACAAATCATAAAATTCATGACAGAAGCTCCAAATTACACATTTTTAGCAGCAAAGGTTAGTATTTATGTGCCCTCTTTAACAAATATTCATACTAATTTTTTCTATTTAAATTTTTTTTCATAAATAATTGTAGATCATTTTAATATTTGGAGTCTGTGGGGCTATGAGATGTGACGAGCTGACCAATCTGAAATTTGAGGACGTTGAAGACCTGAATAATAAGTATTTAATATCAATACATGAAAACAAAAACGATTACGAGGGACAGTTTGTCATTGGTGAAATGTTCTATAACACAGTCAAAGATTACATAAGGCTGAGACCTAATGAATGCTTCACGGATCGTTTTTTTATTCAGTTTCAAAAAGGAAAATGCTTGCACCAAGTCATTGGAAGACACAAAATTGGTGAAACACCAGGAGTTATAGCATCTTACTTGAATTTGCAAAATTCAAGTAGGTACACAGGGCACTCTTTTAGGCGAACAGCAGCCACACTTTTATCAAACTCTGGTGCAAACATGCAGTTGATTAAACAGCTCGGTAGGTGGAGGTCAGATGCTATTGCCCAAGGGTACATAGAGGCATCTATGCATAGTAAGGATTTGATTTTCAAAGGTCTTACTCATGAAGCTACACTCGAGTCTCATTCCAAAATGAGATCATCTTTGAGTAAAGAGATTCAAAATCACGAGTCAACTTCTAAAGAAAATGACTCTAATTTTGAATTGAATTGGAATGACTTTTCTAAAGATTTCGAAACAGATAATTTGTCTTCAGCTTCAAATGAAAATTTGAATGTGTTAAAACCACTTCATCCATTACCAGCTTTTAAGACTGCAAATCTAAACGATATTTTACCAAACAAAGAGACATCTTCAACAAATAAACGTTTCCTATCAAAACTACCTATCAAAGTGTGCTTTAATAAAGCAGATGATCCATCAAATCTCACGAAAAGGCGTGTAGAAGATCAAGAAAACAACATTGAAAAATTTGACTCCCAAAAAAGTTCATATGTATCGTACCAAGATTGTAATTTTCATAATTGTACTTTTAATGTAAATAAAAAGAAATAGCTTCAAAAATTTTGTTTGCCTGTAAAAATATTGCTGCAAATAAGAATTTTCACTGTAAAATTTTGTACTTGAAAATATTATTTTTACAAAAAAAATAAAAATTTCAACTTACTATTTGTTACAAAATATCTATAAATATCTACTATAAAATACTATGTATAATTTGGTTTTTTATAAAAAAAAAATTTCATTATCTAATAAAGATCATTCGGATAAAAATAATAATTACATCATACTCATAAAGCTTTCCTACTGCACTTATTCAATGAATCGTATTTAATTTCTGATTTCTTACAAAATGTTAGTAAAAAAGGTCGTCGATGCTCGCCCCCCCGACCAGCACAGCCTCGGCTTCGCCTCGGCCTGCAAAAGTCGGGGCGGGCATCGACTACACATGAGCAACATGTGCTACAAGAGATCCCCGGTGGATGGCGCTGATGCATACAGCAAAAAAGTAACGTATATGTATATACTCGAGCGTCAGACCGTCAACTATCAACCAGACATGCTATTTATTAGTTATTATTAATGTATCAAACGTACTTTCGGCCGGGGTATGAAGAAAAATCGTATACGACCCACGGCCAGTAAACTGAAGATCCCGGCCAGCGTGTATGAAGGTAACTACGCAGGCCGGGATCTTCAGTTTTCTGGCCTTGGGTCGTAATTTACTATTTACTTTCTATCATAATATATGCATGCAAAAAAATGGTTAATCTTTCAGCATGAAGTATAGGACTGAAAATCCTACTGCTTACAAATACAAATATTATTATAACAACGTTTAATTTTGTGAATCTATACATTTTTTTCGCCTATACCAAGTGCTCTATTCTACATCCCTTTCAAAGAAAAGTAAAGGAAAAACTTTTGAATCGACTTACTGTGATAAATAATTTATTGAAATATGTGTGACTTAGTACACTATTTAGTAAATCATTTGGATAAATTTTTGAGCCATAATCTCCAATATTTTTTTATTTTTAAACGATTACAGCAGATTTGTTGTACTGATGATTTTCATTGTTATATTTTATGAAAAAGGTAATTTTAAAGTTCTAAGGACGTTTTATAATTACAATTTGATTCTAACATTTGTATTTTTTTTGCATATGTATTTTGTTTTATTATTTGCACTAGTATTTCAATATGTTAGTAGGAAAAAATTTGGTTCGTTTTTAAACATTTTCTTAGATCTTATTTTACTGTTTGTGACACAACAAATTTTAGGTGTTTTATTAAAGTGAGTAATGTTTATATTATCTTGCAACTTTTTTTTCTCATTATAATAATTTTTTCGATCTTCTAAGCCCTTTCATCTTCTAAACGCTCTTTAGCACCCTCTTGAAATAAGGTAAAATTTTCTTTATTTCTCCGTTTCTTTTATTTTTATCAGGTTACTATGACAAACTACTGGCATAGTCACTGGGGCCTTCTACTTACCACCAATGAGTGGAGGTGTACTGCCACACTTATCTACCAACTATTTAACAGATATCATACCTATCATACCATAAGCACAGCGAAAATATCTTCGATGGTAACACCTTTCCAAGGCACTCTCTGCACTAAAGGTGGAGAATTGGTTTCGTTTGTCTCGATCTATAGGCCCAAATCTGTTTCGCTATTATCCAGGCCCAAAGATATGTGGGTCAAGAAAAAAATCTTGCAATCACTCCGAAAAAAATTGTACAGAAAAACATACCCTAAAATAGTTGGGGTTTTATAGAAACTTTCTTAATGAAAAAGTTTTTGAAAAAGGAAATTCACGGGGAATCAAACCCATGACTCCTAAAACCGTTTTGTATGAGTACAAAGCACACCGAACACTGAGTCAACACCACTTAATTCCTCGATCATTCTGGTTAGTATAAATATTCAATTACCACCCTTAACTTTCTTTCCCCATCACCCTTTATTATTATGGAATTTTCTCGACCCATCTCAGTCCTCTATAATATAAGGTAAAGTAAGTTTAGTTTATTTTTTTATTTTTTTAGGGGTTGAATTTTTTAAAAAAATATCCTCTAATCCTCACTTATTTGTATCCCCCGCCCCTCTCAAACCTCCTAATTTTCATGTTAGCCCCCCTGAGCTACCGTTATTTTTATAAAACCAATCTCCCTCTTGCAGCTTCCCTAATATTAATTTTAATATAAACTATGTTCGTTTATCCTTTATTGAATCAGGTAATATTTTTATTTTAGCTTCTTGCTTCTAATGTTCTCTGATACTATTTTAGGAACGCTTTTGCCACCTTTACGCTTAAGTAAAACTGTCTTAGTTCGTTTTTTTTTATTTCGGTTGAAATTTACATTCAATTCTTTTAGCCCCACGACTCTTTTTTGAATTTCACTTGAATAAATACAGTAAAAATTTGTATTGGTAATTTTTTTATGTTTTAATAGGTTTGGTACCTTTTCACCCTTTGAAAGTATCAACATAAAACTTTATTTTACTTGCACTAATCTTACAACTACATATATTTTTTGCCTCTTTAATCTACTTTTAGTGCAAAAATTTGTAATTTGTAAATTAATAAGAACGCTGATTTCTTTTTTAAATTTCTAATAAGTCAATCGATTGTGCTGCTAAACTTAAACAAAAATTTCATGTGGTAATATTATACTCAGTTTAAAAACAAAGAATAAGCTAATAAAATAATTTTTTAGTAGTATCTTACAGATTTCCTACTTACGACTGAAAGACAAGAACCTTATTTTCTTTTTTAATAAATTATAAGAATTTAAAAAAAAATTAAGTTTAACCTTTTCCATAAACTTACAATTTGTTCACACTTTTAGAAAACGATAAGACTGTAGAAAATTGTTTCTAGTGTACAATAAAAGACAATAAAATCGGTTTTATTGTACTGATAGATAGTCTTTTACAGTGTAAAAATTTTCGTTCTAGTTTTTTCTGATCATAATTTTTCATAGGTTTAAAAAAACAAAGTTTTGTACGTAAGAAGTAAGAAATAATTTTGATTTAGATAAAAAAAATTGTGGTAAGTAAGAAACTTCAGATAAAGTATACATTATTTTTTTCTGGTAGAAAAAATCGTTTATTTTAGTACTTTAAAAACTTGTAGTTATAGCCTATCTCAAAAATTTCATCAAACCTAAGAATAATTTTTTTGAACCCACGGAGGTATCATCTTTGAAGGTTTCTGTTATGCAATCTTCGTAAGGTATACTGTTATGCGTTCTCTAACTTTTGAGAATCGTTACTTTTTGTACTTAAATTTACAAAAATTAAAAAAAATAAAGTAATGATTGTTTAGAAGAAGAATTTTTTGTTTTTTATTTTTTTTAACAAATTAAAAAACAAGTCAATGTCTGACAATAATATTTATGCTAATTTAAACATTCTTAATGTTAACATTAAGTTTAATTTGTAATTTTTTAAGGAAACAAAATGCTTTGATTTAATTAAGATAATGTACTATTATTTTTTTGTGTATTTAATCTTTATCTACTATCTAACAATGATTTTCATTAATTATCTAGTAGTTGCGGGTTGTCATGCAGAGCCTGCAGGAAGGTACAGCCCCGATAGTGTACATGTATACTAGTGAGGCTTTGCCTTCATTCACTCCAAGCACCAAACCCTCTTACACTACGTTTACGATTGAATTTAGGCAATAACAATTAAGTTAAATTTGTTTGATCTAGACCAAGCACTGCGTACTAAGTTAGCAAGGTAGAAAAAAAATGGATTTTTTGCACACTTTTCCGCCTACGCGCTTGCAAATAAGTTGGTTAGAGTAATAAAAAACCTTATTTGCTTAACAAGTAATTCGTCAAAGCAAAAGTAGTAAGTGCTAACAGTTTCAATGCCTTTATATTTTTTCTGATCAATGTTTTCATTATTTTAAATATGAATTTTAAACCAAATATGTGGACAAACAACTAGAGTGAATAAATTTTACCTGTAAAAAGCACTATGCATTGGGATAATCTTAGATGACCAAGGGTGCTGCAGCAGAAGGATGCACAATACAATATTGATGTCCCAGTCAAAGTCAAATCGAAGAATCATAACTATTAATTAGGCGTGCGCAGTGCCTTTTTCGCATCAAAAGCGTTTTTTTTTTCAACTTGTTAACAACGAATGAGAAAAATTTGAAAAAAAAAGTAAAGACATGAATCAATAGATTTTGACCTGCGCTTTCAAATACTGCAGTCAGTTTTGACGTAAATGATTATCGAACCACATAAGGTCCATATACGGTCCCACATTCAGAGTATAGAATGAACCAATCTTTGTTTTAATGTTCCACAAAATATTGATTGCATTCTGGGTGCAGATGTGTACCCTTCGATTATTTTGAACGGCAATTATTTTAAAAGTGGGCCAATAGGCACTTCATTAGCAAAAAATTCGGTTTTAGCTGACTGATGACAGGTAATTTACCTAATTCCTACAATTATAACTAAGTAAAAGTTCAAGGCTCTTATACCCACACAAAAACTTAAATCATTGAAAATTTGCAAAGGTTTTAGGAAATCAAAGAAGTTTCTCACAAAATTCTACTTACTGAGGACGAACAATTGTTTGAAAAGCTTTTCTTCAAAACGCACACTCCTTATCATAAAGGTTGTTTTGTTGTTTATCTGCCTCTTAAAGGTAAACTAGATATTGCAAGTTTGTGGGATATAGCTGTCACATGCTTTATTCGTTCTGAAAAATGTTAGCAGTGCAGCCTAAAGCTTGTGGAGCCTTATCGTAAATTTATGCTGTTGATTTGCATCACATAGAGATTGTTTCCCCGAAATATTTTGATCACCTTCATTTCTATCTTCTACATCCTACGAGTGTGTACAACAACTTTCATGGAAGAAGTAATATGAGTGTATTTAGCAACCAAACGATAGGAGACGACACAAACACGACAAAAGTTATACAACATGGCCTCCAAAGCACCTTGAAGTTTCTCGAACAAGCAGAAGTACAACGAGATGGTGTTCTCTTCTGAGAAAAGATTATGTACGATGATTGGGAAGGAGCTCTTGACTCGTTTGGTTGATAGATAGCCGAAGAGAGATATGCTCTGTCAATAGGTCTAAAAAACTCTGCAATATGTCTTTAAAGAATGGACAAGGTGAAGAGAAATAGGATACCTTCGAACAATTTTGAGAAAGGCTTAACATCTAAGACCTTAAAAAAAAGAGGATCAATGATAGTAAGCACAATAAAGTCCCATCTAGAAAAAGTAAGAACCCTCAAAAAAGCCCTAACACAATAACGAAAGATTAGCGGAAGTAGGAACCAAGACTTAAAGGTGCAATCCCTCAAAGTAAACGCTAAGGAACAAATAATGGCATTGGTAACCTTTGACAAAATAGTCACCAAGGAAATTAAATACGCTGGCTAGGTCAAAGTTAGATTTGTCTTCTGCCATGTTTAAAAAAGGCTTGTAGTAACAAGGTGCTTTAAATGTCTGATTAAGGACATGAATCTTATGACTGCAAAGAATAAAACCAATCGAAACTGTGCTTTCGATGCGGAAGCTTAAATTACCGCAAAAAAGACTGCAGTAGTACAGCAAGGTATTTCCTTTGCGATGGTGCGGTTAATAGTAGGTGGTAGTATAAAAAAAAACTCGTATGTGCGGTAGCGAAACGTATTCCGACATTAACTGTACTAAAAAGTGTTTATAGACATACACATACATATAACTGCCACAGCATATGCGCAGGCCTCTCCCTTCCCTAACACACACACTTATTTCTGGGACAAATATCCAACGATTTATTGTCAAATATGTAAGTGTAAGTTGTTTGCTGAAAAAAAAAAATATTATTAATAAAACGAAAAAAATGTACAGCTAATAGGAGTGTTATTAAAACCGGTCTTTTATCATAAGTATAATAAAACTTTTGTTGTGAATCTGTAAATATAAACAAAATATACAAGTACCACAATTTTTTTATTAAATGTGTTGCATTTTAAATACATGAATTTGCATGTTCCATGAATAGGGACATTTATCTTATGTGCAGTGAGGAACAACCGCTGTAAATATAATTATAGTAGTATAGCTGAGCCGAGCGCCAAGCTCTGTCTGCTCCCACGCGGTCGATGCAGTAGACGCTGTGCAATTACACATGCTATTATGCAGGTACGATGGATACATTTACATGTAATTGTCCGTGCATGCACGCGTTTGACGACGCATCACAGTTTGGATTTTTCTCCGTGTATAGCTATAGACTTATTACCAGTAAGAATAAGCAATAGCTGATGCAGTAGCTGTTGCTGCATGCATATGCATACATGTATGCACGCGTCGGCTGAATTATAAATGTAAGTGTATCATATATATCGTGAGAGTACACATATAGGGGTACTTTGTGTGTGTGTGTGCACTAGAGCGTTGGGGGGTAAAATTAGAATGGGGACTGCACGAGAATCGAATTTGTAAGATACGCGCACCAGGACGGCGGCGCTTGACGGGGTTCGAGAGTAGGGTTTCGCTGGAGAGGAGCTCTGGAAAGAGAGCTCGTGAGAGTGGTTAGATGGGCTCGCCTCCGAGGGGACGACGTAGGCAGCAGTACAAGGGAGCCCTGCGGAATCCACTCGTGCGTTTGATTGTCGCTGGGAATCGTTTGGCTACGTTGACGTTATTACAGATTGCTGCACAGTAAAAAGAGTAAGTGTTCCCTTCGATTCCCGATATCGTCTTCTCATCAACTTGAGTTGATGAGTTCAGACCAAAAAAAGCGGAAATCCCTGGTTGCTTAATTGATCAACCAAGTGGTGGCCTTAAGTCAGCGATCGGATAAGAAGGAGATCTTTTTTTTGTGTGTGTTGAGTCTCCCGGTGTGCGTGATTTAGTTTGGAGGAGTTTTTCTCCGGTGTTTCCTTGGCCTTGGAAGCCATAGTTTTCTTTTAACCGAGTGTTTATTGTGTTTGGGGAAGAATCGAATTTGTTTGTTTTTTAAGCTAGATGACAAGCGTTGATCTCACTTCGTGGGACCATTTAGTTGGTCGGTAAAAAATCCCCTGGTGTTAAATCAACCGAGAGGTGACCTTCTGAGCGCTTTTTGTGTCATCCTTAAGGGTTTTTATTTTTTTTTTTTTTTTATAAGTTTTTGATTAAATCGGCAACGCTCTCGTGTAACGATCCACACAGTAGTATTGACTGTATGTGTGCTCAAATTCTGTACCTCTCTCTTGGTTAATTTTTGATTTTTGATTTTTGATTTTTACATTCATAAAGAATAGGAAGTATTCAACCATGGTAAGTTTTGATTTTACTCGTGATGATTTTATTCTTATATATAGCGATCTTATACATATACGTCTGACTATTATTGTTTGAACTTTGGAACTCTCCTGTTGAAGAGACGTATTTTGAGTTATTATAATAACATAGTTTTCAAGCCTAGACTTAAGGTAAACAAATTTAATGTACAAAGGTGAAATATTTGTGATGGGGAGATATAAGGGGGATTCTTCAAAAATGAGTGTTTTGCGATAATGTAAGCTTTTTTTACATATTATCGGGTGATTTGATAGAATCTCGTCGATATTTTTTTATTTAATTTCAATTAATTTTGTGAAAAATCGCGTTCTGTAATTAAGTCAGATTTCGCAGAAGTTCTGAGAATTATATATAAAATTCCTTTTTTTTGTTTCTTTTCAATCATAAAAAATGATTCAACGTGTAAGACAATCGATTTCAGTTCTTTAATTTCTTATGATTTTATTTGATTTATATTAAAGATCTTTTTTTTTTCTTTTTTCTTGTCAATTAAGAAATTTGAATAAACACCGAGAATTAAATAAGATTATTTTTTGAGTTCGTTTCTTTTTGGTTGCATGTCTCCTCAGCTCCTCTGTCTGCCGTTATACCACGATCCACTTTCCTTCACGAGTTACCCTTAACAAAGTGGACCGTTTCAATAGTATAGGGGCCAGCTCGATACGCAGCTCGCCAGCCGGCAGCAGCAGCACTGTACTGTATATGTATAGATCAATTTACAGTCACTGGAGGTAGAAGAGAAAGACCACGTGACCATGTCACAAAACTATGTCAGTTTTTAGAAAGTCACTCTCTAAACCAAGATCCCGAACGTCCCATAAAAATCTTCACTTCAAAAAAAAAAAAAAAAAAAAAACTACTACCACTACTACTACGAAAACTTACGAGGAGTATTGGTAGCAAAACATTGTAACTAAGGTACAGAATTTGCCATTAGCAGTTTACTTAGATTGTAAAAATAACGGGCAACATATCTTGGTATTTGCCTACAAATTATATTAAGTCTTCTTATTAAAATATGGTAGATTTTTTTAGCAGTGCAAAATTAAACAAAAATACAGTTTATAAAATACTATAAATGTTAACATATAACATTGAAAAAGTTATGAATCATATATTGCCTTCATCACACGAGATGTAATTTAATGTAGTAGATTTAAAAAATACATCCAAAAAACGTTAAATAGTAGGGTACTGGTAACCGATAGGAAAGAAAAAACAAAAAAACAAAAGCAGCAGCATAAAAATTTTGATAATGAATTCATTCGTTGTGTACCTAACTGAAATCAGTTGAAAATTATATAACATTAAACACTATAGATCTCGTCACGTAGAGCATGTAAAAAGTCTAAGAAAAAAATTCCAGAAATATATTGAACCGAAACCAATAAACATCATTCTGTGAGCGGAATGAAAATTGTAATAAACATGTACCGTGTATTACTCACAGTATAACTGTGCCATATTGTTTCATAAAAGCAAAGGTGAACTACTTAAATCTAGTTGATAGTTCCGTACTAATTTGTCAAATATCGTGCGAGATTTCACTTAAAGGTATGTGCTAGAATCATTGTACACATACGTATTACAGTGCTTATACTTTGTTGATGTATGGAAAAGTGATTTTCGGGGGAAATCCAACCCGGGCGGCTCGACGCAGCGTGTGTATATAAGGCTTTTGCGCAATATAGTTTTGGGGAAGAAAGTCGCGAAGTTTAAGTATCTGGGGATACCGAGGTGTTGAGTCGGATCAACTGAATCGGGAAAGAAGTTTTTAATATGAGGGAACAGCAGGGTTCTCCCGGTGGCTTGAGGAGTCTTGGAGCTTTTTCCATCATCACGCTTCGTTACTTATAGGACAGTGTGAGTAGATATTCCGTTTGAGCTACGAAGCCGTTCAACTCGTTCTTGAATTGATTAAGGAGAGTGGGTGGTAAAACCCCAGTTGTTTAATATACCAACTGTGTGGTGGCCCCAGTGCCAGCTGAGTAGTGCAGACGGAGTTTCTTACTTTTTAAGATACTCAATGAATTTGTGTTGTGATTTTTCTTCCTGAATCTGAAGCCATTAAATTTCCGGATGTACGTATCGGTAGTTTTCTTCTTGCGTCGAGCCTCTGTGTTTTTTTCCCCGGAAGTCTGATTTTGTTGTCTTTGAATCGAATTGTTTCAATTGACGCGAAGCCTATTCATGATCGGCAAGTTCATTAAACGGCAATCCTTATTAAAAACAAAGGAGTTTTTTTTGTTTTGAAATGCTAAGCGTGAATTATAAAAATTGTTCTATTGAAATTAAATTGAAGCTACAAGTAGTGAATTATAATTATACGACTGTCGCGTTGTTATTAAATAGGTGTGTGTTATTTCATACGAAGGAGTCTCGACGCGATATATGGTACGATAATTGTAGTTCTAAGAACTCAGTCTTTCGGAAACGCTATCGACGAAGAATATATTATATTGACCATGCTGATAAGATAAACTCTATTTGTAAATGTTCTCGACACCTGACAAGTCTAGTTTCATTTTTTTGTTTGTAAACACTCAACTTATTAATAAATTTAAGTTCCTTTTGCTTAATGCCTCTTATTAAATATTCGTGTCAATTTTATTACGCCCTTATCTTGAATTCATGTGATACAAATATATCAATAATTAGTTCGAGTATTTGGAAGTTGATTGCCTCGTAGTAACGAACGGTAAGCTCTAATTATACTTGTTAGCTCCACCATACGTTCTCGTCAAAAAGACGAGGATTTGCAATCGATATATATGTATATATATATACACACNTATTAAATAATGTTATATATATATATATAAATTTTTTATAGAATAAAAGGTCGATAAAAGGTCTAATTTTTTTCCTTTCGTACAAAGATGTAAGCTTCTAAAATCAGAATTGAAACTGTGGCTAAATTTTATCCAAATAATTCGCATAAGTAGATGAACTTGAATGTTGTAGTAAGTTCTAATATTTTAGTTTGAGCAATAGTTCAAGAGCGATTTAGATTTGGCTATGTTTTTTTGAGAACACATAATTGTGCCATAATTCCAGTTGTACACGTTTAATTATTTTCCTGTTCATCATATTCATCAAATTTTTGTCCGATATAAAACAAACTTTTTCGATAGCTTTATTAGGTTTTATTGTTTCAACCCGGTCATATAGGCCAAGCACAAAGCTAGCCTGGCCTATATCAATTTTCAGCATTCTTCCCATCCTTTCTTCTACTCTTCAGAATGCGCACAGCGGTCGAGCTGTAGTGGTAGCACGCTTTTCAGTACTCGTCTAGCACCATAAGCCGACAAAGAACATCTTGGCAGAAACATATTTTTTCTTTACTTCAGCTACACACCACCATCTCGTTTTCTTCAAGTTTTTAAATTTCTGTATTTGTTTCAATAAACCTCTTATTCAACGCACAAAAGCTGTTAAATTAGTAAGGTCCCAATACAAAATAACAGGCTTAACTAGTAAGAAGTAGACCTTAGTAATACGGAGTCTTCTTCAGAGAAAGGGTACATAGAGACAAGTGCAGCATCTTTATTGCAAAAACTGTTAGCTTGATTGACAAGGTTTGATAATAGCCACAAACTTATTTTACCGTAAAAATCTCGCAGAATTAATGTCAGAGGTAAAAGTACATTCAAAATGTAAAACTTAAACGGGTGGTTCAACAATGCATTTTCACACATTGCCTATGAGTGAGTGGCCCCAGCATTTGAGCCTTTGAGGCAGCTACAGTAACCTAATATGAAAAATATCTTCACATATCACATGGTTAACTAGGTAGGGCATTCCACACAATCCACCACAGGTCCCCACAGTCTCCAACAGACCTATACTCTCCCCCCCCCCCTCAAAATAAGGTAAAATTCTTTCATTCTTCCGTTTACTTTGAGATATTACAATTTTTGTCCAAACCCTCTACCATCCCCCACAGACCCTTAACTGCCCCTTCACGCAATTTTTCTTGACCCCTTACCACCTCCTACCACTTTCAGACAACCTAACCAAAGCTCTACCGATCTTTATGGACTATGATCTGTCAACATACGTGTTCGTGACGTATACGTAAAGATACATGTGTGTATATCCATTTCATAAAATGAAGTAGACTAGAATTATTTATAATGGTAACATGTTATCATAAATAGAAAGAAATTAAAGTAATTTTTATCGAAACTTTCAAAAACAAGACACCAACTGATATTCTAAGTATTATGGTTGAATTGTTTCGTTTTAAATTACTACCGACTTTAGGTGATATTAAAAATAACATTTTTGATAAAGTGTTCCCATACGTCTATACAATTAAATTTCAGAAACGTTGTCTAACTTATGCACACATTTCTTGATACACGTATTTCTGCATAAATTTCTTCGAGTAATGCAGAGCGTCCAAAATTAGTCATTTAACACATGTTTGACGGTCCTTATACGAAACTCTGTCTTTGTTTGGCTTATTCTTATCAAAAGTAAACAAAAAATTGTCCAAAACCTTTTACAAACGTACTACATTTTAAAATACAATGCAAACAAGCGGTTACCCACAATATAAAAAACAAATCACACATCTGATAGACATATTCACAAAAATTTTAGTACATAATTAAATGGTTGTACCATTAAAAAAATTTCTATTGATAAAATGTAAATGTTATACTAATGTGAAATGTTATGCATCAATTAAAAGCACAAAATATATTTACTATTACATTTATAGAGGTAGTGACACAGCATACATTGAAATTGAAGATTAAAAAGACGAAGAAATACAAAAATTTATATTAAATAAGTAGTTCTATTGATGCTAGAAACGTTAGTCTAATGAAAGCAGCTAGTTGACTATAAGAATTTTCAATTTAAGCTAGAAGTCTTAAAGTTATTAATTTTACTGACTGCATTAAAATCGAACAAATCTAATATTCGATAAAAATACTTTCAAAAATAGTATAAAATTATCAAACGCAACTAACAGCACAGATGTAATGACGCAAATATGATTATTTTGCAAAATCTATCAAGTATAAGAACATTTATGAATATTTCATTTTCAATAACAAACTAACAATTTGTGAAAGAAGATAAAACTTAATTAAAATTATTGCAAAAGATACAGTCAAAAAAATATCTCTAAAAAATAAACTTAAACTTACTTTAAAAAGAATAAGTGGTCCAACATTCTTTGATACGTTAAAATGTAGAAGGAAATTAAATACCAAACGCTTAAAGATACTGCTACAGCAATGGGTTTCATCAATTATGATTTTTGAATAAACAGTTTCCAAAAAGGAACTACTTTTGGGTTTCCTGATTAATTAAAAATTTTTTTTGCGTAGTTAATGATTCCAAAAAATATTTAAGGTAATAAATACTCAATAAATACTAAAAAAAATATTACAAAAGATTTTGTTGATAATAGAGATGATTACGATATTTTATATATTAACTTAATTTTTGGATTAGAAGATAAATAATGTAAATGTTCGTATCTACCTATACAAAAAGGAACTAAAGATACACAAAATATAATAGATACGGAAGTATCTTTAAGTAACGAGATGTTCAACTCATGTAACAAAAAATTACGAGATGATGATTTAATTACTTAGAACAGAGCTTTAACGATTTTTAAAAATAGTATGAATAATAGTTGTCAGAGATTTTAAGGTGTATGTAACACGAAAATATCTTTTAGAAATTAATTTTAGGAGGAAATTTCTGTCAGATTTTGCCATTTATAAAAAAAACAAGAATAAAATGATTATCATTAAAATAACTATTGAATTATTATTTTTATCGATATTTGAAGTTTTTATTTTCCAAATCAGTATTCGTTTATATTAGAAGGAGGGGATATTAAATAATGTATGTTCTGAAATATTTATCAATTTAAATAGTTGTTGGGTTAAAAATGTTATACTTATGTAACATTATAAGTGTACTAGTTTATACAACGTATAAAAAGGTTGATAATTAAGACAATAATATTTATATTAACTTCCTAATACAAATGTAAAACAGTATGCGTAAAAGTTAAACACCACATGAACTGAGTTCAAAAATAAGTACAATAGTAATGCTAGTTAAAAATTTGAGTATATCAGACAGATTATGTGATAGTAATTTATTAAGAATTACTAAATTATTAAAAAATAACGTAGAAGAAGGCAGAAAGGACCTAGGACGTCGCTTGTAGCCCTATGGATCACAAAAAGATGAAAATAATTTTCACCTCCCAAATGAAGAATGTTAAATATTTCAATAAAATTTCCCCTTTTGTCTTTAACCTAGAAATACGCAACGTACGATACATATATATTTACGTTCTAATTTAATGTCTTATTATTAAAAATACAATTTTCTAAAACAAATTAGTATTTAAGAACAACTTTTTTTTTAAATTGAAGATATTTAATGAAACTTAATAGTTATCAGACAAATGATATTTAATATCATTATGATCAGACATACAAAAAAAATATCATTTCGTTCTTTTATCTCCTTCAGATGATTAACATCAAAAATTCTTTCCAAACAATGTTTTCTATTTTTAAATTTATATCACGTTTTATTTAAATATAAATTTCATCATCATTTTTGCATCTTGATAACGTGACGTACAACTGATCGAGCGAAAACAGTGGTTTTTTAAAATGTATTCCATTATTATTAAAACTTTGACCTTGAGATTTATTTATAGTCATCGAAAATGCTGAGACTAAAGGAAATTATTTTTTGTATAATACAAAAGGTACTGATGACAAATTTCCTATGTTCATAGTTATTTTTAGTATGAAAACTCTTTTTCTAATTTATTTCTCTAGTTATAATTTTCGCTTCAATATTGTATTTATGTGATTTTGTATATTGTAGGCTTGTACTGTTACATAACATTTAATTATACGTAAATTTCGAATCAAAACAACAACTGTTAAAATTTTTAAATTTGGATCATTCAGGGGTAATGTAAGCCTTCACGAATTTTGTGTAGAAATTCAATGGAAAAATTTATATAAACATCACAATCAGATTCATCAACAACCGTGGTAGTAGCAAAATCTATGCTGTGATAATTTTTTATTTTACTTTTTACATTATTCAGAATTTTATTCTTCAAAAAGTACGTATATCCTTTATAAAAAGTAAGTTTCACATTATTTATTAAAAAGTTATTGCCTTTACCGAAACATTGGCACCAATTTAAGTTATTTTTTCTTTTTATTTGGTACTTAAAATAATTCAATTTTTTCTCTAAACAAAGCGAAGATGTTAAAGAACAACTAAGAGCAGCATAAGAGACTACCAATGATAAATATAAGTTGTAAGAAAGATAATTTTCCATGATTAAACCCGAACCCAAAAATATCATATATGTGCCTATTCTAACTTCCTACTCATTCCAAACTCTGCCTTACATAACTCGAAATACAGAACAAAGACCCCACTAATAATAATATACTTTGTTTATTATTACATAAACAATGTACAAAAATTTTAACATCCAAGAAACAACGAAGAGGCGAGTTAGTTTTAAGCGATTTTCCACCTAACACGTATATCAAACAAGGGCCAAATGGCGACTTCTGTCTTTCATAACTCGAAATCCAGAACACAGACCCCCCTAAAAATGATATCCATTGTTTAGTATTAAATAAACAACAAATAAACATTAAAAAATCCAAAAAAAAACGATAGGACGGGTAAGTATTCAGCGATTCTCCACAATACGCGTATATCAAAAACGGACAAATAGCCACTTCTGGCTTTTGCAACTCAAAAACTGAATAAAAGGCCCCGCTAAGAATGATACAAATTGTTAACTATTACATAAACAATGAATAAAAATTTCAATATACAACAAAAGCGAAGAGGTGGCTTAGTTTTCAACGATTTTCCACCATACGCGAATATCGAAAACAGCCAAATTGCGCCTTCTGGCATTCAGAACTCTAAATCCAGAACAAAGGCCCTACTGAAAATGATACATATTGTTAATTATTATAAAAACAAAAAATAATGATTTAAAAATCCGAGAAAAAACGAAGAGGCGGGTATGTTTTCAGCGATTTTGCACCATACGTGTATATAAAAAAAGGGGCAAATGGTAACTTCTGGCTTTCATAACTCGAAACCCAGAAGAAAGGCCCTACTTAAAATTAAGCCCACTATTTATTATCACATAAAAGATGAATAATTATTTAAAAATCCTTAAAAAATTGAAGGGGCAGGTAAGTTTTCAGCGATTTTCCACCTTACGTGTATATGAAAAAAGGGGAAATTGCGACTTCTAGGTTTTGTAACTGAATTCCAGACCTAAGGCCCCGCTAAAAATGACACACATTGTTTAATATTATACAAAAAATAGATAATAATTTAAAAATTTGGGGGAAAAACGGAGGTGCGGGTAAGTTTTCGGCAATTTTCTACCATACGCATATATCGGGAACCACCTAATTGCAACCTTTGGCTTTTGCAACTCAAAAACTAAATCGGAGGCCCCACTGAAAACAATACACTTTGTTTATTATTTAAAAAACAATAGATAAAAATTGTTTATATAATTATTAACAATATGTGTTATTTTTAGAGGGACCTTCAATCTGAATTTCGAGTTATGAAAGCCAGAATTCGCCATTTGACCGTTATTGATATACACGTAAGCTGGAAAATCGCTAAAAACTAACCCACCCCTTTGTTTTTCTTGGATATCAAAACTTTCATACATTGTTTATATAATAATAAATAATGATTATCATTTTTAGTAAGGCCTTCGATATAAATTTCGAGTTAAGAAAACCAGAAGTCGCAATTTGGCCGTTTTTGATGTACGCGTATGGTGGAAAATCGCTGAAAACTTATTCCCCCCATTGTTTTTTTCAGATTTTCAAATTATTATGTATAGTACGTATAATAATAAACATCATGTATTATTTTCAGCAGGGCCTTCGTACCAGATTTGAATTGACAAAACGTAGAAGTAGCAATTGTCCCTTTTCGATATACGCGTAAGGTGAAGAATCACTAAAAACTCACCCACTTCTTCGTTTTTTTCGGATCTTAAAATTTATATACATTTTTTAATTTCATAATAAGCAATGTGTATTATTTTCAGCGGGGCCTTCGTTCTGATTTTCGAGTTATGAAAGCCAGATGTCGCAACTTGAATGTTCTTAATATATTCGTATGGTGGAAAATCGCTGAAAAATTTTCCATCTCTTTGTGCTTTCTTGGATATTAACATTTTTATACATTGTTTATGTAATTATAATAAATGTGTACTATTTTAAGCGGATACGTTGGTTTTGTTTTTGAGTAATAAAAAACAGAAGTCACAATTTGGCCGTTTTCGATGCACGCATATGGTGGAAAATTGCTGAAAACTTACCCGCCCCTTCGTTTTTTCTTTGATATTAAAATTTTAATACATTGTTTATGTAATAATAAACAATGCGCTTTACTTTTAGCGGGGTCTCAAATTTGGTTTTTGAGTTACAAAGAACAGAAGTCGCCATTTGGCCGTTTTCGATAAACGTGTATGGTGAAAAATCGCTGAAAACATTCTCACCTCTTTGTTTTCTCTTGTATATTAGAGGTTTTATACATCATTTACGTAATACCAATTAATATGCATCATTTTTAGCAGGGCCTTTAATTTTGTTTTTTAGTTACAAAAAACAGAAGTCCTAATTTGGCCGTTTTCAATATACGCGTATATTGGAAAATCGCTGAAAACTTACCCACCCTTTCGTTTTCTCGGATTTTTGAATTATTATTTATTTTCCACATAAAAATAAACAATGTGTGTATTTTCAGCGGGGCCTTGGTTCTGGATTTCAAGTTATGAAAGCCATAAGTCGCAATTTGGCCGTTTTAGATATACGTGTACGGTGGAAAGTCGTTGGAAACTTAACCACCCTTTTGTTTTTTCTCGGACTTTTGGATCATTTTTTATTGTTTATATAATAATAAACAATGGGTATCATTTTCAGCGGGGCCCTGGTTCTGAATTTTAAGTTACAAAACCTAGAAGTCACAATTTGCCTGTTTTCCATGTACGCGTAAGGTGGAAAATTACTGAAAACTTACATGCTTCTTTGTTTTTTTTTTTTGGATGTTAAAATTTTTATACATTGTTTATGTAATAATTAACAATGTGTATTATTTTTAGCGGGGCCTTCAATTTGGTTTTCGAGTTACAAAAGCCAGAAGGCGCAACTTAGTCATTTTTGATACACGCCTATGATGGAAAATCGGAAGTAAATTATTCGCCCTTTTGTGTTTTTTGGGTATTAAAATTCTTATAATTTGTTTATGTTATAATAAACAATGTGTATTATTTTCAGCGGGGCCTTCGTTCTAAATTTTGAGTTATGAAAGCCCGAAGTCGGAATGAGTAGGAAGTTAGCATAGGCACATATATGATATTTTTGGGTTCCGGTATAATTATGGAAAATTATCCTTTTTACGACTTATATATATTATTAGTAGTTTTTTATGCTACTCTTAGGTGTTCCGTAACATCTTTGCTTCGTTTACAAGTGGTTAATTTAATTCTTAAATTTCGTTTCCGGGATGTTCTAAACTTTAGTGTCGACGTGTACCAACTATAAAACATACTTTATGGCCAGAGAAATTAAGCATAATTTTATCATTTTCATAGCGTATTTGAATATTCTTATTTTTACTTGATATCAGGGATGACTGAAATTCCATACTAGGACAATAAGGTAAAGTGAACAGAACATTTTAAACTTTTTTTTAGACAACAGTATAGAACCCGTAAATTGATTAACAGTGTCTTCTAAATGTTATTGGATTTTTGCAAATACTTGAACAATTCATAAAATTAGAAATCCGACAGAAAGTTATATTATAGATTAACACAAAAGTACTTATAAAATTTACACTACCTTTATTTCGATTCTTTAACTTCTTCGAAAAGATTTTTGTACTTTTTTAATTTCAAAAAACAAACTAAAAGAACAAATTATTCAACTAATATTTGAAAATTAGAGGTTCTGTGCAGCACACAAGGGGGGCGAAGCTATATACATATACTATACAACGATTTCAGCAGGGCTATCCATGCTCCCTCTTCTTATGCCTCCTCCCGTATATTTAAACTCACCCTCCTCAGCTGCCGCTCAAAACAAGGCAAAACTTTATTAATTTTTAGGTAAAACCACCCCAATGGTATATTACGTCACTAGGGTACAAAGTACAAACATGAGCACCTGAAGGGCTAGTTTGTTGTAGGTTGGTGCCCGAGTCACGTATCATGTTATTCTTACCAAGGGCGCAAAGTGCAATTTCGCACCCATGGGCACACTTTGCGGACAGTAAATCACTTTGGGCATTAGGGCAGAAAAGTACTTTGGGCCCGAAAGGCGCAAAAAACTTTTCTGCCCGTGGATTCAAAGTAATTACAAGAGCTCAAAGTGTGACCCGAGGGTACAAAGAGGCAGTTGCGCTTTGTGCCCATAATAGGAAATGAAATCTCTTATTACACTTCCCTCAGCCACACCCGCTGCCAATTAATTTGTTTTTACGCCTGCTCATCTCCTTAATTTCCTTTTTTACGCTTCTCTTAGATTTTTTTAACCTTTAAAAAACAAGGAAAAACTGTTTTTATCTTTAAGTGAAATAAACTTGATAAAATTTTTTAGTACCGCCTCAGCCCTCCGCGCCGCTACATAATTTGTTCTTCCAATTACTTACCCTTCTCCTACCATTTTGTTTACACTTTTTTCTTGCCCCCCTTAGCCTCTAACGCCTCTCCTAAATTTGTTATTACGACTGCTCACTCCCCTTCATTGTCTTTTCACGCTTTTCTTGCCCCACCCCTTTAGCCCCCTCTCATAAGAAGTCTAAATTGACTTTCTTTTCACGTAAGATTTAACAAATACAATCTTAATCAACAATTACTCATAATATTAGTCCGATTAAGTATATTTTAATTAATTTTTTCCACACCACCAATAAGGCTAATTGACAGGTGCGTTGATTTTTTTGTTGTTATGTAGATACACATACGACATGATATACGTACGGAAATTAAAAAATTTTATATTAAAATAAAA
>NW_019379833.1:128082-161308 GCF_000648655.2 Copidosoma floridanum
CGACGACCAAGAAGGTAGCCGTTGTGGCTGCCCGTGCCCCTCAGAGCTGTTTTCCCTTGCTTACATTTGTAGCCACAAATTTTCTAACTGCACCAGGTGGGATGGTGGGACTGCCACACAACTCTGAAGAGTTGGTGCAGATTGTGCTCTGGCTAGATATGTCTCCTGGTATTGTGGCAGAGACGGCATCGGTTGGAATTAATTTTTTTTTTTTTGATCGCACTCGTCGAGATTCAGGGTGAATGGACACCTAGGTCCCTTCCACCTTAGAAAAGAGTGTCGTCCGTAACCGGGATACCCAGCTGCAAGACTATCATCAGCATTCTCTATACAGCTCGTTGAACTGCCAAAGCTCAACTACATCACTATCGAGACGCTCCGGCCTAGTATAACCACACTTATTTAATTATGTTGCAGGTAGCTTCGATTTTATGTCAGCACCACCTAGCGGATTTTACTGAACTAAAGTGAAAAGCTGGCGTATTTTTGCAAAACTTTGAGCTCATTTATTGCTACTTTTATTGAATTTTTTAAGATAGAAACTATACTAAAACCATCTAGGAAGTATCATGAATCAGTGTGCAAAATTTCAGCAAAATCGGTTCAGTAGTTTTCGCGGTTAGCGATTACAACGGTCTTAGAGACTTTGCTTTATATATTAGTAAGATAAGGTGTTACGTCCAAACTTTTACAAGGCAAGGGCGAAACTCGTAGATTCGTTCTACAAACAAATAAATTTAATTTTTGTTCTTTAGGAACCAGCTCTCGGCTCAAAGGCCTTATTTGCTATAACTTACAGTACACTTTTTTTTTAAATTGGTGTCTCGACGTTGTGGTGTTAGGTTTCACCGAGCTATATATATCGAGTGGTGTAGGCCGAGCTGGCATTGACCTACAGTTTGAGTTTATGTCTTATGTTATACAGTAGTACCATATCTTATTCTTTTTTTTTCATCTCACGTCCTTGTAAGAGTTTTCGTCATATGTTGTCTGTTTAAATTTTCCTTGATATTCAATTCATTCGTCAAAGTTAGAGTTATGTTTCTAAAATTTTGAATCTTGGAATGTTTCATATAATTTAATGGTTGGAATTTTTTGAATTAAGAAAGTAAATTTTAATCAACAATCAAATTATGTCTTATCTGATGATTCAATGAATTTAGAATAGCAGGAAATAGTTGATTTTACTAATAATATAAATTCCAAAGTTCAGATTTGCATTAACAATGTTCATACAAGTGATAGTTTTTCTTAACTTTACTTACTTCTATAATCGTTTGTTAGCCGCTGTTTGCGCGCACGCAGTCACAAGATCTTACAAATCTTGTGCCGCACGATCCAATCGATCAAAAATGAAATTTTATGTAAAATAGGTTTTATATTTATTCCAAAAATTTTTACCAAAAATATTTTATGAATGTAAAAACCATGGAAAAATTTGTCTCAATTGATAAGACAACATGACGGTGGTAGTTTCTTTAAATATATTACAGTTTGACAGTCGCATTCCATGAATACGATTGCTATAGTAGTATCTTTACATGTTTAACGAATGATTATATTATACAGTCTGAAATCTTCTAATGACAGCAAAGTTTTTACTTTGTTTTGTGTTAATTATGATCAGAAACGTTCGTTATCTTTTGGAGAAACAATATTTAATTTTCCGACAGCAGTATTTAATTGATTTAATTAATTTTAGGTAAATTCTGAAATGAATCAAAACCTTCTTGGGAGTTGGCATGCACAGTGCGTAGGGGGCGAAGCCAACTAGTAGATATACTAATGAGGCTTTGCCCCCGGAGCACTCGCCCCACTAACCCCCTACTTATTCAACTTAAAAGAAAAGTCTCTAAATTTAATATGTTAGTGAGGAAAGGTTGGTGCCCATAAATTCGTAAGTAAGAAAATTTTCATATATATTTCATCTACATCGTGAAGCACTAGTTGTGTATTTATTAGTAATTGTTCACACACTTTGGAGGTACCACTGCGGTGCGTTCAGAATTTTTTTCTGGAACTTTTTGCTATGTTTAGAGGAAAAGAGTGTGCTAAGCTTTGCTCATTTTAGGAAGTTTCAAATAATTTAAATTTAACTAAAAAAAAGACTCTTCAAATTTCATGTTAAATGTTAATACTATAATAAATTACTAAGTAATTTAATAAATAAAAATTATCATTACATGTTATAAAATTTGTTGATCGTATGGAAAACACTTTTAACGAAGTAAAGCTTTTAACTGACTTGGTAATCCAAACAATAACTTTTTATTTTCTTTTATGTTTTTTATAAAATAACCATACAAACTTAAATAATTTTACCATTTTATGAATTTACCTAAAAAATTAGTATTCAAAGAAATATAATAATGAGATTAACATTTTAAGTATAAGCTAGATTTATAATAATTTTTTTATAAACTAAATGTTTCTTTTTAAACTATATTTTGAGTTTTAAATATCTGATTTGATTTATTTCGAATTGAAATGTTATTCGGATTTTGAACTCTTAAAAAAGCTACATATGCTTGACCGTGTAAAAAAAATGATTTTTCATAATAGATCCCAACATTATCAAAACTTTGATCTGAGTCCTAATTATTGTCATGGAAAATGCAGGTACCAAAGGAAGTTGTTTTCGATCAAGTATAAAAGGTAGTGAAGAAGAATTATCTGTGTTTAAAGTTTTAACTACGATTGAAGTATTTTCTGATATAATTTTATTAATACTTTTTATTTTATAAATATTATTACATTGTTTATCATTCCTTTTCCTATACTCCAAATAACCATTTGATTTCAAGACAGTATTTTTAGTAGACATCTTTGAAAAATTTTTCTTACGAAATCCTTAAGTTTTTTGAATACATAAACTACTGTTTGTATGTGGACCGTGAAGCATATGTTTTATAACTTATTTTTTTCAATGTTTGTTATTCAATAGGATTTTAGTAGATATGTACTTGCTGATGTGTTCATTTGTATGTTATTTATAATTGGGATTTAAGATTTAAATAATATGTGCATGAGGTAAAACACGTTTTTAAAATTCTATTGTGCAAACATGAGCTATTACGTTACAAAAAATCTCATTTTTTTTTTATTTTATCTAATAAAAGTTCCACTTTTGTTTTGAATAATCGGACTATTAGGTTTTGGAAATCATTTGGAGTAGTGTATAGAGAAAATTTCAAAAGTATTTATTTCATTTAGGATTTTTCATTTAGGACGCGTCATAGTTATGTAAAAATCTGGTCTTCTAAATTTTCTCATGATGGCCATAGCGTCTTGATAATGTTGCTAAATATACCTAGGACTGCCAACGTACGTAGAAAGTAGTAAATATAAGCTTTCTAATCGAGCTTTGTTTCTAAATATTCATATTTGTTAGATGCATATGATGACAAATGATCTAAGATACCTTGATAACTTTTGATTCGTAAGTGTTTTTACTTATTTCGGAAAAAGTTCATGCTATTGTTTTGTATCATGACATAAGCACGTAAAAAAGTTGTTGAGTTTGATTTTATTTAGTATAACAGGCGAAATTTTTTTTTCATTTGGTACATAAAGTTAATCGAAATATGTAATGCTGTAACGTAATTAGATTGGAAAGTAGAATTGACAGCTATTAAGAAGTGGTTATTGCTGAATTAAAAAAATAGTTCTTTTGTACCTAAAATATCAAATGATAAGCACTTAATGCTGTTAACAGCCAATTCGACACTCAATTATACCTTGGCTGAAATATTATATCTGAGACTAATGGCTAAAACTTTTTAACACACTTACTTAACTAATCAGACATGGGTCTAAAAAGCCTATCAGACATGTGGTACTTCTAACTGGCTGACCAGACTTATTATACTTGAGTATCAGACTTTTTAACATACGTGCTAATTATATAGCATTAATATCTTTTTATCGGCATACAACTTTGTGGAGTGATTGCGGGGCGGCTGTAGGGCAGCTCGGGGGGCTTTTAACGTGCCTGCCTACTATAAAGCATCCATATCTCTTTATCAACATACATCTCTGCGAGGAGGTTGCGGGGCAGCTGAGGGGTGGCACGCGGCGGCACGAGTAAGTACGGGGCGGTGCGGGGTGGATTTTTTTTTTTTTTTTTTTTTTTTTTTATCCAATTAAAATAAGCAATATTTAAGAAGCACAGGGTGGCGAGGGGCGGGGCGGGATGGCTAGTAGGCATAGGGACTTAAAAACAAGTGTATAATATAGGAAGATGTATATAATTTAAGGATGCTAATTATTGTTGGTATCAGTTTTTTTATTCGACCTACTTTTTCTTCTACTTTAAACAAGATAATGAAGTTTTCAAAAATTAATTAATTCTCTTATGGATAATGTTAATAAAGTTTAAAAATAAAACTGTTTTTAGATTCCTGTAAACCCAACAAGAATTCCATTCACACAGCAGTACTCATACAAGATATTTTCAGACAGTATACATTTGTGAACAAATCTCTCTAATAAGATCTCAGCCCCATTTTTGTTAAATTCAAAATAGTTTTGATGTTAGCTATCTTTTACGACGTATTTATGTCTTAACAGGTACATTGTGTTCCTAAAAATACACTAACGTCAAACATATTATTTTAGTCTGGCTATGTCTATAATTTCCTTATGAGGTTTAAAGAATGCCAAAGACAGATTTATTTTTAAACTTAAATTAACAGTTACTGTAAGAACATTAATTTTATGCTTGAAGTCTAGTTTAATAGTATTACTAACATACATACACATAATTCTTTATAATATCCGTACTCTCACCAAATTGCAGCCCTTTAAAGTTACATTTATATACTTGTGAATGATACATTATGTCACTCTAAATACAAGAAAGAATGTAATTATTCTCAAACAAATAGTCGGTAAAATTTACTAAGACTTTACAATTTTAGATACATTAATATTGCTTATAAAAACTAACAACATAATAAAATAAGAAACTAAATGCATCTAGTTATGTTAGTCGTTTAATTAATGTAGTTATATTTTTATTTCAGACTCCGAAAACTTTCACAATTGTGCAAAAAGTAAAAACTACAGTATCTAAAAACAACATAAATGAATACATAAAAAAACTGAACAATGCATAACTTTTTGCTAGAGTTGAATAATTCACGTTAGATAAATATAAAGTTATACCACCTATTTAATAATTATTACTTGTATATACTTTTATTCATATATTTTTGTTGAAGATACTAAATATAATTTTATTAGGTTATTATGACGTAGCGTAATATAATTTTTAGTCAGCAGCTATGTTCTATGTGATCTAGAAGTTGCAGTGTACCAAAACAGCTGTAATAATTTTTATGATAATAAACGTATATTCAAATCATAGAAAGCTCGAATAATTTTATTGAATACCCAGACAAATTTTCATTGTGGTACAAGGACAGTATAACTGATAATTTGGCAATATCGAGGTTGATCCCAACAACTTTTTAGGGATAAAAAATTACTATTTTAAGAGGGCTTTTGCTAAAAAAAATAATTTTTCCGCCCTCGGGTGGTTTTGGGAGGCTGGTACTTCCTCGGGCAAAAAAGCAGTTTTCCGATACTCGTTCGAAAAGTCTCCTTTACGAATCTCGTTACGGACCTCGCCTTCGGCTCAGGCCACAAACCTCTCGGTTCGCAAACAAAGACTTTTCATACTCGTAGGAAAACTACTATTTCCCTACTGAGATTTAGGTATGTATTAAAAATAAATGTTTGGAATACACTCAAATAGATACGAATAAAATTCACAATCTCATTAACTTTCATTACTTACCCCTTCATTTCCCAGGAACTGTATGGTAGGGCTTAAACTGATTTTGTTCTGAAAAAAGCACAAGTATTTTTAATTACAGCGTTAGTCTTACATGCAGAGAGGTAAGCAGGTTTTTAGCTCAAAAATTAAAAAATATATATACAAATATGCGCTTTGAACTGAAATCAGTAGAAAATTGAACATACAGATTGATTTTGTACATGTTACTATGCGGCTTACGAGGCCTCTTTACTATACAATACAGACGCATTAATTCAATGCACCAATACCAACTTTTAAATCAAACTCTTTATGGTTGAAACAAACAGAAATATATGAGCAAATTTCGAAAAACCTTAAAATTAGAGGCAGAAAATGAAAACTCTTAAGTTTGGATCATATTTACAAAATATAATACAAAGTCATGTTGTTAAGGATAAACACAAATAAATGTATGTTCATCGTTTTTTATAAAGTTACATAACATCGTTTTACAGTTACGCTAGGATTAACTTTGAAGATCAATTTAATTATTGGTTGCAAATAAGCTTGAACAACACTGGGATCATGTTCTAATGATTCAGACACTTGGTCATCTTTAAATACTTACATAAATAGTTTTATAACAAAAAAACTATAATTCTTACTTCATGATATTTTTAAAAATCATTAAAATTAAATGTTACTGTATATTGCTAAGCAGTTACGTTCGCATCCTTCATAATAGGTAGTAACTATTTTCAACTTCTTGTGTTACATCATCCACAGTACAATAAAAATTTAATTTAATAAGTAAATTTTGGAACCTGGTCTTTCAACGTTACGAGTGATTTATTTATATGAAAACATTTATAAATTACTGCGAATAATTAAAACAGATCAATTTCACCAACTTTTGAAAAATGTATTTACTTTAAAATGTAATTTTCCTAACTTGTAACGAAGAACTAAATTTTATGAAAAATTTTAAGATTTCTATACTGAAGATAATCTACAGTTTCGACTGAATACACCAAGCTGCTTTAGCAGTGGTACAACTCAAGTAAACGTATACCAATACTAGGACACATAAAAAAATCTTACCTAAAGTGTGACAGCAAGACTAAGTATAAATTATTGAGTGACAATTAGTAATTTCCACGTAACAAATACTTTATTATTTTATTATGTGCACTAACTATGTATGAAAATCCGAAGTTTCTAAAACTAATATTGAAACGTCTTAAAAAATGTAGTTCTATTTACGCGCGACTTTTTTTTACCGTTCTACTTTAAGGCATAGGCGAATTCCATATACCTTAAGTGGCAGGCTGCCAAAATTATAAGAATCTCAACTTATGCGGTGGAATGCAGTGTGTAAGACAATCCGTCTTTCCAATTGCGGGAATTTGTATACATCAAATTTCTGGTTGATGATTTTACATGCCTGGAAATAGTTTCTGAGTAAAGTTGAACTTTAAAAACGATAACACTATCTGTATGAGAAAAAATTATCATGTACTTTAAACAGGTGCTCTTCTATAAGCAATGGTTGTCCCAGTTTAGAAAGCAAAAAAATAGTAAAATAGGTAGCTGTCCTACTTTAGAACAACAAGCTTCTTGCCTTTTAATAATATTTATAAAAATTTGAAATATTGTAGTAAGTTATTTGATTTTGTAATAAATTCTTGAATAAGTTACTTAACACAGCAAAACTTTTTTTGCAAAAAATAATTTCATTTTCTTTATTGAAGAATATATGAACTAGGTTTGCGTAGCTTGTTCCGGTATTGAGTGTTTTACCTCACTAATTTGGCAAGATGCGAAATAAATAGTATGTCCTATGGTTTTAGTATAATTCACCTACTATATTCATATAACTGCATGCAAAAATGCATAGAAACTTTACGAAAAACAAATGTACATTATGAGATAATTTAATGATGAATTATTTGTGAAAGATGATTGAGAATAGTAGAAGCTATCTATTCTGAATGAAAAATTTAAGAGATTAAGCACGTCTATTTTTATATTTGAAGTTTTGTATCAACGTTTATCCTTGGAGGTTGTAATGGGGTGCACGCAATAAGAATGAACAAAGCAGAAGCCTTCAACCTCAACTGGGCCGGTGTTCTCTAGATATCTTCGGTGATACTTCCTCGTAATATACACTTAAAAAACAGTAGAAATAAAAAAAAATGAGAGAACAGCAAACGTTGCACCAAAAACTTCAGAAACGAGGTGATCGCGGAAAAAAAACAAAATAAACCAAAACCATCACACAGTATCACACGCTCACAGGCCCGAGCTCTTTGTCTGCTCTTTGGCTTCCTGTCTCTTCCTATCTATTCCCTTTGCCTCTTTCCCCTAACTGTCCTAGTCTCCTTGCGGCGGCCCAACGATGCCTCACCGTTACGAACTTATTACAGACATTTAAAGTATGCTCCAGCAACTGTTTGTAGATAACTTTGAATGTAAATTTCTTTTAGTGTACACAAAGAGCGAGTTTATTAAGTAATTATTTTATCATGTACATATGTTCTTTAAATAGCTTCCATGTACTTATGTGTACTAGAGAACATTGGAAGAAAATAGTGATTTGATCAAGTATTTTTTCAGGGACACAAAAATTTAAAGTTTCTAGGATTCACTCGTATACATATTTATCTCCGTCAACTCCCTCCAGCCATCTAAGAATTTCCACACTTTTAATCCTAACTCTGACCTAACTTTCCTGGTACTCACTGGAGATAAGAAATTCATACAAGTCAAATACCACGCCAACTGATTGTAAGTTCTGCGGAGCCTACAACATGATAGTAAACACGCATGGAGAGAAAATCATTTTGTTTTTTTGGCCTGACCACCACTCTGTTTCTCTAGAAATTTATCCATTCTGATGTTCCCAACTCCATACCAGATACTGACATCTGTCATTTTTTTTTTGGCCACATTTTAAACGTCTCTACAACTTTAATTAACTGACTCTCCTACTTAAAAATTCGTTCCTTAAAAGTTTTAACAATTTCCATTAAATTACGGGCGATGGATCTCTACCAACTTGTGGAGTCTCAGGAAATATAAGAAGCCCATATGATATAGTGTGTGTCAAGTGAGCGACGGTGGGGTTGGTGGATAGTGGCAAGCCATCAAGAGAAGGCAAAAAAAGCGTCAAGGGTGGCCAGTCGAATAAGAGAGGGGTGAGAAGAGAGTATAAAATTAAAAGTTTGACTAGGCAGTTGAAAGTGGTCTGTTGTAAGAACAAGAAGTATTTTCTTCCTCATCGCAGAAGGGAAAATCCTAGAATAGTTTAATTAATTCTACAAAGAAAAATAAACTTGACGGTCAATGCTGTTCAAAAAGTTTATTCATTTAGTGAGTCAACGACGTTTCGATTACACAAAAGGTAACTTTTTTCAAGTCAAAGCTACAATAGAAAATAGTTATGATAAAATAAAGTGAACATATTTACATATTGCACAAGATTATTAAAAGTAATCTCTATCCACTGGATAATTCATGTACTAAGCGTATGTGTGTACGGGTATACCGTACAACACAGGTGTTACTTGTAGGCTTAGTCACACACATAGTCTTTTTGCTGGTGTTTTTGTACTTTTTATTTATTTATTAGAATGGGATAGTTTTTCACCAGTTAGGTGTAGATATTAACAAAATTATTTGTTTTAAATATTCATCATAAAAATAACTCAATTTGAGAATACTTAATGCTTGTGGGCCCGCTTATCGCCCACTAACTACTTTCCACGCTAGAAATGGTAGTTTTTGTATCTGGTGGCACATGTCGCCGAGGCAAGCACCAGGCCCAAGTAACCTGATGAGTTTGAAAGAGCCTACAAATCTCAGACAAAAGAAATTTCTAGCCATGCTTATTAGATATATACACTAAACCAGAGATAGGAAGGGTGTCAAAGCAGTCGTGAGATTTATCATTCATAATTGTAAAAGACATGAAAGCTGACAGTAAATCTGAGTAAATTTTAGAGTGTAGCAAATAGTCCGTAGGTAAATATGTTTCGATGGAAAACGTGTTCACTGTATGCAGCGATGGTCATAGTACCATAACTAGAGAGTAAACATGCCAAAAACTACTTTTTAACCAAGCTTTTCCAGAAATAATAATAATAATAATAATAATAATAATTATTATTATTATTATACAGTGTCTAGCGCATCTCTTCTATTTGTGCACTAAACATTATATGGAACAACTGCTAGAAAAAGTTTTGGATTTAGTAAAAAACACTTACACTACGCTTAAGAGTGCAACTAAAGCTCAGGGATTCCGGAGCAAACGGCTGAATGCTAATAAATGATTCCCTAACCCAAAAAAAAATAAGCAATGGCCAACGACGCCAGTTACAGTGCCTCATCGCACTTCTGTTCTAATATTCATACTCACGCACACTGGGAGGGCAACAAAAAATGGTCAGGGCAACTTTCTCTTCCTCCCTGCACTACACTGATATTCACTTTACTGGTCTCGTGCACTCGTCGGCGAATCACATTCCGTGAACTCGGCAGCCTTTTCCCCTTGCACGCACTTCGGAGGTATCGTACCAGCTGGTGCTTCCACACACTACGTATTTATTCTACACTTACGCTTACTCTCTCTCTCCCTCCCTCTCTCTCACTACTCTTTTCTGCGAATTCGCTTACCATACTTTGCTGCTCATACCTCAATTCTAGTCATGCCCCTACAGCTGTTCATGCTTCTGCTCTTTTGAAATCTTGTGAAGGTCGATCTCGAAGCTGGGCTCCTTATGGGACGGGTAACTCCTGGTATCTCACACATAATTCCCCGAGTGATAGCTAGAATATGGAAAGTTACGTGAAGAGAGAAAATATGACAAGTACAATTGAAGCGATTTGCCCGATGACCCGACAGTACACGTACTGAATCGGCAATGCTCATATCACTTGCCTGAGGCGCAATAGGACTTGATCCCATGCTATTCGTTGCCTACTCTATCTTACTCTCGTCCGCTCGTATACTCATACTACATCTGCATCTCACCAGTGTCATACAGCCTTTGTAAATAATTTTACAACTATACTGTACATATATGTGTACTTTGTTGTATACTATAAAAACCACAAATAACATTGTAGAGAAAAAGTGACTGCGTCACAGGGTACCTTACTATGTTGAATATATTCTTTCAGCATAAGGATGTAGTTACACATAAATACATGGAGAAAATCGTCAGGACCTACAAATGCATAGTTGCAAGCATTATTTAACATGCATATGAGTTGAAAAAAAAAAATCAATAATTTTGAGAACGATGTATATACTTTGCTATGAAGTGCCTGAAGCACACAAAAGCTATGCTGAAAAATTTCCATAAAGAGTCCTCAAAATGTTTTCAATAGCTTCCTAGAAATTTTTAAAAACGTAGCCGGAACTATAAAAAAAAAATTAAAGAGAAATAAAAAAAATGTTTCCAGAGGCGTTTTAGTTTTATACATGTAATATGCAGGAAACAGAAAAGTATTTTTCATCCCTCAGGGCCGGTGCTTTGAGCCTAAGGGTACACTTCCCGCTTTCTAGTTATATTCTACCCACGGTAGAAATGAACATTTCGGCCTTGCTGGGCCCAAAGTTTGTTCCCGTCAATTAACAAGCGGGCGAAAAAAAGTGCCCACGGGCACTAAAGAGCATTTTGCGACCTTGATTCGCGAAATGCCATTCTTACCTCGGACACAAACACATAACAACCGCATACTTAAGGCGCGCAAGTGTAGTTCCTGCTCTAGATAAAAAATATACTATATTGTTTCCAAATTCAGAGAAAGTGGTATCAGTGGCATTATGCCTTCTATACGCTTACGATGATCCACAGCGCTTGTTTCATTGGTTAAATTACATAAAAAACGAGGTTAAAATAATGTAAATTTCAAAACAGTAGATTCTATTTTGGGTCTAGGCAAGGACGAATATATTAGATCAACTGACAAAATGTGGGAGCTTTTTCTAATTCGGACTTATAGCAAAAATCAGCCTTAAACAAGAGATAAGATCACGCAGCTAAAATCAACGCTCAGAGCTTGGGCTAATGGTAATACATGCAAAAATTAAAAGGAAACTGTAAATAACTCGTAATAAGTATCATGTATTGATTAATCAACAAGAAGCAGAACTTAATCTTATTTTTTATTAAATTAATAATTGAACTTTAATATGTATAAGTAATCAGGTGTATTTTTACTTATCTGATTGGAGATTGACTCTTAAGTTGCCTGATTAGCAAAACGTACATGGACTCATTGTTTTCGAACCAAATTAATAATTTAAGTAATGATGAACACTGTTTTCTAACAATTGTGATGATGTATAAAAAACGTGCTCTAACGTTGACCAACGGTAAAAGTAAACATAATGGTCATTTTTACCGACCTGTATACTTATGTTAACGTTTGCTTGTCATTGCCGTCTTGCAAGTATTTTCGATAACTTGTAAGTAACAAATTGATTTTCCCTTCCCCAGCGGAAATTTGAAAACGTAACAAAATGTTAGAAAAAGTGAACATGTGTAATAATATGCCGTAACCCGCAAGAAAATGTAAGAAAATGTGAGGAACTGTAATAGTCTCATGGATTTCGGACGTTTCTTACACTTTATTATGTTGTGTTACGTTTTTTTACATTTTCTTACGTTTTAATATGATTTACCACATGCTGTTACACTTATACTTTTTCATAATAGTTACTGAAGTTTTTTTCATTTAAGGCAAATTTTATTCGAAAATGTAAGGAAATTTGTCTAAAAGTTATCAATGATAATAAAATATAAAAAAGTGTAATAAACTGCAAAAAACTGTAAGCTGTTATAAAACATTACAGATGACAACACTTCCTTACAGTTTATTAGAGTTTACTACAGTTGCTTTTTCACGAGATTTAAGTGTCTTTTTAGAATTATAATAAAATGTAACGAATCGTAAGAAAATGTGTTGAGTTGTAGTTGACTATAATCAAACGTAACAAAACGTAACAAACTGTAACTGTGGTCCAAAATCCAACCAAACTGTACATTACATCACAGAAAGTTACGGTTTGCTACGTTTTTTCACACTTACTTTTTCCGTTAGGGTATTTTTAGCTATAAGGTAAGTCCCCCTATAACCGAATTCCTATTAGCAACTTAAGAATTTTTCAGCCAAATAAATAAGAAAAAAATGATTTCTTTTGAGTTTTATGGAAATCCTATGATAATGTAGGACGTAGAGAAGTGATTATGACCTCAATCATTAACGATATATAAAAGATTACTCATATGCCGTTCCTTTTACTTATGAATAAATATATAAGAAATGAGATGCCCCTGTTCAAACTTTGATGTACCTGAGGTTTAACGTGCTTTTTTGCGTGGAAGAGAATTTCCTTCATGTAAGGAAAACATCTAAATTATTCTAATCAGTTGATAGTATGCATTATATATTGCAGGAAAATTAATAACAAAGCATTATCAACATGTTTGAATAAAAATACGTCTTCTCTAAAATGTAAGAAGTTAAAGGTTAACAGGTTACAAGTGCAGTATAATATCAAATTGAACGCAACGGCTCAATAACTGAACACAGCTGTTCAAGTATGTTTGCAATCTTTATCAGCTGTGTACCTATAAATAAAGACCTACAATATTAATAAACAATTTAATAATACTCAAACATAACTTTTCTTTAATAATTTTATCACGTACCTAGTTATTGCTACTACTCTTGTTTTGTATTAAATAACTATACAAAATTTATAACAGCCTTAAGTAGTTATGAGTATTTTTTATCAAATGGTCTAAGTAAGCCTATGCAAATAAGTCGAGTATTCTTAGTAATTATATTCCAAGCACAGTTATTTGTATAAAATATAATTTTATTAGTCCATAATATTTCACTTAGAAATGCACTATAAGAAAGTACCTATTATTTCAAATATAGTGTTCAATCTTTATTCATAATGTAAGAGCCTCCTATTTGATAAGTGTTTAGTTATAAGTACTGTCCGATTACAAGTGCCCTTACCTTACTTCGGTATTTTATGGTCAATAATCACCTTTATGATTCCTTTTAACTCTCTAAGGGCCCAGTATAATTGTTGTATCGAAAAAATTTTAATTTCAAAGACGTAAAACAAAGTTGACAATAATTATAAAAATAATAGCTTCAAGTTATTTTGTTACTGTTTACATGTATACTTAAGCTTATTATGATTTTTAAATGATATAGTTAGATTGTGTCACTGTTAGTTATTTCGGATTTTCTCTATTTTTAAATTACCCACCAGTTTCGATGCCACTATCGGGAGCACTGGTACTTAACTCCCTTCCACCATTACCTCTCTCTCTCTCTCTCTCTCTCTCTCTCTCTCTCTCTCTCTTTCTCTCTCTCTCTCTCTCTCTCTCTCTCTATCTGTATGTCTACTCTAAATGGCAAACACATTGCCTTTCATCTGAGGCTGTATAACGTTCGAAACAAAATAGTTTCAGTGGAGATATTTGAATTTTGTCAGTGCCCTCCGAAAAATTTAGAAATTTAAGGTGTTCGGTGATCCGTTGGGGCGAGATACAAGAAATAAATACAAGGTGCATTCAAGTTTTCTCATCTTGGTTTATTAATGCAACATTTTGCTAACCATTTGTATCACTCTCATCAGGCTACAAAATTAAAGACATAATAAGGGATCTGATAAAACTCACACACAAAAATAAAATTTAAAATATAAATTATTACCGCAAGTACCCAAGAATTCGTAAATATATTGACTTACTCGTCACCGGTCGAACTATAAACTAACAATAAATTACACAACACGTTATTCACACTTACCCTCTTATCAACAACAAAATTAAATAACGTCGTCTGTTTAGGAAAAGATCAAAACTATCCTGCGTCATATGTGGGTGAGATAAAGCGAGCTGCAGAGGTCCACATCAATGAACAAATTAAGAAAAAAATTCTGATTCCGTTGTTTGTGCACATTAAAATACTTTTTTTTAACCACAAATTTGATTGGGACAACATCAAAGTCCTTGACAAAGAATCTAATTACAATAAAAGAATTATTACTGAAATGCTATGTATTAAATTGGACAAGCATAACATTAATAGAAAAGAAAATATGCTTTCCTTTAAACAAGCGTACCCTCCCTTAATACAAAAGTTTAAATGTCCTGATCGAGTTCATCGTCCTTGACCGTCTACCTTTGTTGCTTCGCCTATATAAGCGCTGGCGTGTTGTGTAATTTATTGTTAGTCTATAGTTCGACCGATGACGAGTTAGTCAATATACTTACGAATTCTCGCGTACTTGCGGTAATAATTTATATCTTAAATTTTATTTTTGTGTGTGAGTTTTGTCAGATCTCTTATTATGTCTTTAATTTTGTAGCCTGATAAGAGTGATACAAATCGTCAGCGAAATGTTGCATTAATAAACCAAGATGAGAAAACTTAAATGCACCTTGTATTTATTTATTTCTTGTATCTCCCTCCCAACGGATCACCGATCACCATGAATTTCTAGTTTTTGTAAAGCTTGCTTGCATGCACACGACTTCAATTCTTCTCACAAGCTCTAGCGAACGTACTAGTCTATTTAATCTAAAAGAAGCACAAAGAAAACATTTTTTACCTTGAATTTATCTTTCTGTCTTAAACTTCTCTTACACATCTCTCTTGCGACTACATTTCTTTGTATCGATAAAAAACGCAGATCTGTTGAGTCAGTAGTCCCATGAACTCCGAGCAACAGCTCGTGATAACTTATTTTCCTCCTGGGGAAAAAACTTGGTAATAACAACAATTGTGAAGTATTTTATCTATTGTTAGCTCAATTCCGTTTACACTTCGTTATATATTATATTGAATTATATTTATTTTTTTACTCCGTAATTTAAATATAAATTTTTTTCATTTAACTTAAATAAATTTTTTACCAAAAGGCTTCTTCTGATCACGCTGTTTTCTTATGTATCAATCAGTAGGGGTAAATGATCGAACTACTGTGCAGGCACCAATTACTGGGCACTTGACGGTAAAACAAAATCAGAAAAACAGACTGAAAAATTCGTGTGCTCAGATATTGTAACACGATCAGACAATAATAACGTTCTATCCATAGTTATACTTTACATTATTATATTCATAATTGTTTAACTGAGTGATTCTAAACAAATTTTACCAACAAAACTCTGTCGTCATACGCTGTAATTGGTACGCAGCAATTGGGTCTAGGCTTTAGCATGAAAACCTTATGATGAATACCCACGCACTAATGGAAGCGCAGTCATTGGTGCTGATTTTATAGCCGTACGCAGTAATATAAGCAAGTGATATCATCACAAGAACCAGTACTTAAAAAAAAATAATAATAATAATAATAATGAGTAACACAACAGAAAAACGTTTGTTGTTTTAATGACATAAGATGCTGCAGATAAAGATAAAGTAAAACTATCACAATTTACATCGAAAAACATCAAGAAATGAGAAATATAGCACACACGAAAATTTCAGTGCGCAGTAGTTAGGTCATTTACTCCTACATGATAATCGTAAATGATTTTTTAATTTTTACCCCGCAAGTTATTTTATTAAGGACGTTGCCCTGGATCTTTTCGTCTTGACCAGTTACCTGTATTATCGACGTAGAATCGAAACTTGGCAACACCGCCTGTTGTTAAGTATACTTATACATGGGGTAAAAGAATATATACTAGATACAGCTGATCGCTGTTTATTATTAGGTATTAGTATTCAAGTTAAGTGTCATGCCTCCGGAAAGATACCATTGGAAAGGAAAATATGTGTCCAAAAAGGTTTACGAACACATGTTGCGGCGATCAGAGAACGGTAGTAACATTTTTACCTTTAAAAGGTGTACTTTCAAAAGAAATGATGCAAAGATTGGCCGAGTCGAATTTCAGTTATCAAAATTTAATCGATGCTTATAAAAATGGCCCAGAATGTGCGACTCACCTTTTAGAAGGCAGAGTAAATGGATCAGCAACAATTATTAAAAAAAGACTGATTCTCGATAATATTCTCAATCACTTTCTGTCAGTCACAAAAGTACAAAATTAGATTATTACTTAAGTTATATCATTACATGCGTAATTTTGAATGTAATATTAGAGTTGTATAAACATGTTGAGAAATAAAAGTGTTTGTAATGTGCGTGGGGCAAGAGCCTTTTGCTCTTCTTGTGCTTTAGCGGATTTAGGAGAGGAGGAAGGCTTAAATAAAACAAGCGACTTAGTAACAAGAGTAGTTTTAACTTATATTTGGCTCACAGCCTACTTGGCGAACTTACATCGGCGGACTGACTGACTTTAGCCGTGTATCTCTTGATATATATATAGCCGCTTACTCATATGAGCACATGAAGAGTGAGATAGAGCATGTTACCTAGCACAAACTATCATTTACATATACATATATTTATTGACTAAGACATAGCAAAATTACATCAGTTTGTCGCATTGGCACTGATGCAAGTAATGTTATGTAAAATTTATAAATAGAGAAGCAAAAATTTTTATAAAAATTCGATACCTTAATTTATACATATTACACCATACCCCCGTGATAAATACATTTGTATTTGTCAATTAATAATTTTTCATATTGTTTAACACCTTCTATAATAATTTTCTGTAGATTCAGTATCGCACATGAGGTACATTTGAATGTGCCTCCAATGTCCCGCTCTCTCCTTCGTTTTCTCTAAGATACGGTGTTGCCACGTTAACCTTCAAACATATTTTTTCGTTACTATTTTCATTGATATCTTAATAAAAAGCATTATAACATGGCTCCAAACTTTGAGGGTGGAATCATAAAAAATTTTTTTAATTATTAACAAAACATTTCTCACTTGTATAATTTCTAACAGGTTTTATAAGGTTATTTCAATCGCTGTCGCATAAGAACAGTGTTAAACTGCTTATCATAGATCGCATATTTCTCTTTTCTTAGTATTATAAGGTATGCCCAAAAAACGTGGGCAAGTTCAGAATGGTTTAATCTATCATACTTTCAAGTTTCGTCAAGTTCTGTAATCATTTTCATAAACAGGGCAACGTCCTTAAGAGAGTAATGATAAACCCTTTCTCTAATGTAGCAGTAATATGCATTTACATACATAAGATTTTTTTAATGAATTATTAAGAATTTAATAACAAGAATAAACTTTTACAAACATAGCACATGATCCATTGCTAACAAAAAAGAAAAACCGATGATTTCTACTTCACATTACATGTCATTTTTATTAACTTTTTTTTTAAGGTAACTCTGTAAAAGGGTAACAATAAAAGTGAGTTTTTTTTTTAATGTTAAAATCGTAAACCTGTAGATAAAAATGTGGCAGGTTAATAAAAATTTTTTGGATCTTATAGACAACCTAATTTAGAACATAGAAAAATTGTACACAACTTTATTCGAAACTTTTTAACCTCAAAAAATAAGTACAATTGAAGAATTTGCACCCCAAATTTTAAGATTTCTCCATACACTTTTTTAATTTGAAAAACAAAACTCCACAAACAGTTGCAAGTCAAAGTTTCATATTCTGTTTATCATTTTTACCTTGATAAACAAACACTTGTACTTCGAAAACATAACCTAAAAGTTAAAAAAATAGTGTTTAATTAATAAAATTTACACTTTTACGTTTTTAAGATCAGCAATTTTTTGATGGGCACAAAACAGATGAATGGAACTCTTGGCAGCTTATTAGAGGTTTAATAAAGGATTGAACAACATTGCACAAATCTTTTTTGGATGACTCTCTTACTTTTTAAAAGAGTAAACTTAGTGATTTTTTTCTAAAATTTTTTTTTAATATTCTTGTTATTAGACAATTTCACTATTAATAGCGACTTTAACATACCTACAAAGTTAACAAACACTTTTATTATGTGAGGGACTTCACTTTTATTTTTTAAGAAAAACACAAATAATTCGCGAGAGAAGTCGTCAAGGAAAATAATTAAATATTTCGCACCACCCAATGAGATTTCGGGCATTTGACAAACGTCACTGTGTACTNTTATTTATATAAACTTATTAACCAGTTATGATAAAATTTTTGTTTATTAAAGGAACCAAAAACTTATTTAACAAACATAAGATTTATTCTGATTGTGTACCACGCTAGTACTATTAATTGACTGCTGCGAAAAATACCACGTTGAGTACGGAATCGATGGTTGTCATAAAATAATGACATCGCGCCAAGCTTCTTGCTGTATGGTATAATTTGTAGAATAATTTTTTTTCAATATTTTAAAATTTCTGATTTTCGAGATATATCTGCATAATACAACTATAAGAAAATTCTATTTCTATAAAAAAACCGTTTACAAAGAATACGTTTAATCGTAATATGGAAATGAAGAGGTTACTTAGTCACCCAAAAAATATTGAAGAAAAAGTATAATTACCGGAAGAACGAATGTTAATATTAATAAGGTATAAGAGTAAACAAAGTATCGGCGTAAACGAAAACTTTCAAATAGTTATCATTACCATAAAATCATTCACATCGCAGCTAGATTAAGTAAAAGAGATACAGCCATAAGCGATAAATCATTTAATTATGGTTTTCAAGAGGTACGTCAAACAACACGATCTCGATTGGCCTTTTTTTAGAAGAAGGTTACTCGAAGAAGACCTATGTACAATTTGTACCAGACAGCCATGTAAGAAACTCAAAGATTAAGTAAATGGTAGCGGTACAATTTTGGAAAATTATACTCAATTTTTACTTGCACAATTTTTCCAGCTGCACTGTTTAGGATACACTTTTTTGACTAACTTAAAATTAATTTGCTGAAATGACAACCTTTTGAAATCTATATTTTTCCTTTTAGTATGTTTTTAGAATTACATTGAAAATTTAACTTTTTATTGTTTATTATTCAATTGTTAATTCAATTAAACTAAAGCTATAAAAAGCTTTAGATATTTTTACATTTAAATTATTTATGTGCAACATAAACTTGTAATATAATATATTTATTCTGGATACAGACATTAATTTACATGATTGAAAACAACGTCTGATGGTGGTACTGTCATATTTTTGTATTTCTTCAAAAACAAAAACAAAGTTTCGGCTGTTCGAACTACGCCCCTGCCCTTATTAGGTACAAGAAGCTATGAGTAAAAAAAATTCTCTACAATACAAATTTTGATAAAATACAATAAATGAAAATTAAGCTGAGTGTATAACATACCTCTGACTCTTACGAAAGGAATATATTTACTCTCATAAAATTAGATTTAATCGAGAAACATGAAAGATACCTGAAGGTTTAAATGCATACGAAATTGAATTTAAAGATAGATCAAGTGGTTGCAAATTACGGTACTATACGACGAATACCAGTAATCTTGCAAGCAAGTGTACTAAAAAACCGTAAGTATTTGCTGCATCCTTACGTATTGATAAAACTTCAGTTTGCAACATTGTAACAATCCTTTTGGTTTTTGAGAGCAAAAGTTTTTGAAACTTAACGATCTGGAATCATTCTATTTAGAAACTTTCGAACTCATCTACAGCAGTCTATGTCCTTGGTCAACATAATCCACAGATTTTCTACAGCCAGAATCTTTTCAATGCCTATGGCCTACTATTTTGAAGAAGTTTGCGAGTCCTAGCAAAAATATATGAAGTTTATTATAATGATATATTTACTTCCTTCCTACGAATAAATTTCTTTTAAGAAAATGCGAATGTATTTTTATAAGTATCACAGGCCTTATTTCATACACACAGCTCCTCAAGATCCACAACAACATCGACCTTCGGACACCTTTAATCATGAAATCTACATGTCAGACCCAAAGATATCAATGGTATGCTTAGAAGAAAGGAAAAAGAAATATGAGTATTAAATTTTTTCTGATAGAGTTAAAAAGTTTTTTAATAAAAAGTTTGCCAGAATTATTTTTCTAATTAATAACTATAACATAATTATGTTATTAATAACCTTTTTAAAATTTTACTGACAGCAAACGATAAACATAATGTTAAAATTTAAACTCAAGACCAATCTCCAAGTGTATATTTTCAAGAAATTTATAATAAACATTATTTTTTCGTGAGTACGAAAAGTAAGACGATTCAAATCTCGACATAAAACTCAATGACTCGATTTTACGGTTACGTACCATAAATAATTCAGCATTTAAAATCGTATTTTTATCTGTGATTCACATGCGTATAGAATCGAACGTTCATATTTTTTGAAAAAAAGTCTACTGTAAATTACAACAGAATATGTGTAAGAAATACAACTTCATTAAAAAATTTTTCTTTAATCCAATTAATACGAGCAGAAAATTATAAAATTAAGTCCAATTTTGAAATAGGTTTGGCTGTCGCATAAGAACAGTGTTAAACTGCTTATCATAGATCGCATATTTCTCTTTTCTTAGTATTATAAGGTATGCCCAAAAAACGTGGGCAAGTTCAGAATGGTTTAATCTATCATACTTTCAAGTTTCGTCAAGTTCTGTAATCATTTTCATAAACAGAAAAAAGTTATTAGAGAACTCTTAAAGTGCTGTTTTAAGTAAGGACTCGGCACTTTTCATAAAATAAATTGATGTTTTAAAAAAATATAATAAAGTATGAGGTACAAGTTTACTATTAAAAAAACGTTGTTCAAGGTAAAATCATCGAAACAAAAAATAGTAAGAAAAGAGAGATGTCAGAAAAAAAATTACTAATTTTATGCTTGCGGAATGTTAGAAAATATCCAATATTTATTTTTGTAAATTTATTTGATCCGTGATTAAAAGACAGCTGCCAACAGGTTCATTTATTTGTCTTATACTCATCACAAAGTTAACGATCTTGAAAATATAAAATGTAAGTTTCATATTTTCGAAAAACAAGTGTTTTTAAAGGTAAAAATGCTAATTAGAATGTAAAGCTTCGACTTTCAACTGTTTTTTGAGTTTTTTTCCTAAATTAAAATAGTACATAAAGAAATATTAAATTTTAACGTAAAAAATATTAAATTCTACTCATTTTTTAAGGTTAGAAAATTTTGAATAGAGTTCTGTATAATTTTTTTTATATTCTTCATCAAGTAACTCAAGAGCTCTGAAAAGTTTTGTTGGTCTAACATATATTCATCTCGAGATTTACGATTTTGACACAAAAAACAATTTTTATCCAACTGTGGGCCTTACCAATCACCAAAGTTTTTAGGAGCTTGTCACGAACTTACGTTAAACTCCCTAATCGTCAAAGAATCCTCAGTGAATTCAAATTTTTAAAGCGATTTACATTCTTCAGATGCTTCTGTAATTATCATTTTAAATAATCATAATGTCGCCAAGCTTTCGAAAAACGCGTTGCGAAATAGGGCAATTTTGCGGCTCTGGGTGCCAAGACAAACCACTAAAGAGAAAAGGATACATTGTAAAGGAAGCTTCTCTGCTGCGCTGGCTCAACTTAGGCTGGCGAGCTCTTGAAAGTAAATGCGCGGCTTGAAATTGACCATGCTATAAGAAATACTATAATTAGGGAGTACGGGACCAATTTCGACTTTTTTTTTCAAAGTGAGGTACCTAACGCTGTCATAACCGGCTCTAGGCAACCTCTTTTCGACTTTTACCATGGCGAAATGAATAACCAGGCCATGCAGAGCTTATATCGCAGTGAGCGAACATAGTACATCAATTTGCTCATTTTTCATGTTCAGCAGTTTTTTTATCGCTTTTAATAAGAGTATCTGAAAAAAAATGTAATGTTGAAGGTGTGAATTTTTCTATGTCTCTTAAAAAGATGTCAGGGGCCTTGTACGGTGAAGTACCATAAAACAGTGACCGTATATCTTTCCTCTTAATTTTTCGGCTGCTCCCACTATTCTAACATCCTCTTCATCATTATTGTCAGATTAATTTACATACCCATCTGCTGTCAGAATTTTTTTGGAGACATCACAAAATAGACCGGGCTCAAACAGTGATAAACCAAGGAAAATTATTCGCACACAATTTTTTTGTGCTTTCTTGATCAAAATATAGTAATGTACTTGAAAGTTCATCTTGCCACCCAAGAATGTGGTCAGGTATTGTTTAAACAGTTTTTTTGTAAACAATTTCGTCAAAGTTCTTTTTTCGACCTGAAAAGAATAATCTCAGATTCTTTGGCACATTCAAAACAAAAAACCAAGTAGAATATATACACCTAAACCCCACAGTTTTCGAGTAAAAAATTCCCAAAGTTTCAAAAAAGGCATTTTTTCCTGTTTTCAGAGCTCCACGAAAGTGCTACATAAAAATATTTTTGCATGTTACAACACACGATCATAAACTATTAGCCTTCCTCTACAATTTCCAAAAAAGAAAATCTCGAAAAGTTGAGTGGCAAGATTGTTTTTTGCAATAAACGATTAGGGCGTTTCGGAGCGCGCTCACATGTTGGTGTATAACTATGTATACGTTTCGTGGCTTAGCGTGTAGTGAACGTATATAGGTATACACTCACGCGGGAGCACGTGCTAAAACGCCCTAAACGTTTATTGCAAAAAAACAATCTTGCCACTCAACTTTTCGAGATCTTCTTTTTTGGAGATTGTAGAGGAACGCTTATAGTTTATGATCATGTGTTGTAACATATAAAAATATTTTCATTTAGCACTTTCGTAGAGCTTTGAAACCCGGAAAAAATGCCTTTTTTGAAACTTTAAGAATTTTTTTCTCGAAAACTGTGGGATTTAGGTATATACATTACAACTGGTTTTTTGTTCTAAATGTGCCAAAAAATTTGAGAATATTTTTTTCAGATCGAAAAAACAACTTTGACAAAATTTTTCACAAAAAAATTGTTTAAACAATACCTTACCACATTATTGAGTGGCAAGATGAAAATTTCAGGTACATTACTATATTTTGATCAAGAAAGCAAAAAAAATAGGGTGCGAATAATTTTTCTCGGTTCATCACTGTTTGAGCCCGGTCTAAAAACAAACTATACAACCATTTGGAACTTTATATACCGTAACATGACGTTTTAGTACTTCTTCTACTTTATTTTCAATGTAATACAGATTAATTGCTTCCTCGCCCCTATACTTCTTCAGCGAAAACTGACAATAATCTGGTTCGTTTTCAATAGTGTATGTAACAAAACGGACAGCCCCGGTAATATTGTCGTGAGTATGTCGGCCACAGCGTGTCTCATCGTCATAACACAGCTAATATGTATCATAACATTTAATATGATATCTTGCAACAATTGCGACTAAATTTTTCGCGTTCTCAAATCATTTTATGATCAAGTTGAATATTTCCATTTTTTTTTTTTTTTTTAATGTTTGAATAGTATTGGGTCTGAAAGCTTCATCGGTAACTAAACGAACTCTTAAATATACTGAGGGATTTTTATTGTATGCTTTAATATAATTATCACAAGCATCGTCGGTACAAAATAAGTCTGACTGAGAGTACTAAAAACTGCAGTTGTCTTTTATGGACTGACGCTTTTTCGCAGATAATTTTTTATTCAGAGCAACGTGTTTTTTTATACTTGCTGGGGCATTGCATGTACGTTGACAATTGCTATAAACTGTACTAGTAGTTATGTACCACATTTTATAGTGCTTTCCATCCTTTCTTTGTATGCCGGACGGTACAAGATTCTTCAAACCCAGTGATAAAAAAAATTGGATCAGCACTATCAGCACTAAAACACAATTTTGCAAATAAATATTACTCAAAAATTACGCACCTTTAATGTTATTTATCCAATGGGAATACCCAAAAAAAAGCTGTAGATTCTTTAAAGTAAAGGTACGTCAAGTTATTGTAGCAGCTAAAACTAATGAAAAATATTATTTTCTGCCTTCTGAGAAGCACGTGCCAATGCACACATTTCAAGTACTTGTAGTGTACGTACACAATACGGTCAAGTATTCACAATCGAAAGAATAAGTATTGCCGGCTGAAGTTTGAAAACGGGTATTTATATCTTAATATAAATAAACGCTGAAGCGACACACGAGACAGAAATTAATTATATAAGTCTTGTTGCATAAAAATCCAAGTTTTCATTTTAAACTTCAGCCGAAAAAAACGTTTTGTTGCGGATGCAAATATGTGTCCGCATATCAGCCACGAAAACAAAACTCAAAATCAGTGTACACGGTCATAATTACGTGCGCACAGACGCGCCATCAAACGTAGGAGTATATGTACATGCTCTCCCCTTAATACCATCTCTAACGTTCGTTTTCAAACGTATAAACCCAATTATGAAATGTGTAGTAGTATGCAGTTCAAATCATACACAAAACACGTAGAAAATAAGCGTAACAGCTGTAACAACTATATATTTTTAAATATATCCATTTTCACATTGAAGCCATGCATTCACTTTTAACCCCGAGTCAAACCGGCACAGCAGAGAGGCTTCCCCCACTATGCGTCCTTTCTCTTTCACTGACGTTATGAGTCTTTGAAATAATGATTGTGTCGTGAAAAAACCTGCAGTATACATATCGATATGAAAAATTAAATTTGGATCATACTTGTGAATTTATCCACCATTTTCGCTTAACACTTTTTTTCCATAGTTGCCATTTGTGACATGACTTGAAAAAAATTTGTTAAGGAAAAAGTTTATAGTACTGTTAGAAAAATTACTATTTTTGATGGTTTTTATTTTTTTGTGGGAAAAGTTGTGAACCGATTTGAACTAAAAAAAAATTACTTCCTTTGTCTTTTTTATACGCTTTTTTAGACTATTTTTTAGGTATAGTAAAAAAATTTTTTTTTATTAAAAATTGCCAAAAACCTGTTTTACAGACCTGTTTGACGTTTTTTCACATAAATTTCGTGAAAATTTACTTTATAAAACTACACTCAGCTATTTCTGCTGTTTTTTTATAATTATCTCACTAAAAGTAGACGGAGGATTTTTTTTAAATATGGTGTCAAATATGCTAACTTGCCTGTATTATTTTGCGTTTACTGTTAAAGAATATTGTTTGTTACGTAAACAATTTTTTAATGTATATAATAAATCATGTATTTAAAAAGTTATCAATAAAAAAACAGTGTACAAATATTTCAATTCAGAATAAGTCCTGAACCACACAACAAAAGCAGTACTAGGTGACCTTTTGGTAAAGTTCACTGACGATAAGTATACGAGGTGCTCGAGTTGTATGCAGAGGAACGTAAGTCTAAATCCAGTGGAGAATTCTATTTTTTCAAGAATAAAAGTAAGAAGTGATGAATAATTTACTTGTATCACTTTTTTCCCAGTTCCCAAACTGAAAGTAAAAATAAAAATTACGTTATACATTTTTCGTGAGAGAAAATTATGAAATATAATATTCAAAAAGCTTCCTAAAACTCTAAACATTGATAAATCTGTTGAAAACTTTCCAAATACACAAGACATTACCTATGGGTCAGTAGAACCATTATTTTTTATTAACGGTCATGAGAAAAAAATTATTCTGAAGCAAAACTTAGAAAATAATTAACAAAAAGTATCTCACAAATCCCATTTTAACTGATGACACTGATCTAGAAATACAGTAGTAGCTACACTGACTTCAAGCTTTAAATCATCAAGTCCATCATCACTCACTGATCTGAAGATACATTGGCTGTGCTAACTTAAGTCTCAAGTCAAAAGGATCGTTGTTTTTTGGAAACGGCTATGGCAAAAAAATTAATTCTTTGGCAAAAAATAATAATAATAAGCCAAAAAATATGGTAAAAATTAAAAATTTTATTAAGGCACTATGACTCAGCTACGCTAGATTTATAAGCAAGCAAAGTGTTATGATCCAATAATTAAAGAACACCTGTTATTGTTAATAACTTCAAAAATTTTCTTACGATCATTTCAAGAAACGACTATAATACGAGAAACATAACTACGATCTATAAATCAAAATATCATCAACATGTTGCATGCCATTTTAAAGATATCTCAAGTTTTTAATAGTATTGGTCGTTACTTGATCAAGATCCATGTCAGGTAAATTATTAAATTAAATAAATGAGTCTTGATTCTATAGTCGATCTTCACTTTTATTCATTACAAACGTTACAGCTATTTCGGTATCACAGTACCTTCTTCAGACGTATGTACGACAAGTCTTGTTTATTTGTCAAGAAATTTTGTCAATGGTATGAACTGGCATATCCTGAATTTTGCTTCGAAACGAGAATTATAAGTCATAGAACTTTCAGGTTTTCTTTAGATCTTAACAATGTAAAGAGTGCCTTTTTAGAATTCGAGTCAGATAAAAAAAATAAGAGCAGTTACTTCAATTATTTGGAATGAGACTTCAACGATTTCAAAAAAGTATTAGATAGTAGATGTAACATTAAATGATGAATGTAGTACTAAAAAATCTTTTGGAAATCGATTCATTATTTTAAGAAGTGATTTTTGTCAAATTTTCTCAGTGATAAGTGAAACAAAAAACAGAAACATAATCAAATAAACGATTAAATCATTTTTTTAATGGAACTCACAAACTAGAATATTGCATACCACATGATGTATGTTCATAAATATTTTCTAATATCCATAATTGCTCGATGAACAGTGTACTGCTAATATCGCATAACGAGTGCACATGTAATTTTAGTAATAAAATTTTTGAAAACTAAACTATAAATATTAAAACTTACTATGGTACAGATAACGCAACTTATAAAGGAGTTGAGAAATCGATCAATATTATTTATAGAATTTTTTCGGTGGAAATGTTGAACGACATTCATCAAGGATTACCTCCTCATGAATTAAACCGAAAAATTGGTACAATAGTGATATTACTTAGAAATTTAAGTATATCAGATGGACAGTGTCATAGAACATGATTTAAAAAAAAAAAGTTGAAGTATAATGTAGAAAAATAATAACTGGAGAAAAATGAGAAATAGTCTTTATTTCAACGATAACATTAAACACAGAAAACATCTTAACATTACCTTTTGTTTTGTATCATAAGCAAATTTTAATCCTCTTGTTTTTTGCTATGACAAATCTTAAGGTCAAACTGAAAATATTGTAGGTGTATATTTAGAAAAACCTTTATTTTCTTATAGTTAGATATACAAGGCTACATCAACATGGTAAAAAAAACAATTCATTTAAATAAGTAGACAGAGAAAAAATACATAAATAGAAAACATTGTTCGAAAACAAATCTTTACATGATAAATTGACTTTACTTCGTAGTTCTAGGAGATAAACCAACAAGATTTATAGCAATAAATTAAAAGTTGTATTACATTACTCTATAAGAATACATGACGTGATGGTACAACAATTCAAAAAATTCAAACTTAAATTTTTCAAAATAAGAAATCTCTAATTTTCTCAACAATAACCGTTGTAATATTAAAGCTTGGTGTACATGTTATAGAAATATTATTACAGCATTGTTCTTATAGCATTTTGTTTATATTTGTATCGTTATTATTTTAAATTACAGTAGTAGAATTAAAATTTGATTTATTGATTTATAAAATCCATATACGTCAATTATTATTTTAAAATACTTGTAAGTAACGGGAATCGGTAAGAGACTGACAGGTTCTTTAAATTAGCATAATAGATAATGTGATTTATAAACTTATTATTATATAAAAATTTAAAAAATAAGAAGCGATAGCAATTTTATGATGCATTCAATTTGAAGTTACTTTTAATTATAGACTAGGAGAAAAACTAATTAATGTTATAAGAAAAATGCAAAAAGTTACTTTATCGAATTTAAATAACTTAAATGGCTGCTTATACTTTTGCGGTAATTTGTAAGTTTACTGTTAGTATCAGATAAGAGTATTATAAACTAAGTCTTATACATAAAAATTGTTAATATTTATTAAAGTTAATAAATTTTTTATCATTTCTGAAATTTAAAATTGGGAACGGGAAGTTCTGTCATTTCGTGGTTATAATATAGCTGGATTTAATAGTTTATTTACTGAACCTCTTTGAATTGGGCGATACCTCCACGGTTAATGTTGTCCAAAAATTATATGACGTTTTTATTTCTAAATATAATTATATCATGTCTTGTAAAGACGTGTAATAAATTATGAATATTACATTGTTTTGTAATTAAAGTAACAAAAGAAAGTTAAATGCATCGAGAACTTTGCACTTATTTAAAAAATGGTCCCAGAGCTGTAGAAAGGGTGTGCGGGTTTCAGATAAAACAACAGACATATCTAATAAATAGTAAAAACGGTCGATTAATACCTTGCGGGGCAGTAAAGAGATCGTGAGGCTTTATGCGGAATGCTTCATTCAATTGAAATCATTTGAACAATCACCAAAATGTAACACATTTATAGAATTTTGTAGAACGATTATAATGTGTAGATTTATTACATCCACAAAACTTCGTATTTCAATTGACGAACCATAAGTTTCTGCGTTAATCGTTGTTTCAAAATAATTTTCAGAATTTTTTACGTTTTTGAAGTAGTCAATCCCAACAATGAAATCGACATAAAAGTTCCATTTTTTCACGACATTTTTAACTATCATTAATCTTGTTCTAAGAATGAAAATAGTCTTTATTATACAAAAAAAAGAGAAAAAATGTTGAATAATCCATTCCCATCAGATTGATATTAACTATTATCTAATAAGTTTTTGAATTGTTTAGGTTTAGTATGATAAACTATTGAGTTATCATAAGATTTTCTTTTTGTTTAATGTTTAACATATTACTTGCCGAATCGTGTCAACTTTTGTCGAAATATTGTTTTTATTTTTTTAAGATTTGAGTTTTTNTTTCAACATTTTACAAGACATAAAAAAAATATATATTTGGAAAAAAAATCAAGTGTCATATTTGTCAGAAAGAATTTAAAATAGATAGACATTTAAGAAGAGACACAAGAACACATAATACACATAATAGAAATATTTGAATTGAATATGGAAAAAATTATCTAAGAAGAAAAGGCATATTAAGACATATCATGAAAAAGTAATTGAAATTTCAATGTTAAGATTCCATTAAATATTCATGAATTCTACGAAGGTAGATATATAATTATTCATTTACTTCAGAATGCTGATGAAATTGTTTTTTGAAGAAAAATAATACCATGAGCAGATTTAACAATGCTTAATTGAATATGTCAATAAAAATATAAAAATATAATATGTACATAAAAATTTTAAATATTCATTGTCATACTTGGTAAGAAATACTGAACTAAATTAATTTTTTACATTTGCGGTTTTTCAATATTCCAAAAGAATGGAATAAAAGTAATATAAATAAATTTCAAATAATTCAAGATTTACGAACATAAGCTTTCAACTTGTTACGTCGGGAGTTGGTGCGCGACGCCCCACTAGTATATGTGTGTGTGTGTGTGTGTGTGCGCGCGTTTGTATATATGTATACATATACCGGACTAACAGACAAAAAGCGGTCTTAAAACATAATTTAAAGTGACTAAGGTTCCATTTCTGCATTGAATCGTACTTTATAAAAGTATACCCAAATTGTAGTAAAAATGTATACATAGTATGAGACTAACTCATGACAAATAAATAAATAGACATCCATGGTAAATAACAAAAAAAAATTAGGTTATCAAAACAGTCATTCTCTATATGTATAAAATTGCTGTATCTTTAAATAACTACAAGTAATCTCGAGAACGAGGCAAATGCAGTATAATGGAAGATTAAACGAACTTATCTGTAAGTGAAGTTCGATCAAAATTATACGAAGAGTCTAGTTCAAAAAGAATACATTCCCTCTAAAATTACGAAAATTCACTATCTCCGTGTCATTATTTCGTTAATAAACATCTTTTCCCTGGTATTATATCAAAATTTTAACATATAGGTACTCTGAAGATATGAAAAGGATATGCAGTAGTGAGGTGGAGCAGGCCAAGCTCCCTTCCATCCCTACAAATTTCAATTTCTACGCTCTGAACATTGTGACATCTAGTGGACGAAAAGGTGTACTACAAGTAATCTTCTCGAACGAGACTTTCCGTATAATTTCAATCAAACTTCACTTGCAGGTAAACTTGTTTGATCTTCAATAATCAATAATACAAATAATGAAATATATGTGCAAATCAAAGTCGTGTATATGTATGCGTGTTCCCACAGCCATTAAACAAACATAAACAAGACGTGGTCTTGCTAAGGTAGGATACTTTTTCTGTGGCAAATTTTAAATACGCATGAGAATTCAAATATCTCAGATACATCAATATTCTCTTATCCTAATGAATTTCGTGCGCTTTAAGCGTAAAGACCTTAATTTTAGTACCTAAATAGAGATTTGTAATACTTAAATAAATTATCAGCAATAAATTGTATACATTTATAGTGACAGTGATAAGTTACAACTCGTACCGTTTCTACGATTTTTGTGGACGAATAAAATGTAAAAAAATTTTTTATGATAAAAATAAATCATGAATGATAAATAATTAATAACCAAATGGAAATTGAAATTTTTTACTTTGATAATAAAATTATTTCAAGTAACTAGTTTATCAACAAAATTGACTAAAAAAAATTACTATTTTATTTTTAAAAAAGCATTATCGCTCAACTCCACCATTCCTCATAATTAATCAAGCCCATAGTAAGCAACATAATTTGGAGCTTTAGGAGAAAAATAAGACGACTGACAGTTAAACATAAGCTGATTTTTAATTTTTTTTAACCGTGTGTCATGAGTCAAAGATACAATCGAGAAATTAACTGATTTACGTATTGTGTAAAACACCTACTTACAATAAATCTTGGAACAAAGCAGTAGTAGTATTAAAATAAACTGATTGATAATAGGAAGCTCTGATTATTTTCCACAGTGCCCTAAATAACAAGCTGTAAACCTAAACTTCCTTGAATTTAGCGATTAAGGTAGTTAATAACTATACACCCATAATCAATTTTTTAAGCAATAATAAAAAAGAAATTGTTAAATAAAAGCAATAGTTCGAGTAACTTACACATTGTTTTTAAAGATTTCGTACGTATTTTCGTAAAAAATTAGTTAATTACGTAACAAGGTCGGAAAAGCTTGATTGATGCAAAAAATTGATTTTCCACACTAATATCAGTGGGGAAACAGTTATTCTCCGTACACTACTGCGAAAAATAATTTATTGTACAAATTACTTAGATATTGAATAACTGTATAATACAAAGTTTAGATTCCATCAATGTATAAGAAAAATAATAATAAAAGGTTGTTGAATATATGACATACCTAAGATTTTAGATGCATATAATTACTAATTATTTTATTTAAAAGTTTTGTTAAAAAGAGTAATTTAATTGATATAATTAGCTTAAAAAAATGCTGAGAATTATATAAAGTAGTTCAATAAAAGTAAGAAAAAGAAAAAGCATTATAGAAAAAAATTTTAACTGTTTTTTTTTTTAATTTATTTCATGCAGTAAATTTATGAATTATTTGTACAAATTAACCTCTGCACATATTTATATATTCAAAACGTCATATGAAAAACTACAAGTAGAAATTTAATAAAACCATTGTAGTTTAACGTTCGGGGTGCTTAATAACAACGTGGCAGTTAAACTCAATCAATAACTTCATTGCTATATTCCTTGAGGGAAGGCGATTTGCGGTCCCGAGTTACTTATTGCGACTATCCTTCTTCTAGTCCCGACGTTTTAAAGCCCTGTGGCTACTGCTGCGGGCCTTTTTATGCTCTTTCCTCCCCTACTTGTGCTCCTTTCTAATACTAATAGCTGAGGCCCATCCCACGTAGTATGTTCCATACTGTACGTGACACGTCCGAGGCCGCTTCGTTGTCGCCCTCGAGAACGTTCTTTTCTGTACCACCTCGGGAATAATTGTTTTATTAGTGTCTGTATCATGTTGTTCGTGTTGTAATGTATACTAATCATATAAAAAAATTAATGAGGTGTTCCTATGAACATCCTCGTTTCTTTTTCTTTTACAGGCTTTGATTAGTTTTCCGCAAGTTTATAATTGTGTTATTACACATATTTTTCATGTTTGCGCTCTTCCCTCTTACATAATAAATTGATAAATATGCCCTTGTGGGTCTTACTTTCATTTATGATTATTCAATTATCATTTATTGCTCATTATCTAATTTGATATTTACTTATTTACTTACATTTTTTTTTCAGTTGTTTCATACATATTCATTTTTATCATTACGATTATTAATTTCCTTCTTTCGGTTTTATTGTACTTACAACTTTTGTCTTGTATATTTATTTTCTTTTTTTTTTTTCCTTTTTTTTTGTTTCATACAATATTCATTACATTTCACGCAGCGTCTTCCACACAACATGACAAAAATCTTTTTTTTTTATTTTTATTATCATCATTATTACATCCGTATTTTTTTTTTTTTTTTTTTTTTTTTTTTTTTTTTTTTTTTTTTTTTTTT
>NW_019379834.1:13405-73688 GCF_000648655.2 Copidosoma floridanum
AAGTATATATAAATAACAAAAAGGGAAAAACCTTTGATAACTTGGCACACTGGTATTGATTGAGAGAATACAAATCCAAACTGACATTACAGGACTAAAACTGACATCCAACTGCTGAGCAGCTGTTCCTGCATCCAAGCAAAATTGGAAAGTTGGTGAGCTGCTGGACTAGAGGTGACCAGGTCACATTTACAGCTTCATGCAACTCCTTAACCTTCATTACAATCATTGTGTTAAATTTCTCAAGACCATGAATATTATAGGTATACATAACAAAAAAATACAAACCATTGATCACTTGGCACACTGGTCTTTAGTTATATATCATAACCTGGCTGCTCCAGATTGAGAGAATACAAATACAAACTGGCATTAGAGTACTAAAACTGAAATCCAAAATTGGAAAGTTGGTGAGCTGCTGGACTAGAGGTGACCAGGTCACATTTACAGCTTCATGCAACTCCTTAACCTTCATTACAATCATTGTGTTAAATTTCTCAAGACCATGAATATTATAGGTATACATAACAAAAAAATACAAACCATTGATCACTTGGCACACTGGTCTTTAGTTATATATCATAACCTGGCTGCTCCAGATTGAGAGAATACAAATACAAACTGGCATTAGAGTACTAAAACTGAAATCCAAAATTGGAAAGTTGGTGAGCTGCTGGACTAGAGGTGACCAGGTCACATTTACAGCTTCATGCAACTCCTTAACCTTCATTACAATCATTGTGTTAAATTTCTCAAGACCATGAATATTATAGGTATACATAACAAAAAAATACAAACCATTGATCACTTGGCACACTGGTCTTTAGTTATATATCATAACCTGGCTGCTCCAGATTGAGAGAATACAAATACAAACTGGCATTAGAGTACTAAAACTGAAATCCAAAATTGGAAAGTTGGTGAGCTGCTGGACTGGAGGTACCCAGGTCACATTTACAGCTTCATGCAATTCCTTAACCTTCGTAATTCACTTCATTTGAATAATTGTAGACCATCAAACACATTTGTATTGTATGTTTGGAATATGATGAGCTGCGCACTTGTTAACTTTGAGCAAGTTTGAACTTCATTTTTATTATTAACTGTACTATCAGCATCACATTGCACCAAGTTTTCATGAGAGCGTTGAGTGACTGTTGCCTGTCCCTCCATTGTGAAGAATAAATATTAAAAAAACCCTTTACTACAGCCTCTGGAGAAACTGGAGATTCACAGCCATTCGATGATTTCAGAGATTCAGGTACATTTTTTTGTCAAACTTTATCAGCCCTTAATTGTTCTTCACTCAGACATTTATTCTTTAAGTTAGTGACTGTATCTGATTCAAGATGTATCCTTTTCAGTTAAATAACTTCTTCTTTGTTACAATGAAAATTGCTATTATCCTCCAAAATTGTGCTTGATAGAACCAATAATTGAAGTTGTAACCTCTTGCTTCTTGATCAGGTTTTTTTTTTGTTTTGGTTGATTTGATTGCAGAAAAAGTAAATCACAACTTTGTGACCGGAAACTTGTGGGAATTACTCATTTGTCAGGAATTCCACGTTAAAGTCCTGCTTGATTTATATACAAAGTTAAGAGAGACAAAAAACTATACAAAAAGATAATAAAAAAAACAAGCACTGCAATACACTAAACGCTGTTGGGCTAATAACTGAAATATGCAGTTTACTTGTCAGATCTGCTTCAAACTGCTAGCACTCACAGCAGTATTTTTGCTCACCTCATCGTTTGACATAGTGATAAAGGCCAGACTTGTCAGCTTGATCGCGATGTAGAAAAAAGGTCCAGACTTCTTCGTTATCAGTACCGGCACAGGACAGGACTGGGCACTAATGCAACGATCAGCTGACAAAATACAAACACCGTGTGTCGACGGCCGAGTTATACCCGAGAGACGCGGCGTCACTCATGCAATGCGCAATTTGAGAACCGTTGTCGTAGCAGACGACGCTACGGTACTGTCGGCAGCAACTACAGGCTCTGAAGTTAGCTTCGGAAAAAAGTAGGCCCCCCACTTCTCTCATTCTGGTGTGAGAGTGGTGGGGGGCCCACTTTTCCGCCATGTTGAAATTTTCTGTGCCATCACTGTCGTCGAGTATTCGCGCTCGACGAACGCGCGCGCACACACGAACACACACACACACACATGCATACACATATACCCGCGAGTAATTGTTATATTTTACACAATTTTTTGAATATATATTTTGTTTTAATATTATATTCACGAGTGTTTATTCGTAAGTGTGTCCCACTTTCTCTTTTGTCGTATTCACGATCGTCGCTAGGGGTGGCGACATCCAAGGTCGCCATGATACTTGGCATCTGCGGTTTCTCGGCAGACGAGACCCACACAAACATATTACAGACAGTGTCGTCACGTGAATCCGGACAACACAGGCCCTGTCGAGGTCGAGCTTTTCTGCCTCGTAACTCTGCATTGATGGCACCCCATAACAGTATAGAAGAACAAGGAATGATTAAATGTCACTTAATAATAATCTGTTGTCACTTTTTAAATTGATTTTGAGGTCGTCATTTTAAAAACATAAGTAATGAAAGTAATCATAGTGTCGTAAGAACAAACTCATTCACTCAGCATCCTACAAAATACAAATAAAAGTAAATGCTTTCTTATCTTATCTTGTCTTACTAACATACAAAGCAAAGCTGAACAAACCATTGTAATCACTGACCTAGAAAACTACTCAACAGATCTTGCTGAAATTTTGCATACTAAATCTTGACAATCCCTACACGATTATTGCATAGTTTTTTCCTGAAAAATTACTAACAATAGCAATAAATAAGCTAAAAATTTGGCAAAACTACACGAGCTTTTCACTTTAGTTCAGTAAAATCTGCTAGGTAGAGTAGAAGCAATATCGAAACTACCTGCAATACAAGTAATTGAGTCTAGTAATAACGTCCCGGAGCGAATTGCTGGATATTATAGTCGTACACTGGCAGTACATCAAGAATAGAAATGAGAATCACACACCTGGGTATCCTGGATACCAACGATACTCTTCTCCAATGAAAAACTGACTAATGTCAAATTCCATCCCAAACCAACACGATTAACGAGTGCCACGAATAAAAGGCTTTCCAAACGTCAACATCTCCGGCGAAATACCAGGAGACGTCTAGCTAGAGCACAATCTGCTCTAACAATTTGGGGTTTTGTGGTCGTTCTTCCAACCAACCTTGTGCTACCAGAGCATATTTTACTACAACAGCAAGCCAGACAAGAAACTCTGAGGAGTTTGGACAGCCATATTGGCTGAAAATTTCATCAGCCTCCTCTTTAGTAGTTCGTCCCAACAGCATACCCATAGAGGAGATATTCTCCTGGCCCACTTTTCCGACCAACGGTGAACGGTTAGATATCCAGGGAGTGACCCAAAGACAACATATTCTTTGACCAGCAGTGTATCTCCTTCCAGCACGGTCTCCGTATACCTAGAGACTCTGAGTGTAAGAGTCAAGTTAACCGTAGCCAGCTTTCCATCATTGAGAATTTCCATTATCTGGCTCTTTTTAGTGCCATTATATGTATTTACGCTCCCTAATTAAACATTAATCTTATTGGTCCTTTTCAGGGTCAACTAACGTTAAACTACCTTGCCAACAAACACATTTTTACTACCATTTCTAGAAATGATATGTCTACTAAAAGACCTTATAAAGCCGGCCACTATTAAGCTACGTCAGTTACTAAATAGCAGACTTCAAGAATGGAGTTGTTAATCTCGAGACTAGGAACCCCGGCCACGAGTGACGGTACATAACCTGCATTACCCTTTTTTACTTTAAGCATTAAACCAATAAATTTTGCTCGTATTTATCGTACTTGTGTAAATCAATTTAAATATATTAATCTTCATTTTTTGTTTCGGCTCTTAGTGTTGACAGACTCTTATTCTATAATTCAGCATCATTATTGTATTATGTTTGAGGAGATTCTCTTCTCAGTTCGAACACTTCCAAGTTTTAAGATTTAGAAATCGAATTTTTTTCGTTTAAAAGTTGTATCTGTTTTCATCAGTTTGCACATTATTTGTTAGTATTTTTATCTATAATTTAAGGACTTGTAATTAATTAAAAGTGTAATATTCTGTAGGAAATAAGAATTAATGTTTTCATTGATATTTCAGTACTTGCCAGTATTTATTTCAATAAAATAAAACTTTTTTTGTCAATGTTTATTCACAACGCTCATGTATATTTAATGTGGATATATAAGTTAGTATGATCGCAACTCTCCTATAGGTGGCGTTCTTTTGAAGTGCTGCACGGAGTGAGTATCAAGAAGAATAATGCAATAAAATGTATTTAAAGAAAACTGTCTGCTTTTACGTATGCTCACACATACTAATTTAAGAAGTAAATACTAACGAATCTGCTCACGTTAATGATTCTGTTACTGTAGTTGTGGAAATAAGATTTCTGTAGATTATTGTACTATCCACATATGTCACCATTGGCGTTGTTTGATAATTAAAACACTGGAAACATAAGAGGCACATAAGTTACAAAACATGTAAAAATACTGTCTATAGCCCATGTGGAAATATAATATGCAGTTTCCACATAAATTGTATATAGTCTTCTGTGTACAATCCATGTATTGACTATATATAGGAATGGACATGCATGATCCATGTATAAATTTTATCCAATTATATACAAAATTTTACAAAATTTCATCAGTATTTCTGCCTCTTTTTACAAGCAATATTTTCTGCTACATATAATATACAATAAAAACAGTTTGGAAAATAACCTTCAAATTTAATATATTTATTCATTAATATATAACTTAATATATTTGAATACAAAATTAAAATAATGAAAATCATAAAAAACTCTCGTACACGTAGAAGCGTATTTTTGCGCGGTTTTGAATGAAAAAATAGAGAGAAAGATTTCTTTTTTTCTCCAAAACAATTAAAACAAAAAAAAGTTAACCGTAAAAATACGAATTCATTTAATTCAGATGCGCTGTTCCTCTCAATTCATTTAATTTCAAACTCATACTTCTCCAAATTGTTTGTCGATCTTTGGGAATCCAGCCATGTTTTTCGCCATAAGCTTGAACATAAACTGTAGTAAAAGAATTTTTATATAAATACTTAGCTACATTACTACTATAATTTTTTATGGAAGATACAGAAAAATGCTCATTTCACTTAAAATAGTTTGATAAAAAACTTTTCAAATGTAAACAAAAATGAGATACTTTGATTAGCGAATAAATCTGGTAAATACTGTACAATCTTATAATTATGATAACGATATAAATAATGGCTTTCTTTTAATGATTATTCTATATCTCCTTTTTCCTGAAGACTCACCACGATTAACAAATGGTTTTTTTAAACTATTGATTAGTTTTCTATTTTAAGAAAATATTGACGATATATTGCATCAACTCCTTTTAAATACAGCCCAGATCAAGTAGTTCCAGATTTTTCTTGTCCTTTAGCTTTCTGTCCTGTCAGGGAACAGCTTCTTAATGCATGCTCTGTAAAGACAACCTATAGCAAAGCTCTTGCCAAATCAATCTGATTAGTAGATTTCTGTAGAGCGGTTCTCATTTCAAAAGTGTTAACGTAAATGTTTGATCCTTTGGTAAGTTCTGAAACCTGTTAACAAAATAAACATATATCAAATTTGACATTATGTTACTTAATTTAAAACAAGCACGTTATATTAACAAGGACGACACGTTATATATCTTTTTACAGCCTTGCATTCCAAGTTCAAAGAATTTTAAAAATAATGTAAAAATTGACATTTTTTTCAATTTTATGTCGTCTTAACGTCCATTTATTTTCCTCATCACTGTCTTCTTTTTTTGCGTTCCTGATGTTGACGGCAGGCTAATACTATTTCCAACATTGCGGGTACCTTCACTTTTTTTCAAAGATCGGTAATTTTCTTTGAATTCAATGTTATCATGATCCATTTCCTTGTGCAGTGCCTGAAGACAAAATTCAATCTTGAAAATTTTTATGTTCAAAAGAAAAACAGTATCAGTATTACACGACACTTACTTTATGAGACAGTTTATTTCTCACCACAGATTAACTAAAAAAATAATCTTCGTCGTCAGAAGAATTGATGATTTAATTTTTGATGATGGATTTGTCTAATTAAAAAATATATTATTGTTAGGTGTAATTTAAAATTTTTTTATAGGATTGTTAAAGAAAAAATTGAGCACACATTAAGAATCGTACCTTAATTTCTTCCGCTCCTGCACAATTAAAATCGGGCAGCTCCCACAAACGTAATGGTAAATCGTTATCTTTTGAGTAAATGTTTACTTTTTTTACTTCATTTTCAGTTATTTGAGACTCATTTAATGGTTCTTCTAACATTTCTAATGGTCTACTTCTCTTTTTTGGCGACATATTTTTCTAACGGAAATGAAAAAATTATTGTTCGTTGAATAAACATAAAACTAAAACTGAAAAAAAATTTATTTGATTACATAAATTTCGTCAAGTTCAACGTTTACATGACCTCCTTGATTTAAGTTTATCATACCAAAGGATCAGTTGCTTGCATTTGAAAATTCAGGACCCTAAAATTAATGCAATAGTTTATGTAAATACCAGTACAGTTTTTTATGCAACTATTTTCGGGTAAAAGTAGGTCATACCTCGACGTAACTTGATAGCAAATGGGTAGTTTCATTAGTTGGATTTTTAACTTTCGATGAACTCTCATCGGTCATTAGTGATTTAACAAAATCGAGTTTCTGTAAAATATTTTAAAAATTAACACAAAAAATAACAACACGTATTGATACATCGTGCGATCCTCATGTGATGTACGTAAATTTTCTCACTCTGGTGATTTTTTTTTGATGCGATCTAGCTCTGTTTCAAATCCATGCTTAACAGTCTCTATTAAATCTTCTATTCAGAGGTTTTTGCTAGATTTTTTATTGGCATCACTGTCACTAGGATTAAGATTTTTGTTCTATCTTACATCTGAAAGAATCTCTTTTTCTAGCATAGTTGCTGGTTGCTTCCATAATTCAGTCGACTTCTAAAATATTGAACTTAAGCTTTCGATTATTTGTCAGTAGATCTATTAGATATTTTATTTGCCTTGTTTGATGAATCCTTTGTTTCTGTTTAACGTGACCCCACTATGCTATTATCCATTGTATTCAAGAACTCATTCTCATTATCTAAATCAATATAATCAATAAAACACATATTATGTAATGGATGACTTAAAGTGCTCTTTAAAATAAGTGAAATTAAAAAAATATATAGATTCTGTCACAGTCCTTATACTCGAGTGGTGATCAAATCACGAAACGAGAAATCATTGCAAAACTACCAAGCTACAGTAGAAAGTGCAACTAGGTCCGTAAAACAAATCATTAGTCATTTAAGTCACGAGCTGCGTACAATCTTTTTTTTTTTGTTAGCAGATGCTGCCTATAACTTTGATGCAAATCAATAAATGTATTAAATATTATAATAACTATCTTAATTGGCATACAGTTAAGCAGTTTAGCATGCATACAGACAGCACGGTAAAATCAGTTGTCAGTGACAGCAGCCCGTACGGATATACCTATAGTTATAGTGGCTTATCGTATGTAGACTAATATCTGTAGCTGGGGACAATAAACAGACTGAAGGTGGAAGAGAATCATGTAAAAACCAACATCACCCCGCAAACGTTGAGAAAGCACTACCGGGCTGCACACCCTGTCCACCGTCTAAAAGAGGTTAGAATTACGGTTTAAAAAAAAATCTCAGAATCTAAACATAAGGATGAAAATTTAACTGGACGATGAAGGTAAAGGCTCACACAGGACTAAAATCACGTACGCTTGGAGATTGCAGCGAAATGCTAAGAAAGAAAAATAAACGGAGTAGTACATGACGTACATGTGCCTGAATACACAGATATAAATAATTCGATAGTTTACTTTTTAATACATAAAAAGCATTAATAATTTTCATAGTATTTATTATTTTAACCTCTACTTTATTCGGACCCTGATTGATTTTCATGAAATAGCCATTTCTATCTTCAAAAGTAAGCATAGACCAAAACCATAGAGGTCACCACAATCTCACTGATTCTGCCAGATGTTCTAACTGATACATGTTAATGGTACATTTTTCTAGCCCATTTAGGTTTTGTGTATGATCAGCAAATAATGTTAACAAAATTTCACCTAAATCAATTTGATTATTGTAAATTTTTGATTGCAATAAAATTCGTATAGCGTATGATAAGAGTTAAAAATGTTGTTAATAATTTTTAGGTAGGATGCCTTTTAATATAATAGGAAAATAATCAATAAAAAAAGTCTAATTTCAGACAATTTATGATATTTTCAATACTTCAAAGGTCTTGGAGTTTTTGCAACGTAGTCTGGTGGTAAGATTTTAGAAATAAATTCATCAATAATATCTCTTTGCTCTTTTTTTACGAGAAACAGTATTTCATTCTTAGTTTGATTGAACCAAAGATCCATTAGCATTGTCATTACACCCGATAGTACAGCGTGCATGTGGTCTAGTACGAATGATTTTGAAATATCAAAATAAGGTATTGTACATACTACCGTAGGGCCTTCTACGCCATTCATGTGCTCACAGTACATTACGCACCTAGTGAGTGAGGTTAAGAATGTCACAGATTTCACATGAATAAACGCTAAGAAAGAAAAATCAACGGAGTAGTACATGACGTACATGTGCCTGAATAAACAGATACAGCGTTGAGAAACTTAATCGTTGACAGTACTCAAAGAGAAATTTATAGAAGGCTTCGTTAAAACTTGAAGCGTAGTTTTAAGGGGCATGCTTAAGATGTGTAGGCGTAATGTTAGAGCCCGTAAGAGTTACACAGAGGTCAAATACGTTTCCGTCATGTAAAAAAAATTATTGAAAATTTTTACCCTACGCACGAGACATTGAAAACTCAAAACAAATTATAATGAAAATCGTGTCTTACAGTCTTTGGCGACAATTAAGCCAGAGAACTACTTCACTTTTTTTGCATTATCTTCCAGCCATAGAAATTTGATTTTTTCTCTAATGTCCAATGATACGTTTAAATTTTTTACGACGATGGATTTTTATGAATCACACAAAATGACGTATCACTGCAAGAAACGAGAAACTGCATCTTTCAATGCACCTAAAGTTTGTTGGTAAAACCAGTCGATTCTCTCGCTATTTCCTAATGATAATAAAAAATATGTGTAACTATGTCATACAACCTTTGTGCGACCGTTTTATCAGTATCAATCCAACGCTATGTTCGGTTGAATGAAAATTTTTGTTTTAAAAAATCATGCAGAGAGACCGTGTATAAATATAAGATACACGAACTCCCAAGCGTCAAACTTCAAGTTTAACAATCTTAAAAATTTTGACTTTATAAAAAAATATAGCAAAAGTGTTCCTTATACTGTAAAAATAAAATTAAAATCAAAAAAGCTTCTTGTTGTATTTAACTGATAATATAAGTAAAATCATTTATACGTAAAGTATAAAACAGACCAATACGCTTAACCAGTTAATACATATTTTTATTAATCGTGGAGGTTAAAAAGTTATAATAGTTACTGCTTTGTACCTGCTCTAAATTATTCGAAGCTGGATAAACTAAATTAATCAATTGTCACGTATGGTAAGCATGTCGTATACTACATGGCCACCTATCCTTACTGTACGAGTCACTGTGCCTATTAGAGTAAATCTTTGTAAAAATATATTTATTGACGTACTAGATCGGTTAAATACCTCGCACAATACTTCGACGCTGGAATAAAAGAAATATGGACATTGTGGAAAATCAAGAAAACCGTTACGCTGTGGGGATTAACACTATGGATTTCGAAGATTTTTTACAATTTAATGAATAACTTGGTGGTGTCAGTGTAGATGTAAATATTTTAAAAAATATTTTACATTATTAAGAGATTTTCGTTTAAAATTCAGCATGATACTAAATTTTAAATATTTATTTCTTATTTGTTTTAAATTGGGCTTTATAAATAATACCAAGTTTGAATTAAAATTATTTAAAAAAAGTTATAGTACCACTCAAATTTCCTTTTACCACGATGTGTGGGTAGAAAATAATTTTTTTACTTCGAGGCGCAAAGCATTTCCTCAATCATAAAATCATCATCAGATTACCCTGTAAGTGCCAAGGTTCAGAATCTTATGTAATATAATGGACAGTTTGGCTGCAGTTTATGCGAACGTCCAGGTATTACTTGCAAAACTAGAAATGGACATAGCAGAGTGTACCCACCGCTTAACTACTCTCCTGTTTTACAAACAAAGAAAAAAATGATTCTGTAGGCAGAACAAGCTATTAATAATAATGTTTACGTCACTGGTGCTCCGTTAGTGAAAATTACCGCCCGCTACGCAGGCGGGATTTTTTACTTACCGAGCACTAGGAGACGTAAAATCGTATATGCACCACGTTCGGAGGTTAAGAAATGCCCTAGATTTCACATTAACCGTTTGACGCTTGGGAGTTCGTGTATCTAATGTTTATACACGGTCTCTCTGCATGATTTTTTGAAACAAAAATTTTCATTCATCTGAACATAGCGTTGAATTGATACTGATAAAACAGTCGCACAAAGGTTATATGCCATAGTCACACATATTTTTTATTGTCATTAGGAAATAGCGAGAGAATCGACTGGTTTCACCAAAAAACTTAAGGTGCATTGAAAGACGCAGTTTCTCGTTTCTTGCAGTGATACGTCACTTTGTGTGATTCATAAAAATCCATCGTCGTCGAAAATTTAAACGTATTATTGGACATTAGAAAAAAAAATCAAATTTCTATGGCTGAAAAATAATGCAAAAAAAGTGAAGTAGTTCTCTGGCTTAATTATCGCCAAAGACTGTAAGACACGATTTTCATTATAATTTGTTTTTAGTTTTAAATGTCTCGTGGGTAGGGTAAAAATTTTCAATAATTTTTTTACATTACGGAAACGTCATGTTGGCTTTAGAAATTAGTGCGCGCCACATAAATGGTACGTATGTATATACTTTATATGCATAGTTACTGATGTCAGTACTTACATAGTTTTTTGCGAGAACAGGATCGCAGGTCGCTAGAATCGATGAGGAGCACGATCATGGGAAGCATAGACTTACGAAAAAATTTTGTACTTATTTGAGAAAAAGATAGGTTACGTATTTGACCTCTGTGTAACTCTTACGGGCTCTAACATTACGCCTACACATCTTAAGCATGCCCCTTAAAACTACGCTTCAAGTTTTAACGAAGCCTTCTATAAATTTCTCTTTGAGTACTGTCAACGATTAAGTTTCTCAATGCTGTATCTGTTTATTCAGGCACATGTACGTCATGTACTACTCTGTTTATTTTTCTTTCTTAGCGTTTATTCATGTGAAATCTGTGACATTCTTAACCTCACTCACTAGGTGCGTAATGTACTATGAGCACATGAATGGCGTAGAAGGCCCTACGGTAGTATGTACAATACCTTATTTTGATATTTCAAAATTATTCGTACTAGACCACATGCACACTGTACTATCGGGTGTAATGACAATGCTCATGGATCTTTGGTTTAATAAAACTAAGAATGAAATACTGTTTTACGTAAAAAAAGAGCAAAGAGATATTATTGATAAATTTATTTCTAAAATTTTACTACCAGACTACGTTGTAAAAACTCCAAGACCTATGAAGTATCGAAAATATCATAAATTGTCTGAAATTTGATTTTTTTTTATTGATTATTTTCCTATTATTTTAAAAGGTATCCTATCTAAAAATTGTTAACAACATTTTTAAATCTCATCATACGCAATACGAATTTTATTGCAATCAACAATTTACAATAATCAAATTGATTTAGGTGAAATTTCGTTCACATTATTTGCTGATCATACACAAAACCTAAATGGGCTAGAAAAATGTACCATTAACATGTATCAGTTGAAACATCTGGCAGAATCAGTGAAATTGTGGTTACCTCTATGGTTTTGGTCCATGCTTACTTTTGAAGATGGAAATGGCTATTTCATGAAAATCAATCAGGGTCCGAATAAAGTAGAGGTTAAAATAATAAATACTATGAAAATTACTAATGCTTTTTATGTATTAAAAAGTAAACTATTGAATTATTCATCTGACGAGTTAGATCAATTCAGTTTTGTAGGTAGTTCACAAAAAAAAAAGAAATGAATAATAACAAAATGGAAGCTTTAAAAGATTTAACATTTCAAAATCCATTGGAAAAATAAGATAACACCTCTTTTGTACATACGAATGTAGAAGTACAAAGCTTCATATATACTTCTAAGCTATATGCAAAACAAAAAAAAAGAAACAATTCTATTGTATCCTGGGTTGATTTTTCAAGTTATGAGGTAATACAATTTTCCATACTTCTAAACAACGATATTTATGTGCTTGTTCGTAAATTCTGTAGGGATTTCACTGAAAAACCAATAATACATCCTTAAATTTAAATTGATTTTTAGAGATATTCGTACCTGTTCGTATTACTTATTCTTATAAAATTCTAATGTTAAATGAAATTGATGGAAAAGTGTTATATGTAAATAACAGAATATGTTTACTACCTAATTTATACGAGAGAAAATTGTAAACAATGTTCTTTTTTTAATATTAATGTACTGTTTAACAACTCACAACATAGAATTAATATATATAATCTATACATGGACTGTGCATGTCCATTTCTATTATATTTCTACATGAGAGTGTACAATTTAAAAACTTAATTATTGTAACCCTAAAAAATACTAGCTTCTAGAGAATGACAATTCACACCATGTTTACATAAACAATTTGTTAAACAAAATTGTGCTTTTTAAGAAAAGTAGTAAAAAGCTTTCATTTAAAAACCAAATTCAACTACTGTGGAAACCATTAATCGCTGTTTCTCAGCCAATACTTTGGCTTTCACTATATAGAAATAACGATAAAATTTTTCATATTTAAACATTGCGCATTGGAATATTTAGGCATGTTTTGGTTTCAATTTTGTTTCTAGTACTATAGAAGCAGTGGTTTTGTTTTTAATATTGATCGAAATAATTTTTTTTTAAAGTTATTTTTATTTTTGATTTTTAAAAACTATAAGTCGATAAAAATTGTTACAAATGTAAAAAAATGTGCAGATTTCCATTTTCTCCGAGCTGATACTTTTTTAAATCCGATAAGATTAAGATTTTCACACTTCAGGCAATACGTTTACGTGATTTTCAATTTACCTAGCCTTTTTATTTCTTGCTTCTTAATTAGGGCTAAAATGACTGTCTAACTGTTTGTGTATACTTAAGGGTATCTCACTCATATATAAAGCAATATCCTGAAAAACTGTTTGTAACACTACTTCTTTATCTAAAAATAAATAAAGAGGCATCGAAGCAGTGTTGACGAATCTCGTTCATGTACGTCACCTTTGTCCCTCTTGCACTTTGGGTTTCTTTTCTTAAAAAAGGGGATTAGCACAGGAGTTCTCCCGTTCTACGTGGATAACTATTAATTCAACACCAGCAAATATCCTAACTATTCCTTCATTCAATTACTTAACACTAATACACAGCATCTCTTTAAACTATATACGACACAACGCTTTAGATTGTCCTCTAGACTACGCTGCAGTGACTTTGCCTTACACCACGCGTGCCACGAGCACACGTCCACTAAAATCTACTCGTCCTCGACCAGGATGGACGTCTACCTGTTCTAATCCCATGCCCATAATGGAGGCACTTCCGATCATGCACCTCGCAGTCTCTCGTACACCTCGTTTCGTCTACCCACACATGACCTAATACTCTCTCTCTCTCTCTCTCTCTCTCTCTCTCTCTAGCCTCACTTCCTGGTGAAACGTCCGCAAGTCCGAGCCAGCGTGATGTCATCCAGGGTCCTCGAGCGAGTCGTTCTTCCTATGGCTGCGCTCTTTCTCTTCATTCCCTCTTACCCTCTTCTTTTGGTCTGAGCTGCTTCCATAGTCCTCTACCTGGAGACCTCGTCATCCTAGGAGGGCACAGCAGCTGCTAGACTTGTGCACACACTTTACTCTCTTCTCTCAACACTCTACACACCTTCTCGAAAACTCTCTCATTATCACTCTCTCACTCTCTCTTTCTCTCTTTCTCTCTCTCTCTCTCTCGAACTCTTCTCTCACCACGAGAATTCTCAAAAATTTCCGAAACTCTCGCTGCTCGCACTTAGGCGCACAGCTGGAGAATCTTCTTGAAACTAACTCATGATCACTTGCTTGGGCAATGGCCACTACCGCCGCTGCTGCCACGTATCTGCCCTCGCAGTCACTCTCACACAGCAGCTATTGTATGTCCCGGTAGTCGCGTTTGTATATTTCTTATCCTTTCTGGTTGTCCGTTGGCGTCCTTTTTTTCCTCCCTTTAGCGTATGTACAGCTCCTGAAAAACAAACCAATTCAGGAAGCTTCAAATTAATGCTCCATGTATATACGTTGCATTAGCAAGAGCATTTTGGGACGTGAATGCCATTTTTGCATCGTTACCCGTTGTAATCGCTAACCACGAAAGTTACAAACCGATTTTGTTAAAATTTGGCATACAAATTCATGATTTTCCCTAGATTATTTTTGTATATTTTTTATTTTAAAACACTCATAACAATCGCAATAAATGAGCTAAAACTTTTGCACAAATACGCTAGCTTTTTACTTTAGTTTGGTAGGATCCGCTAGGTAGCGAAGAAGTATAATTTATTGAAGGTACCTGCAACAGAAATGATTAAGTTTAATTATTATATGTGTGAGCAAATTGCCGTATTCCACTTAATGCTGATATGCAAAAACTCTATTTAACACACTTCTAAACATAGAAACAACATACATCATATCCATTGGCATTCAATTAAAATCAGATACCAGGGTCTTCAGCGGGTACTTACCACCAAGGAGAAAACTCTTTAAATCCAACCTAAACAAAATTTTCAGCACAGCAAACAGAGTCATTCCAATGGGTGTTCTAAATGCCCACCACATGGCATGGAGCTACTCCAAAATAGACAAAAACGGAAGGATACTACTAAGCTTTTCCTATTAAAGGCTTATAGTGGTCAAATGCTAAAAAGGGCAACAATAAGACCATACAACTCCAGAACCACAAAGTCAGCATTAGACATAACTATTGCGAAGAACCCAACTGATAAGATAAAACTCCAAGTCCTACACGAACTCAATACTGATCACCTTTCCTGCAACTTAGTCACCAATCACCAAATTAGTAACGTAGACAACTCACAGATAAGCTACGCTAAAACTGATTGGAAAGCTTTCAGAAAAGGACTTTACAAACAATAAAAATCAACAACAAACTACAAACTAAGAACGACGTGGACCGGGAAGTCGAACCACTATCATTCATTATATCAGGGGCCTTAAAGAAGTCCATGCCCATAAAATCACAACTTTTGGCCATTAATTTTCTTCCGGATCACATCAAAACTCAAATCAAGTAATGCAGTAGTGCGAGAAAAAAATATCACAGGACCTTTAATATCAAAAACAAGAAAATCTGGATTTAGTATACCCACCAAATAAGGAACGAAATTAATAGCTGGGAAAACAAATTCTGGGACCACAAGCTGCAAAGACTGAACCCCAAAGATCACTCATTTTGGAGGATAACAAAAGCCCTGACCAAAAAGACAAACCACCAAATATCACCACTAAAAGATGAACAAAACGTCACAATTAGAAACAAAGAAAAAGCAGAAGCACTTGCCAAAAACTTTGAAAAAGTATACTCCTTGACACTTGACTACGGGGACCCAAAAGTAAACAAGATCACAAAACAACTAACTGACCTAGTTAAAAACACACCTCACGGACCAAATGACATTAAACTAACCTCGCCAGGAGAGATCAAGAAAAAAATTTAAAAATTCAGGAGAGGATGCTATCCCGAACAATGTGCTAAAGAACCCTATTAACAAGGCATACATACAGCTCACCCAAACTTAAAGCGCTTGCTTATGTCTATTTTTCTTTCCCGACAAGTGGAAAACAGCCACAGTACTGGGCTACAAAGCTTGAAAAAGACGCTAAGGCAGTCACAAGCTACAGGCCTATAAGCCTACTTTCCTTTATCAGCAAAATCCTCGAGAATATCATTCTCAAAACGCTTAAATCGAGAATCTTCTGACTGAAGATCAACATATCTTCAGGCCAAAGAAGAGCACTACTAAACAACTCGCAAAGGTCACCTTTGACTTGTGAGGGTCGTGATTATATAGAGATGTTTTCACTGTAAATTGAATCAATATTACTTTCCAGTTCTTGCACGTAACGTCATATATTCATGTGTGTTAGTATTTATGGATTCACCTGTAAAAAGAATGGGAAGCAATTAGGACCCGTAGATACGAAATTGGATTTTTATTGCCCCCAATTCGTGTTACGAGATACCTCAGAGGGAGTGTGTAGGGACATAATCAGTATCGTAATGCCCCTGACTCGTGGTATACAACGCCCCGTGTTGTTACGATATTACTTAATAAGAATTTATTGACTCTCTTTTGCTTCTGTTGGGTGTGGTAAGTCGCTGATGCCCCGGAGTCTCTTCAGTTCGTATTGCCCTGAAGATTCGCAGGTACATCAACTCTTTTATCTAGAAGATAGCTCCAGTTCGTACTGCCCCAGAGATCCGCTCGTTACCCGAGGAACACAAGAGAGGATTTACTGATGTACGGGGAAAACTTGGAGACTACAATAGCCTCTTCGTTGCCCGTGTAGCAAGAGAAATATTCAAAGTAAATAATATAATAAAATAAGACGTAGACATGTATACATACATCAATTCGCTATTTATTGCGATGTATGAAATTACAACAGTGCTTTGAAGAGCAGAGCTCCTTAGTCAAAGCACCGGACTCGTTGCTGATGGCAAAAGTGATTAACATGGTCTTGAATTGGTCTTTTATACCCTCAAAGAATCAGTGGCGTCAGCGGCTTTGATTAGGTGGCTTGGATGACTTGCATATTTCGCCGCAATTCGCTACTTTTGTGTGTTTCGGTATACACACAAGTATTACATACCGTCATGTTACAGGCGCTATTACATTTCTTTTATGTATTCACCTTCTAGTAAATCGGATAGATAGTGTCAAGGGGTATCAGATTGGATTCAAATTAGAGATAAATACTTGTACGTATTCCTAGTCCCTCACATATCCCAGCCAATTTGCACTCAAGATGTGGTGGAGTTCGTTTACAAACAAAAATTATAATACTAGGTGGCAACGCTTAGTCACTAACAACATCTTAAACTATAAAAACAATTTTTTGTATCTTATTATCCAGTATTCACACTTTCTACATTTTATGATCTCCCCAAGCAAATTTGTTTTTAAGCTGTGGTAGAGCTTGTTTTAAAAAAAAAAATAATTCCAACTACGCTTAGCCTAACAATATCTCAAAGTAATTTTGTGTTTCTTATTACCCTAATAAAGGTTTTAAAAAAAAAAAAGAAAGAAAAAAAAAAATCAATAAAAGAAACAACGTAAAGGTACTTATATGATATCTTTATCGCTGATGGGCTTCATGGTCAGTGGTTTGATTTTATACATCAGTTCAATAATCTGGGCCACTTCTTCGTCATTTCTGAACAAATGAATCTTTCTAAGGTAAAATCACCAGTACGTAAACACTTCCTCAAACTGCACCAGTAGATTGAACAGCTTGAATAAACTATTTTCAATTTAAGTGGATGAAAAAAATTTTTTTCTGATATCCTTTGATTGTTCTTTAGATAAAACAAAATTTCTATTTCAGTAAGTCTTTATACTCAACGAGAAAAAAATTATTTATTCGTGCAACTTGTATGAGGTGGCTTGTGAGACTGTTCAGGTACTGGTACCATTAGGTTTTACCTATGCCCAGTACTCGAACACATAAAAACGATTGAAATCACTGTTAATCAATAATAATAGTGTGTCAAGCCAGTCGTTATAGTTTTCATAATATGTTACCAACGAAATAAGAAAGAAATTTTTCGATTTAGTTATTGGCAATATATAATAAAAATAGAAATCAGTAGAAGGCAGCTAACATAACCTCTCTCCCATTTAATTAACATGGGATGTTCAAGTACTCGGTCAAAAATACGTATCGGTACCAATACCTGAACACGCTGTTCATCTACTGGGTCATTGGTAAAAAAAACTTTAAAATTAATTTATTAATTATTCACATAACCTAGAAAAACATTTTGTTTTTTTTTCTAAGGAAAAAATATAAACTTACTGGCGCAATGACTGTTTTGTTGTTATGCAAACCAGAAATTCAATAAAAATGAGAAAACAAAGACTTTATGGAAAAAGTGTTCACGTACTGGTGCTTTTACCTAAGTCGTCAATGGTTTTTTAAATAATGGTTCCTAAGGATCATATTCCGTTGAAGGACTATTTAGCATAATTTTTAATTCTTGAGCCCTCTTTCTAATGTTTAGGGGTTCAATGGGTGCTCCTTTTGGTGTTTGTGTCCTTTGGAATTTTTTTTCAGGTGGAGTAGTCTGGGTTGAGACGCCTCGTTTATATAGCTGGTGACCTTATCTTGGTTGGCCACTGATATTCCTTGATCGTGCAATTAAGATCTTTTGGCACTTGCCCTGCACCTTGTTCCAATGCAAATCAAGTGTCGATCTTTTTAACAATGTCTCATTTACTAACGTGGAAGCATGACACCTACCCAGGTAATTTTCGGCTTGTACTTCCTGGTCTAACATCTTAACTGTTCTGCGTTATTGAAGCAACTGAGCGTTTAAATGCCCTTTCTTTCCACTTTTTTTAATTCTTCGTGCGATTTTGGACAATAATAAGGATTTTCAATATTTTGTCTACCGTTGTTCAAATAGAAAACATAAATAGCCATTGATATTATATTTGTTTTGTAGTTATGTGAATGTACGAGCTGCCAACTCTGACCACTCTCACATATTATGGAAATTGTTATATTTTTGTTATGTGTGAATGTACGAGCTGTCAACTCTGACTACATCCACACATTTTTTTTTTTTTTTTTCTTTTTTTTTAATGTATGCTACATGTGTGTTTTCTATGTGAAAAACGGCTTTAGGTTTTATATATGAAACTTTCCTCATTCTTGATTATTGTCTTCATTGCACAGTAAGTAAGTGTCTGTTCCAGGTATTCCTTTACTTTAAAAGGCCCTTCGTATATTTAAAAAAACATGGCAATCTATTTATTTTGATTGTTTGATACATTTAAAGCTTTTATTAAAACAAGATCATTTATATTGAAGGTTTGGTGTCTTATGTGTATGTTTTTATTATTCATGCGTTTTCTTAGTTTTCCATGCATAAGATTTCTAGCCAAGTGTATTTTTATGTCTGTGTCAAAATTGTTACTTTTCTTGATTTTAAAATAATCTCCTCACATCCAAGTAGATTTTTTATTTAAGTGTAGCTCTATTGGTGTAAACATAGTGGTGTCATGGTATCATTCATTCATGATATTCTGAAAGATTTCTACAAAAGAAACCCATTTAGTGTGTTTACATTGTTGTAAGAACGTTCTAAAAAATCGACCTAGTTCTCTATGAATTCTTCCTACTGGATTGGATTGTGGATGTCTTATTGAAGAAAATGCTGGTATTATATTGTTTTCTTTTAGATTTTTTATCCATTTATTGTTTGTAAATTGACTACCATGGTCTGTGATAATTTTTGTAGGTTTTCCATAATTTTCAAAGTAATCTTTAAAAAGCTTATTTATCACTACATTTGTATTAGATTTTTTTATTGGATACATAATAACAAATTTCGAAAATACATCCACAGTTGTGAGCAAGTAAGGAACTCCACCTACAGATTTAGGCAATGGTCCATAAAAATCGGTAGCAAGAATTTCATTCGGTTTGTCAGCTAAAATTGCTTGCGCTTTTTCTTCCAGTTTATGTGTCATCTATTTGGTTTTTTGACATACCGTACATTTACGTAATAATTCGTTAGCGTGTTATTTTAATTTGGTTATGTAAAAATTTTCTTTTAATATTTTAACTATCTTGTGGAATACTTGGAGACTACAATAGCCTCTTCGTTGCCCGTGTAGCAAGAGAAATATTCAAAGTAAATAATATAATAAAATAAGACGTAGACATGTATACATACATCAATTCGCTATTTATTGCGATGTATGAAATTACAACAGTGCTTTGAAGAGCAGAGCTCCTTNTATTTTAACTATCTTTTTGAGTCCTTTATGACCATATATTATATGTGTTTCTCTTATGAGCATACTCATAATATTTTCAGGTATTATTGTTTTTTCATTTCCATCATGAATTTTACACAACAAATTGTCTTGATTCAACTCAAATATTGTCCCAAATCTTCTATGAGTTTTTAAACTTTCAATGTATTTGTCTTGTTTTTGAAATTCATTTAATTTTTTGAGAGAGGTTATTAATTCTTTACTAGGTTTGTCTGCTAGAAGAGAAGCAACAATAACTTTAGTTGGAGATTTATCATATGAATGTATATACCTGCTTAAATAGTCCGCTACTGAATTTTGATTACCTGGAAGGTATTTTGGGTCTAGGTTATAATCTTGTAATGCTAATATTCATCTGTGTAATCTTGAGTTTTTAAATTTACAGGTTTTTAAAAATTAAAGTGCTTGGTGATCTGTTTTCAGAAAAATTGTGGAGGCCCCTTTTAAATAAAGGTTTAATCTTTGTATGGACCAAACTATAGCTAGCATTTCTTTTTCAGTTATACTATAGTTTAGTTCACTACCTTAAAGCGTTCTACTGACACAGGTTATTATTTCTTCTTCGTTATTATCGTTTTATTGAAAAAGAACCGCTGCTATGGCAAAATCACTTGCGTCTATAGTTAGTATATATGGTTTATGTATATGTGGAAATTTTAGAACAATTTCAGTATTAAATATCTCCTAGATTTTATTAAATGCTTTTTGATGACTTTCTTCCCATATGGAGGGTACTTTCTTTTTTAATGAATTTACTAGTGGAAGCGCACGCATGGAATAATTTATCACGAAGTTAGTAAAAAAGTTAATGAACCCTAGAAAAGCTTGTAATTGTTTTATATTTTTTGGTGGTGCAAAATTTTTAACTGCAGTTACTTTATCTGGATCTGGCTCTAAACCTTTGTTGCTTAGTATATATCCTAAGAAAGATAGTTCTTGTTGAGCAAAATTTGATTTTTCAAATTCTAATTTTAGATTATATTTATCTAATCTTTTGAAAACAGTTTCTAAGTGTTGTAAGTGGGTCTGAAAATCTTTAGATATTATTGCCAATTCATACACAAAAGCTATAATAAAATCTTCTACATTTTGAATTAATTGATTAAGGCCTCTTAATAGAGCAGCACTACTTGTTTTAATGCCGAAAGCAACCACGTTAAATACATGTACTTTATTTTCACATATAAAAGCTGTGTATTTTTAACTTTCTTCGCATAGTGGAATTTGCCAATAGCTACTAGTGAAATCCAGATTTGAAATAATTTCTACTTTTTTACATCTAAGAAATAATTCTTCAATACCTGGCGAAGCTTCATAATCGTCTATTAATTTTTCTTTTAATTTTTCAAGCATGTAAACACATTCTTACTGTTCGATCTTTTTTAATAGTAATTGCAATGGGATTTATGTATGGACTCGTTGATCGTATTATTATATTAAATTCTAACATTTTATCTATTTCTTTTTTTACTTGTTCTCTGTATTTTAAGGGTATTAGATACGGTTTTGAGGAGAACGAATTTTCATCTTTAAGCACTAGTTTGTGTTCATAGTTTGTTAACAAACCTTGTGTTTTTTAAAATATATTTGTATATTTCCATATTAAATAAAATAATTTATCCATCTGTCGATCATTAAGATTTTTTAACTTTTTAGTTCTTTAACAATCTCCTCTTTGAAAATATAATTTATATTTTAAGGTCCTCATTAAATGAAGATACATTTTCCAAAGAAAAAGAATTTTTTAGTTTTAAAGGTTCAATTTTTTCTTCTATTCTTATGGACGTATATTCCTCATTCGTGAGTATTACATCTTCATAACGTACCGTATCATATAAGTGATTGTTACTTATATTTATTTCTTGCTTACCCGTGTTTAATATTAATTTTATTTGTTTCAATGAGTCATATCCGATTATGCAATCTTTCATCAACTTTGGTATTGTGATAAAAATGAGTTCTACTTCCAATTTACCTATTCTAGTATTTATTAAGATTTGTGTTTTTAGACGTGTGGAACGTTCTCCCATGAATCCACAACTTTGCATACTTGCCCGTGATTGGTAATGTTGGTACAGATTTTAATATGTTCATATGATTTTGATAAAATTCGTATGATAGATAAGTTATTTTATTCCCTGTATTAAATAATGCTTTAGTTTTGATTCCTTTTAATTCGATACTTATTTCTGGACATTTTAAAATTTGATGGATACTATGTTTTGTTTCTATATTATGTACTTGTTTATTTCTTGTGTCTTCGAATACTGTATTTATGTTAGTTGCATTTAATTTTTCTTTATGCTTTTTATTGTTAAGAAAATCCAAAATTTTTAATTGCAACTATTGCTCGTTTCCCGAATTTGTGAAAAATTTTGTTCTTGAAGTAAGATCATAGTTCATTTTCTCAAAATTCTAATACAGGATTTAGTTTAATCTCCTTTGGTTTTCATGAGCAAATACATATTTGTTGGCGTATTATAAGTTGTATATTTCTAACATTGGCACTATTTTGAGGGTATTTTTGAGATGGTCGATTAGAATTGTTATGGAATGTGGCATTTCTGCTTTGGTTATTAGTATTGTTCGTAGCTGTATTGCGAGAATATTGATTTTTGTTAGTTGAATTTTGTTCCATGTAAAGTTGCCTCTGTTCATTATCATAATCTAATAAAATTTTTAATAAATCATGAATATTATTTAGGTTTCGAGCTTCAATAATTAATCTTGAGTTATTGTCAAAATGGTTTGCCATCATATAAATAAAATCAGAATTAGCAAAGTGGATTTTTAAAGATTTTGCGAAGCCGAGAATATTCGTTGCATAATCAACACGCTTTAATTTACCTTGAATGTTGTATTTTCCAGATTCTATTTTACAAATAACTCCTTTTTGAGTATTGTTGTTCCAGTACCGATTTTTGAATTTTTCTAAAAAACTTTCGAAATTATCCGTCGTATCTTCCTGAAGGTACCACCCATTTTAAGCCGTTTCTTCTAAACATTGTAAAAAAATTTATTTTGGATTGTGATCCTCCAGTTGTAAGAATTGAAGGTATTTTTCTAAGTTTAATAAAAATATCATTAGTCTTTCATTGTCATGACCTTTAAATTTAGGTAATGGAATGTTAGGTGATTTGGTTTAGATTTAATTCATGGGCTATACTTATTTTATTTCTTATTCTTTGCTCAACAGATTTGATTTTTGTGTCAATTCTTTTCGCGCTTTCACTCATTTGATCAAGACATGTTTTTTTTAAAGCTTCCGGATCATCGTTAACAATAATAGTTTGTATAATTTCATCATATTTTACTTTCAAATTATAAGTTGAATCAATCAATTGGTCGTTTTCTTTTTCTATAATTTGAAGACGTTCTTGAATGTTTCTATTTTCTTCTAAAATTTTTCTAACATTTTCGTTTGTACTTTTTACTTATGCTCTTGAAAATTTGTTTTTTTTTTTGATAGTTTTCATTTTGCTTATGTTTTCATTTTGTGCTTCTTCTACTGATTATAGTTCTTCTACTACTATTTCTTCCATTCCAATTCTAATTTTTCTTTTTCACTAGTTTGATTTTGAGTGTTCTCCTCCAGTTTCGTTACAAAAGTGGTGGGTTTTCTGGACATCTTTGTAAATGGAAACTTTCAATATTTATTTATATATGTACTTTCTACACCTTTTTTTTTTTTTTTTTTTTTTAAATAAATATATCACGTACTAAAACCGTCGGGCGCCCATTGTGAGAGTCGTGATTATATAGAGATCTTTTCACTGTAAATTAAATCAATATAACTTTCCAGTTCTTGCACGTAACGTCATATATTCATGTGTGTTAGTATTCATGGATTCACCTTTAAAAAGGATGGAAAGCAATGAGGACATGTAGATACGGAGTTGGATTTGCATTGCCCCCAATTCGTGTTACGAGATACCTCAGAGGAAGTGTGTAGGGACATAATCAGTATCGTCATGCCCCTGACTCGTGGTATACAACGCCCCGTGGTATTACGATATTACTTAATAAGAATTTATTGACTCTCTTTTGCTTCTGTTGGGTGTGGTAAGTCGCTGATGCCCCGGAGTCTCTTCAGTTCGTATTGCCCTGAAGATTCGCAGGTACATCAACTCTTTTATCTAGAAGATAGCTCCAGTTCGTACTGCCCCAGAGATCTGCTCCTTACCCGAGGAACACAAGAGATGATTCACTGATGTACGGGGAAAACTTGGAGACTATAATAGCCTCTTCGTTGCCCGTGTAGCCAGAGAAATATTCGAAATGAATAATATATTATAATAAGACGTAGACATATATATACATCAATTCGCTATTTATTGCGATGTATAAAATTACAACAGTGCTTCGAAGAGCAGAGCTCCTTAGTCAATCACCGGACTCGTTGCTGATGGCAAAAGTGATTAACATGGTCTTGCATTGGCCTTTTATACCCTCAAAGAATCAGCGGCGTCGGCGGCTTTGATTAGGTGACTCGAATGACTTGCATACTTGGCCGCAATTCGCTACTATTCTGTGTTTCAGTATACACATAAGTATTGTGGACCGTCATGTTACAGGCGCTTTTACATTTCTTTTATGTATTTACCTTCTAGTAAATTGGATAGACGGTGTTAAGGGGTATCAGATTGAATTCAAATTGGCGATAGATACTTGTACGTATACCTAGTCCCTCACAGATTTTGCGAACAATTTCAATCGAAACAGGTCAACAGCAACACTTTTTATGGACTCAGAAAAAACCTTCGACACAGTGTGTCACACAAGGCTCATTGCAAAAATGGACGAGCACGAAGTACCAGCTTACATAACGAAAATAACGTCTAACTTCCTGATCGCAAGGACGTTCAAAGTCAAGGTGGAAGATTTATACTCAACCATCTAAGCAGTAGCGGTAGGACTGCTAGAAGGATTAATTCTAGGCCCAGTACTGTATATTATGTACATTAACGACATACCATCGACATCGCAAACAAAGAAATCACCCTTTGCTGATGACACAGCATTCAGCACCATCCCTTGGAAAAAAGACAGGCTCTGAAATACATTGAAGACCACACAAATACTCTTCAGGAATACTACGAAGTCACTAAGACAAAATTAATAAAACTAAAATAGAATATATCCTCTTTTCAAGGAACGGAAAGCAAGAAAAACCTATCCACATCTTAGTGTTTGGCCAACAAATCAAGCTTAGTAATTCTGTCAGGTACTTGTAAGTAAGCCTGGATGAGAAGCTAAGCTTCAGAAATTCATCATCAGGATCTACAGCAAAGCAAAGGGTAAAAGAAACAATTTCAGAAGACAGGAGATAAAACTCAGTACAGTACTAAAATCTATAACTTAACATAATGCATAACCCACCATTTAATCAAGCAAGCCATACTCCACAATTATTCACTGGCAAGGTATCAAGCCGTAAGAGTCGTGCAGCTGGATATCCCGGCTACCAACGACACTCTCCAATAGACAAGTGAATTACTTCAAAGACGTTAAATTCCATCTCAAACCCCCAAGATTAATAATTAACACGAACAAAACGCCTTCGAAATGCCTAAGTCTCCAGCGTAATACTAAAAGACTCCTATCTAGAGCACAATCTGCTCTAACAATTCGAGGTTTTGTTGCCATCCTTTCAATCGACCTAGTGCTACCAGAGCATATTTTTCTATAACAGCAAGCCAGAAAGAAAAACTCTAACGGGTTTGGAAAGCTGCATTGGCTGAAAATTTCATCGGCTTTCTGCTCAGGGGTTCGTCCCAAAGGTATACCCATAGAGGAGGTTAGACCTTCACGATGTAACGATATTTTATTGATATCGTCTCGTCTCGTATTGATTTTTCGAGACAATATCAATACGATATGCCCTTCACTTTTTCGGGACAATATCGATATAAACAAGGCAAGAATATCGTTATTATTGATCTAGATAACCTTCTGTTAGACTGCCGTAAAAAATGTGACAACAAATGGAGCCCGTAGAAAGAAGCACGTTGAAAACACCTTGGTTGTCTTTTTTTTCTTAAAAACTCAAGTTTTCAACTGGCGTATGCGTAGCTCTCTCTCTCTCTCTCTCTAACACGCACACAAATTTCTGCACTTTCTTTTTGCTTTTACAGAACACACATTATTACTTATCCAATTGCATGTTTACGTACGATTGAAATTCACTGACAATAAAAAAAAAAAAAAACAAATAGAAAAGGTAAGCAGCACTAAGATAAAAGTCTTTTGTTACAATAAACAACACTACGTGCTGGTACACGTTCGTCAATATCCAACCTAGCCTTGCTATGATCAAAGGGTGTGTTGGAACCTATACATCAACAGCTCTCTCCCATCCTTTCTTTCAAAGAAGATAGGTGAATGCTCGTGTGTACTGAGAAATCTCACGAAGAATGACGAGCACCGAATCAGTGCTCTTGTTGTCAGTGCAAGAAAGAAGGGGGGGGGGCAATCTTCATAGTATATCTACAAGTATCTATTAGTTATATATAAATATAGCGCCCATGCTTTCTCCCGAGTTTTCTTGCATTGAAAACGAGAGTACTTCACCGGATTATGTAGGATTGGCTTGCTTAAGTTACCCCAGCTACAAAAACTTGATTAGAAAATATCTCAACTAAATCAAATAGTTGAAGGATAAAAAATAATTAAGGTTACTATTTTAATTCTTGATTTAACCAATTGGATTCGACTAACTTTATCAATTCTGGAGATATATACTCAACCGAAATTATAGTTAAAACAACCAATTTTTTCCTGTGATTATTTATTTATTTTATTTATCTCAAAAAAATCTATGAATTCCCATGTTATGTAGTCTTGGATTTGTCGATATTCCCGATATTTTCGATACGATACTATATTTTTTTTGACGAAATCGATACGATTTTTATGACAAGATTTTTCGAGATCGATAGCGATATTTTTAAAAATATTGTATCATCTCGATATCGTGAAGCTTTAAAGGAGGTATTCTCCTGGGTCACTTCTCAAACCAACGATAAACGGTTGGGTATCTTAGGAATGACCCGAAGACAAAATATTCTTTGGCCAGCAGTATATCTCCTGTTAGCACGATCTCTGTATACCTAGAGAGTCCAAGTGTAAGAGTCAAGTTACCTGCAGCCAGCTTTCTATTATCTAGAATTTCCATTATCTGTCCCTTTTCAGTGCCATTATAAGTATTGCCGTTGAGTAATTAAACATTAATCTTATTGGTCCTTTTCAGGGTCAACTAACGTTAAACTACTTTGCCAACAAACACATTTTTACTACCATTTCTGGCAATGACTCGACGATTAAAAGGTTATATAAAGCCAGTCACGATTATATCCAAGTCAGTCATTCACGGCAGACGTCACAAGCAGAGTTGCTCGTCACAAGGCTAGGACCCCCAGTCACCGAAGTCCCTACATTTCCCTCTTGACTCTAAGCATTCAACCAAGAATCACCAATCCTCACCAATCCAAAATAACTCAGTTCTACAAAGAAAGACGGTACTTTAGATACCAACGACTCTGGCGTTATACCAGGAAACGTTGAAAAAGAGCTCTAGAATTAGCTGCAACGCTTTAAACGTTGTAGTTGTCCTCCTAATTAGTCTGTTGCTAAAACAGCTGGCCAGAAAAAAAACTCCATAAGGTATCCCGGCAGTCACGTTTACGGGAAACTTTAATTAAAAAAGAGTTTAGCTCATTGGTCCTTTTTAGGGCCATCAGACGTCGAACTACCTTGCCCACGAATATATATATCAGAACTTAACAAAGTTAACAAAAAACAGCCTTTAGGGCTAACAAATGTCTTAACTATGCCAAAAGTTGCAAGAGGGTGAATTAGAAAAAAAAGTTCAAATGCTTTAAATGTATATAATTTAAGGCGTTAAGAAACTGACGTAGAACATTTGTCGAGATAGAAACAGAAGTGTTAAAACCGACCAATAAAGAATTTGAGATTGGCTAAAGCAATTTTTCATTTTAATATTTTTTGGCAGTTTTAAATTTTTACAGATTTGATAAATAGCCCTTTAGTTTATTACACCGTGAGACATTGCAAATCAATGGCCCTTTAGGCCCAATAATTATTTTATGGCGTAAGAAATGCACGGTACTTTTTAGCATCATTATTTTTTTTTTACTTTTAACAGCTTATAATTTTACCAAAGGAGCTGTAGGGACGAGAATATTTTTCATAAGAAGTTTTTTGTTCTGAGAAGTTTCAAGAACAGATGCAAAATTTTTAACTGAAAACGTTTTACAGTACTGGTCAACACACTATGGTGTTGTATTCAGTGAATCTTGGGCGAAGCTGCGGTGAGGGGGGGGGGGGGAAATGAACCGATAAAGGTTTTTCTGTTGTGCTAATTATTTTTAGAACGAAGTTCTTTATTGCAGATTACGATGGGATGTATACTCCCCGTATATTTTCAGTGTATAAGGATAGTCGAGAACAGGGACCCCTCAGCTAGAAAGTGTAAGAAAAAAGCGTCCACTTATAGGGAGGGGGAAGACAGAGCAACAGTCAGAGAAAGAAAGAGAGAGAGAGAGAGAGAGAGAGAGAGAGAAGGGAGAGAGCCAGACAGCGGAGGACCCGTCAGCCAGAAAGTATTAGAAAAAATCGTGCTAAAAATAGTGCGAATAAATAGAGATATAATAAAAAAAGAAAGAGTAAGCGTGTACCTGTATGCCAAGTGTAGTGTTATGCATATTCCTATTGTGATGTCGTAGTGTGTTACTGTGTGCAGTATCCACATATACAGTGTTAACATGCACGTATGTATATAAGTGTAACTTGCTTACAGAATTATGGATGCAACCATGAAAGTGTTCATGTATGATGAGTGTGTGTGTACTTTTTACTTTTATTGTACAAGTGTGTACATGTTTGCCTAAACGCAAATGTAAAAAATATAGTAGTTCATATTAATATTATATACACTAGTTAATATTATTATTTTAATAAAGTGCATTAACAAATAATTTTTGCATGTATGGCAGATCAATGCAGACAGCCAGTATTGATTAAACAGGTTTTTATAATGTTGTGTAACCTCTTTATATTATAAAATACGCCATATCTTTAAAAAAAACAATTTAGAGCTAAAATAACAAGTTTTACACGTTTCCTTGAAGGTGATAAAACATCGTGACACACGAACAAAGAGGTATTAAGTTATATAAAGAAATAACGTTAAATTTTAGTATTTTAATATTTCTCTATGAAATCAAGGTGGACAATTTTTGGAAACACTATAGAATATTAGCAAAATTATTACAAATATAAATATAGATTTCTCGTTTTTTGCCCAACAATAACTTTAAAAATTATTTTCAAAAGTTTCCGAGCCTTTCATACATGACAAATGGAAAGGGAAGACATAAATATACTTGCCACCGTAACCCACGAAAAAAGTACATATTGAACTCACATATATTTACAAACATTGTATTTTGCAGTATACATGTGATTTCTACATACATACGAGAACTTCGTTCTTACCGGGGGACTCCGAGTCCCACACACTGGTTATTATGAAATCCCAAGAATGGGTACCTCGCTTTGAAAAATTTGAAAGACAATATTATTAATAAGTTTCATGGTTCTACAACTATAAAAAAAATCCACTACATTCAATAAAAACTTTATAACATTTGACGCAAATGTTTGAAAAAATTCAGGATTTATATCGCTGAAAAAAAAATTATAATTTAATAAAATGTATTGTGTTCACTGATCCATAATAAAGAATTTAAATGTAAAATCAGAATAAGAAATATGTTGACCGTCAAATATTAAATCGGTTATTGATGATACTTACTAACGTTAAATACTTGAAGTCTATCGTAGTACAAATAGAATTTAGAAAGTCAATGCATATTTAAGTGTAAACTCTTACATGACTAAAGTAACAATTCACCAAACCCAATACATTTGTAAATAAAAACTGTAGAAAACTTTAGAAAAAATGGAAAACTGCAACGAAAATTATACTTTACATGATTTTATATTATTAGACTTGTATTTAAAAAATGAAAAAGGCTATAAAAACTCGAAGCTTTTTTACTTATATTAACATTCAACCATTCTATTGAACCATTTCTACTAAATCGTTGATTTTCATGCTTCATGAACTAATTATCAGAGCGTTTCAGCGTTTATGGTGGATGGATTATACTATTTTGTAACATAATATATGTATAAACCCATATTATATTTATAACTACTTTTATAACTTCAACAAATACAACTAATTTCGTCTGTTTAATGAAACAGCCAATATAAGATCTCTTAAAGAAAAAACTTTAATCATCGGGAAAACATTGCATAAGCTATTCATTCAAAATCCTATTAATATTCATCTTCCTTATATATAAAGAACAGTTTCTAAGACCATTGTAATCGCTAACCACGAAAACTACTGACCCAATTTTGCTAAAATTTTGCATACCAATTCTTGACACTTCCTAGATAGTCTTACTACATTTTTTATCTTAAAAAATTTAATAATAATAGCAGTAAATAAGCCTAAACTTTTGCAAAAATACGCCAGCTTTTCACTTTACTTCAGTAGGATCCGCTAGGTGGCGTTGATATAAAATCAAAGCTACCTGCAACAGAACTAAATAAGTGTGGTTGTAATAGGCCAGAGCATCTTGATGATTTTGGCAGTCACCAACCGGCAGTTCATCGAGCTGCATCGGAAATGTAGGTGATAGTTGTGCAGCTGGGTATCCTGGCTACCGACAACACTCTCACCCAATGGGTAAGTGACCTAGGTATACATCCACCCTAAATCTCCAGAATTGACGAGAGCCACCAAAAAAAATAAATGCTACCGATAACGTCTCCGGTGAAATACCAGGAAACGTATCTAGCAAGAGCACAATCTGCTCCAACACTTCAGAATAGTTTGGCTGTTCCACCATCCAGCTTGGTGCAGTCAGAGAATTTTTGACTGAAAATGTAAGCCAGGGAAGACAGCTCTGAATGGCACGGGCAGCAACAACGGCTAGCTTCTTAGTGGTCGTCCCAATGGCATACCCCCACAGATGGTAGACTCCAGGCCCGTTTTCCCGACTAACGATGAGTGGTTGGTTATTCGGAGAATGACCCGAAGACAAGATATTCTTTGGTCAGCGGCATACCTCCCTCAATCACAGTCTCCGTACACAAGGACTTCAAGGGTAAGAGTCAAGCTACTTGCAGCCAGCTCCTTATTATCAAGAATAATAATAAGAAATAGCTGGAAGTTTTACCACTCACCCTTATCGAGGTTGTTATGATTTGACGTTCCCTATTTAACTATCAATGTCATCGGTTCTTTTAAGGGCCACCTTAGTTTGAACAACCTTGCCAACAAATACATTTTTACCACCATTTTCAGAAGCGACTAAAGGACTACGTTAACTAAAGACGGCCAGTGTTAAACCAAGTCAGTCATTTACTGGCTACCGTTATAAGCGGAGTTGTTCTTTGCAAGGCTGGTACCCTCAATAACCGACAACCCTATATTACCCTTTCGACTGTAAGCATTTAACCAGGAATCACCGATCCTCTTGAAGGTCTGCGATGGGCAAACCTAACAGCTATGGGGTGTTTTCCACAATTGTCACCAGCAAGTAATTTAAGAATTCGCTCTACGTTACCGTCAGGTCAGTAAGTCAAGTACCTTTAATTAAACTGGCGCTCTATTCCGTAATCTGTCCAGTTAAAACAGCAGATGACAGTCAACAGCAATGAAATCTTCACTTTTTTTTTTACTTTTACATCGTCTGCTGTTACAACTGGCTAGATTATAGAATAGAGTGCCAGCTTAATTCAAGGTTAATGACTTATCGACCTGGTGGTGACGTAGAGCGAAACCTTGAGTTACTTGCTAGTGACGATTGCGGAAAACACCCATGAAGGAAAAAAAAACTTGAGCCAACTGGACAGTCTCCAACGGGCAAGTATCACGATTCAATCTCCCCATCTTAGATCACCAAAACAGCTAAGTCTGCAAAAAAAGGTGCTTTAGACACCAACATCCTCGACGTTATACCAGGAGACGTTGGAAAGATCTCTACATTTTGGACTTTGTAATTTTTCTTCCGATTAGTCTGGGGCTTCAACAGCAGGCCAGATAAGATCACCCTGAGGTATCCAGGCAGTCACAATTAATGTTACCTTCAGTCAAGTAAGAGTATACTTAAGAAGCTCACTGGTCTTTTTAAGGCCCATCGGACGTTGAACTACCTTGCCAACAAATGTATTAGAACTGAACAAAGTTGACAAAACACAGCCTTAAGGGGTCTTAAGCATGCCAAAAGTCGCGAGAGGGTAAATTGAAAAGAAAACTTAAAATGTATCTAATGAATACAATTTTAGGCATCAACAAACTGATCGAGATGGGAACAGCAATGTCAGAATAAAAAAATAAAGAATCCATTACGTGAGAGATCAGCTTATTATTGTATCCTCACAGAAATCTCTTAAATATTTCAGGTTTTTTCAATAAATAGTGAATGCATTTGTATTTTTGCGGTGATAAAAAATGTAGAGGTTCAGCTTCAAAACTATGCTGCTCTGGTAATAAAATTTTGAGATAAGAGAAAAAAAAATTTTTTTAATACATATTTTTTGGGAGTTTTGAATCGTAACAGCTTTAAAAAGTATCCATTTTTCTAAGTTATACGAAAAAAACTGCAAATCAACGGCCCCTTACGGCCAACGATTATCTTATGGCATGAGGAACGCACGGTACTCTTCAGCATAATTATATTTTTTTTTATTTCGAAGCTTTTTATTTGACTAAGTAAACTGTATGGATTGCGAACAAATATGTTTTTGATAAGAAGATTTTCGTTCTGAGAAGTGTCAGAAATAGATGTTAAATTTCTAACTGAAAACGTTTCAAATTGTATGTCAACACACCATGGTGTTTCATTTAGTAAGTCTCGGGCAAAGTCGAAACGAAAAGCCGCTTGTATACGTATATTTGCACAAATGAATAGTTTAAAATTTCTCTACTCCAAAATTTTTTCAAGTTAATCTATTCATAATATATTTTTCGGTGGTAATAAACATATGTTCTTGAAAAGCTGCGTACAATAAGGATGACTATACTTCAAAGTTAGAAGCCTTTTTATTTATATTATTATTACTCTTTCTACACGACTAACACGTAAAAATATTCGATTTATTAGTTAAACCAAAAACTATTCTGACTAAAAATTATGTTTATAAAGTAAAAGAAATTGTTACCTAAATATGAGCATAGTTTTAGTAAGTTTCATAGTGTACTAGTGGCTCCCCGTCTTGGCTTGGCCCGAGACTTACTAAATAGAACACCATAGTGTGTTGACATGTAATGTTAAGCATTTTCAGTTATAAATCTTACATCTATTCCTGACACTTCTGAAAACAAAAATCTTCTTATTAAAAACATATTTGTTCGAAATTCATACAGTTTATTTCGTTAAATAAAAAGCTGTATAAAATTGAAAAAAATATAATTATACTGAAATGTACCGTGCGCTTCTCATGCCATTAAATAATCATTGGCCATAAGAGGCCGTTGATTTCCAGTGTTTTCAATATAATTTACGAAAATGGCTATTTTTTAAAGCTGTTGAGATTTAAAACTACCACAAACTATATATTAAAAAAAAATTTTTTCTCTTATCTCACAACTTTATTACCAGAGCAACAAAGTCCTGAATCCTAATCTCTACATTTTTTATTGACACAAAAATACAAATATATTTTCTACTTATTAAAAAATCTAAATGTAAATCTTTAAAGATTCAAAAGATTACTGTGAAAGTACAATGAAAAGCTGATCCCTCATGTAATGGATTCTTTATTTGTCAATTCTGACGCTGCTGTTCCCATCTTGATAAATTTTCTGCGTCAGTTTGTTGACGCCTCAAACTGTATTCATTAGATACATTTGAAGTTTTCCTTCTAATTTACCCTCTTGCGACTTTTGTCATAGTTAAGACTTTTATGAACCCTAAAGGATATTTTCTGTCAATTTTGTTAAGTTCTAATATATTTGTTAGCAAAGTAGTTCGACGTTCGATGACCCTAAAAAAGACCGGTGAGCTTCTTAAGTAAACTCATTCTTGACTGAAGTTTACAGCAACTGTGATTACCTGGACACCTTAAGGTGAGATTCTCTGGCCTGCTGTTGAAGTATCAGACTGATTGGAAATAAAAAAAATTAAGTCCGAAGCTTTGAAGGTAGTTGTAGAGATCTTTTCTAACGTCTTCTGAAATAACGTCGAAGATATTGGTGTCTTAAGCACCTTTTTGCAGACTCAGTTGTTTTGGTAATCTAAAATGGGAAGGTTGGTTCACTTTGCTGGACCGTTGGAGACTGTCCCATTGGTTCAAGTTTTTCTTTGCTTCATAGCTTTTAGGGTTCGTCCATCGCAGACCTTCAAGACGATCGGTGATTCCTGGTTAAATGCTTATAATCGAAAGGGTAATATAGGGTCGTCGGTCATCGGGGGTTCCAGCCTTGCGAAGAACAACCCCGCTTATAACGACTGCCAGTAAATGACTGACTTGGTTTAATACTGGCCGTCTTTAGTTAACGTAGTCCTTTAGTCGACGAATCGCTTCTGAAAATGGTGGTAAAAATGTATTTGTTAGCAAGGTAGTTCAAACTTAGGTGGCCCTTAAAAGAACCGATGACATTAATAGTTAAATAGGGAACGTCAAATCATAATGACCTTGATAAGGGTGAGTGGTAAAACTTCCAGCTATTTCTTATTATTATTCTTGATAATAAGGAGCTGGCTGCAAGTAGCTTGACTCTTACCCTTGAAGTCCTTGTGTACGGAGACTGTGATTGAGGGAGGTATGCCGCTGACCAAAGAATATCTTGTCTTCGGGTCATTCTCCGAATAACCAACCACTCATCGTTAGTCGGGAAAACGGGCCTGGAGTCTACCATCTGTGGGGGTATGCCATTGGGACGACCACTAAGAAGGTAGCCGTTGTTGCTGCCCGTGCCCTTCAGAGCTGTCTTCCCTGGCTTACATTTTCAGTCAAAAATTCTCTGACTGCACCAAGCTGGATGGTGGAACAGCCAAACTATTCTGAAGTGTTGGAGCAGATTGTGCTCTGGCTAGATACGTTTCCTGGTATTTCACCAGCGACGTAATCGGTAACGACAAGCATGAGAAAGCAGTTAATGCGTCGGTATTGTCATCGTGGTCGTCGTCAATATCAAGTCATTCTGTAAACACAGCATAAATGCAGGGGTTCTCTCTCGCTTTGTTTTCATGACTGTTGTTATCTTGATCTCATCAGATTGAGTTTTATGTTTGATGAACAGTTTGAAATTTGATAACCAACTGCAGTGAATGACGATAATGTCCTGGTACCGATAATGTCAAGAGGACATGTAGATGATTCATTATTTATTTATGGTAGGTTCTGTTATCACGATTTAAAAAAAATTCTACCAAAAATTTTAATAACCTTTTGAACTTTGTCAACGAATTTGACAACTATGTTCACTAATGATAGTGATGCTACATCTTTGTGATTTGTTTAATCAAAAAATAGTATGGCCCAACAATTTGTGTAAATTGAGTTATGTTTGTCAGTATAACAATACCAGGCTCTTATGTGTTAATAATTATTTATTTCATTCAAATCTTCTTTCTATACACTGGGTTTATTTAATTATGAAGTCCAAGTAGTACCCACACATTTTTAGATTGCTAGAGAGGTTTCAAGTAACTTTATGATTAAATTTAAATTGACTTCAATACAACTGAATAACATAGTTGACGAAATTTGCAGATATTTTATCCTACAATACATTTAATTAGTTTTATGCAAGACTTCAAGTTTTTAAGGAATACAAAAAAAAATGTTCTGATTTTTGTCAAATTACTTCACTTTGATTGAAATATCCTCTATGAGTATTAGGTAACAAAGATACAAAATTTAATTTAATTTTCATTGAATACGTTCATCTATGACAACTCATATTCAGTACATGCACACCCACCTGTACATCATCAAGTACTTAAATTAAAGCCAAAATTACTTGATGTTCACATGAACTGGTGTGCAAGCTAAAAACAATAATTGAAATTGCAGAACGAGCTGAATTTTAAATTAACACTACTTTTCTTTTCCTAGTCTTTAATTTTGATATAAAGTTTTATATTATATATTCACTAGCTATCCGATTGTAAGCCAAAATGAAAACTGACAGGAACTTTAGATTCTCATCTTTGGAGACAAACAACACACAGTGGATCCTCTAAGTTTGCTCAGATGACTACCTGGTTTTCAGCTGATTATTACCTGATGTGTAATTGGTGATTATTTGGTAAAAATTAGCTAAATATCATGTGAATGTCAGGTGCACCTTTGAGGTGCAACTCATGAGCTTTGTTGAAAGCTTACTGATCAGAGTTTATCCTGTATTCACTTGATATTCAGCTGATTTTCACCACACAATCACCAATCACACATCAGGTGATAATTATCTCAAAATTAGGTAGCTATCATGAGAAAATTCAGTGAATATCAGGTGACTATCATGCATAAATGTTAGGTGATTATCGTAGCCCATGCCTAAGTCAAGTCTTGGTCAATTTCAAAAAAAAGGGAAAGATTAGAATATTCTAAATAATTTTAAACTCTTATTTTAATAACAAATAAATACAGGATTACTTTTTGACCTTTATCTCTGGCATTAAACTGAGACCATTTCTATGGCTTGTACCCATAATCTCAATCACTCGTAGGTATACTGGATCCATGTTTGGATATTTAATAACAGGGCTTCCAGTTCTTCGCTTAGAAGCATTTACCTTAGCGTTTACCTTCCTGGCATCACTTTTAAAATTTTTCCATAGCTAAAAGTGAAAACAACAATAAATATTTAAAATTATTTGACGGTAGTTACCAAACTTATAAAAAATTTTCTTACATCTTGCCAAGCTGCAGTTTCTTTACTTTTTTCTTGGCTATTTAAGAATCTTAATATTTCTTCCCTCACTTTTTTTAGTGGCTTTTGGATAAGGATCACCCTTGAACTGACCTACGGTAAGATGGGTATGCAATTCCATCGGTCCCAGTAGTGTTTCCAATTGCCAGGGGGTCACTGAGTACCTGTATTATAACAACACTACCGTTATTGTGCGTTAAATGATAGGGAAGATTTATGTGTTAATGAATAGCACAACTGTCACAATGCATTTAGCAGGATATGCCCATATCAAATTTATTTCTTAGATACGCATCCACAACTGTTATCTGATGGTTAGAAAGCCATGTAAAATAAGGTCCCCATTGCTGTGTAAGTGATTGATCACATTCAATCTGAGGTGGATTTTTTATAATATGCCAATGACGATGGCATAAATATGCATAGTAACACAGTAATGCAGAGCCTATGAGGCATAGCTCTCAGAAACGGCAGTAAAATATAACGAAAAAAAAAAATTAGCTCATAAAAAAAACAAGCATACAAACCAATATGACAATGTAAGCAGAGCAAACGCTTTTGAATTATAAATATTATGTATATTTACAATAATAGTTATACCCTTCTACAATTTATAATTATGGTTACATACAGTCTATAATAAACTCCATACCAAACATTTTTCTTCCCAAATATGTACAGCCAAACCTATTATAGAACTTTTACAAATTGCGTATGTTGTTTTTCTGACTAAGGGCGAATAGCTAAATTTTGTCCCCGTGTGCATACCGCGCCCTCTCAGGCAGAAAAATACTTTGAGCCCAGAGGGCCAAAATGTTCTTTTCTGCCCGTAGGTGCAAAGTGATTACAAGAGCGTAAAATGAGGTCCAGGTACTTTGCCCGAGTTGGTAAGAAAAAACAATTATTGAATCTTTCAAATTCCTAAAAAAATTAAGAGAGGCATGCTCTTTGTGCAATTTGCATTCACTGGAAACACTAGAACACGTCTTACTAGACTGCTCTGTCCACCGAAACTCAAGGCTTAAGGAAGGTCTATCACGGAATTTACAAGAACTTTGACTGATATGTTTGATTTGAAGTTGAGATCACGCTGAATCCAATGGTATCTTTATTTTTATGGGTTAGCGATCAAAATCCGGAGATGATTCAATTCAAAGTCAGCACTTTTCGAACTCACTTAACATAGTCTCTTATGGCCAAAGGTCTGAATTAAACTTTTTTGACTATCAATTAAATTACTAAAATGGAATGTACAAGCAAAAAAACTATACTTACCGTAACCCTGAAATTCTCATCTTTAAGAAACCGGGTGACTTTATAGGCGTTGGCGATGGAAAAATTGATAAAATAGCTAAAATACTATTTTAGTCTGCAGTTACGTTTGGTGAGTGCAGTGACAAACACTGCCGGCCATATTGGTCTAGGAAGCGTGCACAATAAAAAAAATTTGAATTTGTAAAATAACCTGAAAACTTTCATAATGACTTTTCAAATAAATTTATTTGTTGGATAATAACGCAGTAAATAACAGCAATCATTAATATTAAATTATTTGACAGCTGACTGTACCAATATATAGTAAACTATATTTAATAGCAGGTGGATTCAGTTGAACATAAAACAAACTTCATTACCAACATACTACTCATATAAAAGGAAGCTTTCGTCTTGTGACATCGCATCGATCGTCACTGAATTGACTCCCGTAGTAGGCGATGGAGCCTCCTTAAATACTTGAAATTCAATTCCTTACAAGAAACTCTGTGCTGTACAAACAAAGATAAAGTTCCAAATCCTTTCTACTTTTTGAATGAATGGAAGAATATCAGGTCCTTCATATGTAATTATAATGAATTTTGTTATTGAAGAATACCTACACTGAGAAAGATTTGGTGCTAAAGTTATCCCTCCCCCTACAGTAGCTAAGTATACCAAATCATGATTAGTCTGCTGTCTCTGACTACTGGGATAGCAGGTATCCCAGTCAGAACAGCGTACGTACTAGCCCAAGTATAGTAGCGTAACCTATAGTGTGGTTCGACGTATGTACCGTAAGTTAGGTGCACTGCATATAAAGGTATTGTGCAGCTCTCCTCTCAACTGGTATCGTTGACGCACTAAACTTCCGAACTAGCACTGTACTACCGGTGGTACTCTGACGGCGACAAATCTTTCTCAGTGTATAGGTCCAATGGTAAAATTTAATCTCTGTTGTTACGTGGGGTTCTATCAGCTCGGACTGCTCACAAAATAACTACAAGGAGTTTGGATCAAGTACTTTATTAATATCAACAACAAGAGAAGGGGTGCGTTGAGCTTAACCATTCGAAGCCAAGGACTTACCCCTTACTATCGACCGATTCTCTGGCTGGATATTCTCCAACTGTCCCTAACTCTCAGCTCCTATCTTCTTATCTTCCCTGCTCTTTTATCCTTTAGGGCTCAAACTAGGAGGGGCGCACGGATGCATAGCTATATACTATCGTACGTAACACTGTTTATCATTTCTTTGATTTGCTATTTATTAAATTAATTATTTGACATGCTATTACACTTTTTTTATTTAGTCTCGACCAATATACATATATTCTTATTCTATACAAATAAATGTACACTTGTCATATGTTATACCCTACATAAGTCTTTATTAATAATATAAAGAATAAATAATAATACAATAATAAAAACAAAGCAAAGGTGTGATTTTTTTATCAATAGTATAAGTAATACGAGTAACGTAATTTAGAACCAAAATATAATAGTAGAATTACAGGTAATAGTAAATCTCTGCAAAGGAACGTTATCATCATGCAAATGAAAGCTAGAGATTCCTCGAACTAAGCAAGAACGCGTTTTTCCGTAGTGTAAAGTTTAGCATGGTAATTTAGCCTTCAAATTGAAATATAACTGTTAGTATAATAACACTGATTCGCTAGCAACAGCTTTGAATATTTCAATGCAACTAAAACAAGATAAAATAAAACACTATGTACATTTAAAATTTGATTCATTCTGAACAATCACAGATTAGTTAATTTATAAGCACAATCAATCAAGTTCTGAGATAAAAAAAATGAATCGTTTTCTCTTCAGATTTATATATACATTTGCGCTAAATCTTGACGAATGGCTATACCTTTTTCATGATTATCCATATATTTGCCATTATCGTCTGGTAAGTCATTTGCCATGTGTGCGGCGTCTAGTACATCTTTTGATGGATTAACTCTAAAAACCATCATTTCATCACATTTTAGAGCTGTCAAATTTTAAAACTCAGATATAGAATTTTTTTAGTCCACAATTTTTAGCTGATTATAATAACATTAATTTCACTAGCATAACTTATCCTAAGAAAAAACATGATACAAAAAATTTTATTGCATTTTTAGTGATTCAGATAAATTACAAGCAGTACTTATTTTTAGAGCAGTATGGGTTAATTGTGTACCTGCTGAATTACTTACATGTTCTCCAAAATGTAATTTTACAACAAAACTACTGATGTTAAAATTTTTCCTGCAGTTTGTGAAGAGTAATACAATATTCTGTGGCCCAAAATGAATCGCCATTTATTTTTTTTAATGTTGAAAGTTCTTTCTATGAAGCTTCTAGCCACTTTCAAAAAGTTGTTAACTTGACTCTCTCTGGTGCCAGGAACTGTTCTCGGATATGGAGTCAAGAGGACTAGTGATATAGTATAGCCGCCATCTTCTATTAGTAAGCAAGACAGATAAATATTTTAGGGCATGTTGTGTACAAACTGTAACAGTAACAGCGACTCATGATCAAATGATGACACTTTTGTTAAATACATGAGTGATTATTTTATTAACTGCTATTTTACGAATCAAAAAGTATGAGTCCTCCTTTTCAACAATGTAGTAAGCTCGTAGTTTGTACATTGTGTTCACGCACTTGGCTCTACCTCCAGATAAAACGATCACAGATATTTCTACTGCAAATTCGAAGGCCTCGTATTCTGTAGTTCGTATTACAGATCTGTTAAAGAAGCATTATCAGACTTCTTACGTGTTTCTGTTTTACTTATCAACAACACATCTTGGATAACTTCCAAGCTCACTTTCGTGACAATCAATGATGTTTTTTAATAAACGTGCTCATCGTTAGGGAGGGGGGGTCACACTTGTAAGAGGGACATTTATCAAAAAACTAAAGTTCAAATTCATCTGTACAGGGAATGTCCAACACATTGTTGATAGACAAATCGTTTGACTCACTTGCATTTAGTGGCATTGTTTAATAATTTGATCAAATGCTATCAAGCGAAAAAATGTTGATACTGACTACTAATAATACATGGTCTTTAACAGACCATGACCTATTATTATATATGTCTTTATTTTACATTAACGTATCTTCGACAACTAAAATAGTTATTGTTATTGCTGAGTATTACAAAACTAGCAGCCCCCCGTCTCGACTTCGCCCGAGACTTACTAAAAAAAACACCGTAGTGTGTTGACATGTAATGTGCAACGTTTTTAGTTAGAAATTTTACACATATTCCTGACACATCTAAGAACAAAAATCTTATGAAAAACATATTTTTTCGGAATCCATGTAGGTTATTAGGTCAAATGAAGGAGTGTAAAAATTCAAAAAAGTAATTATGCTGCAAAGTACTGTGCGTTCTTTATGCCATAAAATAATCGGTGGCCATAAGAAGCCGTTGATTAACAGTTTCTCCCGTGTAATTTACAAAAAGGGCTATTTTTAAAAGCGTTAAGATTTTAAACCCCAAAAAATTTGTATTACAAAAAAATTTTTTTTCTCTTATCTCACAACTTTATTACCAGAGCAACAAAGTCCTGGACCTTAAACCCTACATTTTTATTGCCACAAAAACACAAATACATTTTCTAGTTATTTAAAAATCTGAAGTAGGATCTTTAAAGATTTCAGAGATTGCTGTGAGGGTACAATAAAAAGCTAATCTCTCACGTAATGGACTCTTTATTTGTCGATTTTGACGCGGCTGTTTCAATCTCGATAAATTTTCTGCGTCAGTTTCTTGACGCCTAAACAAAATTGTATTTATTAGATACATTTGAAGTTTTTCTTCCAATTCACCCTCTCGCGACTTTTGGCATGCTTAAAATTTTTGTGACCCCTAAAAGCTGTTTTCTGTCAACTTTGTTAAGGTAGTTCGACGTCCGATGGCCCTAAAAAAGACCGGTGAGCTTATCAAGTAAACTCTTTCTTGACTGCAGTTAACAGCAATTGTGACTGCCTGGATACCTTAGGGTAATCTTCTCTGGCCTGCTGTTGAAAACCCAGACTGATCGGGAGAAAAATTACAAAGTCCGCAGCTTTGGGGCTAGTTTTAGTGCTCTTTCCCAATGTCTCCCGGTATAACGTCGAAGACATTGGTGTCTAAAGCACTTTTTTATTTGCAGATTCAGTTGTTTTGGTAATCTTAGATGGGGAGATTGGTTAGCGATACTTGGCCAGTGGAGGCTATCTCGTTGGCTCAAGTTTCTTTTTCTTCATTGCTGTTATTGGTTTGCCCTGCGCAGACCTTGGAGAGGATCAGTGATTCCTGGTTAAATGCTTAGAGTCGAGAGGGTAATATAGGGTCGTCGATCTTCGGGTATTCCAGTCTTGCGAAGAACAACTCCGCAGGTGACGTCTGCTAGTGAATGGCACACTTGGTTTAATAGTGCCCGTCTTTAGTTAATATACTCTTTTAGTCTACGAATCGCTTCCAGAAATGGTAGTTAAAATGTATTTGTTGGCAAGGTAGTTTACACTTGGGTGGTCCCTAAAAAGAACCGATGAAATTGATGGTTAAGTAGGGAACGTAAATACTTACAATGGCCCTAAAAAGGGCCAGTGGTGAAACTTCCAGGCTATTCATTATTATTATTCTTGATGATAAAGAGCTGGCTACGGGTAGCTTGATTTTTAATCTGGGAGTCTCGATGAACGGAGACTGTGATGGAGGGAGGTACGCCACTGACCAAAGAATACCTCGTCTTCGGGTCGTTCTCCGGATAACCAACCACTCATCGTTAGATGGGAACATGTGGGTAAGCGCGTTGGGGATGCGACGACTAAGAAGGTAGCCGTTGTGGATGCCTGTGCCCCTCAGAGCTGTTTTTCCTGGCTTATATTTGTAGCCAAAAATTCTTTGACTGCACCAGGCGAGATGGTAGAACTGCCACACAATTTTGAAGAGTTAGTGCAGATTGTGCTCTGGCTAGATATTTCTTCGGGTATTATTCCAGAGACGTCATCGGTTGGAATTAATTTTTTTTGATCGTACTCATTGAGATTCAGGGTGAATGGGACCCTAGGTCTCTTCCCCTTTACGGAAGAGTGTCGTCCGTAACCGAGAAATCTAGCTGCAAGACAATCAACAACATTCTCCATGCAGCTTGTTGAACTGCCAAAGCACGATTGCATGAGTTATCGAAACGCTCCGGCTTATTATAACCACACTTATTTAATTTTGTTCCAGGTCGCCTCGATTTTATGTCAACGCCACCTAGCGGATTTTACTGAACTTAAGTGAGAAGCTGGCGTATTTTTGCAACACTTTGTGCTCATATATTGCTATTGTTATTAAATTTTTGAAGATAAAAACTGTACTAAAACCATCTAGGAAGTATCATGAATCAGTGTGCAAAATTTCAGCAAAATCGGTTTAGTAGTTTTCGCGGTTAGCGATTACAACGGTTTTAGCGACTTTGCTTTATATGTTAGTAAAATACGTAAAAAATAGATGTATTTTCCGTAGAAAAAAGTTTTGTCGTCAATAAGATTTCTTTTATCTGAAATAATACTTTATAATGAAAAAAAATAATTGTAGCTGTTACAAATGCGTTCATGTTGATAAAAGGTGATTGACAATTACAGGCCAGAAATTTAAGTATGAACATTTTTTTCCATGCAGATAGTGGTATTTAAAATCACTGCACTAAGCGAATACCGTGTCAGCTTACCATCTGAACGTTCAGTGAGTGTTTCCCCTTATAATTTACGTACGACTTCTCGTGGTCAGCTGGTGCTACTTGTCGCTTTTTGTCGGTTTCTAGTCGATTTTGCACTTGGAAAACCACATAAAACACAATTTCGTTTAAATTAAATTTTCTTATATTTATATGAAGGATGGCAACACTAAAACAGAGGGGTTAAAGTACTTAGCATGAAATCTTTAAGAAAGAAAGGAAAAAACTTCTTATTACAGTTCCACGTAAAATACTTGAACCCCCCTGTTTTGGTATTGCCATCCTGATGGTGAGTCAGAATTTACCAATTTTCTTATGTTTTATCTTGGGCTGGTAAAAAAATAGATATGACAGAAATTCACTTTTGAACGTTTATTGTTATTTATTGTTCATTTGTGGTATTCCAAGTGGAATAACCGACTAGAAACAGACTAAAAATTTTATTAGTTTTTATTACACATTTTCAATTAGGTATGTATGCACACTTAGCGACTTGCGTCGAATATGATAGTATACATACACATATTCATAAGTACATATTTACCTCTGCGATAATCGTTGACGTTCATCAGGAGTATTCAGAAATTCTACTAAATGCGCCAAAGCATTGTTAATTGCTATACATAATATGTTCATATACTTGCTAACAGTCTGTTTGGCCATTGGGTGGTGGTAATCTCTACCACACCTTTTTTGGTAGCTTCCTTTGGCCAACAATCTGATGCAACTTAGTACCTGTAGGTAGGAGGAAACTCCATCTGTATGTATCGGTAAATGTGATAACAGTAGTCGTATGAGATCGAAGGATTTGGCAATTTTGATTCTGTCCAATGGGAAAAAATGGTATTATGATTTATGTATTGATTGCCACATATTTGCGCATATAATTCTGATAGATTATTTGCTCATTGACTATTTCATAAGATGATAAAAAGAGCTTTGGTTAAGTCCAAAATGTTTAAATGAAATGAAATTATAAGTTTTTGGTAGTGCTACTTTTTGTGCTATAACTTTTTCTAAGGCGAAAAACAAGGGGTCGTCGGTGGCCAAACTATATAGAGCAGGTTAAGACGAAGAAAATGAGCCGTAGTAGAGCATTTTTTATACATTTAAATTGACAGTATAACTAGTGAAAAATTTTTATTTAAAAAACGGTAATCCTTACGTTAAATTTTTTGGAGAGTTCGTGATTTTTAACAAGTTTCTTTTGTTGATTATTTCAGATAGCTCTGTTGGTAAGGAAATTATTTTATTGTCTAAAATTACAGTTTTTTTGCAAATGCTAAAAGCAGCAACTATTAAAAACTGAAATCAGTATAATGAGGACGTCCATTAAATAAACAAAGCTATATTAATATTTCGTAATGATACAAAAAAATAATTTAAAAAAAGTGAAAAAGGTAGGTCAACTAAATAATGTTCCATTAATTTTTATTTAGTTAGTGTTAAAAATGTTTGCAATGGGACTGTAGTTAAAATAAAACATACAGAAAGTTATGTCAATTATTTATGATAAAATACTTTTGCCATTCTATATCTAATTGTTTAAAAAATTAAGAATAGCAAGTATATAATATATAGTTAACTTAAGATCTTACGATAAAATAAATATTATTTGTAAAAATGGGCCGCTTAATACGCATTAAAAATCAAAAACTACTGTTCTTTATTTGTCAGATATTTTGATTCAGATTTTGAGAGGTTGGCAATGCTGTTATGTCACGTACTATGACATAGTTAAATCTACTAAGTTTTATTCAAAGACGTTAATATGTCGCTCTGCCGGTACGATGATGTACTTATATCTAAAGTGTACTGTTGTGCATCCCTAAGGTGCTCTAGTGAATTACATTAACTCATGAGTCAGCCATTTTTAAACAATTATGACAGTGGCCAATAAGATCGCGAAAAGTTAATAAAAACATGGCGGCTTCTTGGAAGGAGTGAAAACGAACGTATTCAAGTTGCTACGCAAGCACGCCTAACGTTTCTCTAGATCATTGCCGGTAAGAGGGTAGTAAGACTATATATACCTATAAAAAAGAATCCTTCAATTTCTTTTAAAGTCACAGCAACAATATAGAGTGTAAAATGGAACTCGTGTCCAAAAAGTACGTTTATTTCTATTTTAATACTTGTAATAAGAGCTGTCAAAGTGTGTCTAAGAATAAAATGTTTTTTTGGTTATAAGTTTTTTTTTGACAATGGCTCATTTAATTAACTGTATGATAAATATTAATTCATTTGCAGGAGCAGTAACTCTCCAAATGCGAAGCAGAAATCGTGTTTCGTCGACTATATAGAAAAAACTCCACACATGAGAAATTTTGCACTTACTAGTGATTGGCAAAGTCTCAGCAATAAGTTAAGTGGATCAGGTCCTCCAAAAAGGTCTATAGAAGATTGGCAGAGGGTAAGATGATAAGTCTGTTATTACAAGTCTGTAGTCTGTGTAGTTCTGAACACAAAGAATTGTAACAGTAAAATATCCTTCTCCGACATTAAAAGATCGACTAAGAAGAAATGCGTCAAAAAAATTGTCAACAACAAGCCCTTTGGTATCAAGCCCTACAGTTCAGAATGATGAAAGTCTGAGTGCGAATTCTGCATCAGCAGCAGCTATTGGATTACTATACTCTCAGGTGTCTAAAAATTCATATTCTGAACTTGACGAAGTCCTCGAGCCAAAATCACACTTTTTGACGTTAAACAGGCATTACTAGAACCACTAGGTATTTCCGAGGGAGCTTCCGTACACTCAGACTACTTTAACGAAGGTTTGAATCTGATTTATTAACATAATAGTTATGTACATGTATACATATCCCACTTCTCATTTAATTTTCATTACCTTTATCCGTTTTACATGTGTTGTGAGACATGAAAAAAAGATTTCACGTTCAAAAAAATCTAAATGTTGTTTTAATAGTGCCAAGAAGTTTTTGTAACCGAACAATTATTGTAACTTATAAAAAACATTACTAGACTGTATCTTAGCTTTGAGTTAAGACACCTTTAAAACATTCTGTCAGTAACTGCTTCTGAGCCACATGGGTTTTTAGCTTCCACACAGTGAAGACTTAAATTATTGCCTGGCACGGTTAATAATATTTTTGTGTACATGTTTTTTTACCTGAAATATATTTTGTTAGTGAGAAAGGGCAGTGGAAAACATATAAGAAAGTAATATGTACCTCAAAATTTTTCTCCAGGTTCTGCACATACCTAAATAGATGCGGGAGAATATACTGTAAACTTTTTTATTGGTTTGTTTCACAATGATAACAGAGAACCTTATAAGACCTGGTAAAAGAGCGGAAAAAACAGAATGCACTACACTCACAGATAAGTGCAAAAATACTGAAGTAGCAAGTCAGAACAGCATTAAAACAACCCCGAAAACTGGTGATGAAAATAGTAAACGACAGATAAAAGGTAATTCTCAAATTCGTGTGTAGTTAGTTTTAAGAGTTTTAATCATACACCTATTCTGTAGGCAACATTGCTGCAGCTGTATGTAGTGCGGCAAGAGCAGTGAAAGACGTTGAAGCTGCTCTGCAAGTATCTGCTAAAGAAATAAAAGAGCTGGAGGTAGCATTTGTTAATGACAGTGAAAAAAAGAGTAGGCTTGAGAAAGAGAAGCTTAAGTACTTGAAGCAGCTGAAAGACATAATAACAAAATGAATTAGTTTGGCTGATAACGACAGTAATTTTATTTTAGTAGTGAAAATATATTGGTCAGGATTAAGTCCCAGTTTATAAGGAAACTAAACAATAAAATTAAAATGTCCAATAATATATTAGTTTTAATAACCTATTATTACTTAGGAACAAAAAGTCAAAGTTTGCTGTCTGTAACCTATTAATAAACATGTAAAATATAATAAACATGTTTGTCTCCAAAGATGAGAATCTCAAGTTCCTGTCAGTTCTGATTTTGGCTTATAATCAGTTAGCTAGTGAATATATAATATGAAACTTCATACTAAAATGAAAGACTAAGAAAAGAAAAGTAGTGTTAATTTATAATTCAGCTCGTTCTGCAATTTCAAGCATTATTATTAGCTTACACACCAGTCCATATGAACATCAAGTAATTTTGGCTTCAATTTGAGCACTTGATGATTTACAGGTGGGTGTACATGCACTGAATATGAGTTGTCATAGATGAACGTATTCAATAAGAATTAAGTGTAATTTTGTATCTACGTTACCTAATACTCATAAAGGATATTTCAATCAAAGTGGAGTAATTTGACAAAAATCAGAACATTTTTTTTTGTATTCCTTAAAAACTTGAAGTCTTGCATAAAACTAATTAAATGTATTGTAGGATAAAATATCTGCAAATTTCGTCAACTATGTTATTCAGTTGTATTGAATTTTAAATTAATTATAAAGTCACTTGGAACCTCTCTGGCAATCTAAAAATGTGTGGGTATCTCTTGGACTTTATAATTCAATAAACCCAGTGTGTAGAAAGAAGATGTGAATAGAATAAATAATAACTAACACTTAAGAGCCTGGTATTGTTATACTGACAAACATAACTCAATTTACACAAATTGTTGGGCCATACTATTTTGTTGTTTAAACAAATCACGAGGATGTAGCATCACTATCATTAATGAACATAGTTGTCAAATTCGTTGACAGAAAGTTATGTCAATTATTTATGATAAAATACTTTTGCCATTCTATATCTAATTGTTTAAAAAATTAAGAATAGCAAGTATATAATATATAGTTAACTTAAGATNATACTATTTTGTTGTTTAAACAAATCACGAGGATGTAGCATCACTATCATTAATGAACATAGTTGTCAAATTCGTTGACAAAGTTCAAAAAGTTATTAAAATTTTTAGTAGAATTTTTTTTTAATTGTGATAACAGAACCTATCATAAATAAATAATGAGTCATCTGAATGTCCTCTTGACATTATCGGTACCAGGATCGTCATTCACTGCAGTTTGTTATCAAATTTTAAACTGTTCATCAAACGTAAAACTCTATCTGATGAAATCAAGATAACAAAAGTCATGAAAACAAAGCCAGAGAGAACCCCTGCATTTATGCTGTGTTTACAGAATGACTTGATATTGACGACGACGACGACGACGACGACAATTCCGATGCACCAAACTGTTTTCTCATGCTTGTAGTTACACGCATACGCACTGAGTCAATCGCGCGTATTGTATTTTGTAGATATAACTACAAGCACTAATTATAATCATTACAATAACTACTATGCAGATGACGAAATTTTTGCACAAAATTCGAAAGGTCAAGGAACCCCGTTTGTAACCAAAACTTCATGATCCAATCAACGTGAAGCTTTAGAAGGATGTATCTGAAAAGCTGTGCTGTGATTGGTTTATAAAGTGTCTGTCACAAAGTTTCCACTCCATGTAAGTGGGATCCTTCGACTTTTTGGAACAGAAATAAGCATTGGTAAGGAATTGGCTCTGATGTATCGACGGTAGAGTTCCGACACGTAAATCTCTGTAGCATGGATACGAAGCCAAATTCTGTTAGGTGATGTTATTTGCATCAGTAATTTACTTTACATTATTTTGGGGAAAAGAAAAAGACGGAAGTTCTTCAATCCACAAGGAATAAATACAGTTTGATTTTGGCAAGATATATTGAAATGTAAAAAAGAGAAATATAAAATCATATCGCACATTATCAGCCGAACATCTGATTTTTCACTTTCAGCCATGAATTCTCACTCAATATTTTCAAGTGTAGGTTTAATTTATTTTTGAAAGGGTCAAGCATGTGCGACTACTAATTTTTTAGAACGGAGTTCTTTATGTTGCGTACTGAGGGGGCTGGAATTTTAAAACTGACAGATTTAATAAAACGGAAGTGGCTTACCAGAAGTCTCTTCCTCCTTAGTGTCCCCCCTTACCCCGTTACCCTCGACGTCAGTTCTCTACTTTCCCATAAGAAAATTTGAACCCTCGACCACCTGAATACGAGTTGAGTACCTTACCCACTCTGCTACGAGCGCTGCTGACTATAGGAAATCGGTTTCTTGTACTTATCCTGTCGTTTGTAACTTGTTTTTCATTTTCATATGCATTTACTGATAGTACATTCAACTAATAATAAATTGTTTATTTAATTGTTTTTTTTAATTAAGTTCTTTATGTCGCGTGCTTGGGGGGCTAGAATTTTAAAAATGACAGATTTCCATAAAACGGAAGTCACTTACAAGAAGTTTCTTCCTCCTAAAAAAAATTTTTTAAGTCATAAGTTTTAAAAAAAACAAAAATTTAATTAGCATAAGGGTCGTTCGTTCTGGTCCCGAGATCGGCCTCTCCACAGACAGCATCTCTGCTGAACTCAATGACAGAATCGTTAGATCTCGTAACGTCCTGATGTTCAACTTGGCAGAGCCCGACCACAGTCTGGCTCCCCCGGGGCAGAGTGCTGACAATGACTCTGCTGCTGCCTTGATCGGTAAGGTTCACGACATGGATATAAAAGCTCTTAGAGGCAGACGTATTGGTAGACGTGATCCAGTTGATCACTCTAGATCCAGGCCCTTGCTAGTAATTTTTCCTTCACAGGCTTATGCCCTGGCCGTTATGTGAAAGAGGAAGCACGTACCTAACCCTACTATATCAGGGCGGACCTAACCAATTGGCAAAGAAGAGAGCTCGAGTCATTGAATAAATGGCTAAATACACTTAATGCTGATGGTGTTATCAAGACTATCAGATATATAAATAACACTCTCACAATTGTGGACTCTGAACAGTCAACAGATGGCCGGAGGGACTCCATTGAGTCTGGTTCTTCCACTTCCTCAACTATGGCTGGGGCTGTGACGAGACAACGGTGCGCCGAACTTAGGCAGAAAACGTAAAGCTCAGGCAGTCGTGCCTGGGTGCGGCTCTGAGCCACTACACAAGAAAGGACGGGAACGACCCAGGGGTCTAAAAAACGATCCTCCTTTACAGTCTACTACCAAAATGTGAGGAGCATTGGGGGTGCTAGGAAGCTGAGTATGTTTCGAAGTGGTGTGAGTAGTGTCAGTCCCCCATATGATATCATTGTTCTGACTGAGACTTGGCTCAGACCCTGCATCCTGGATACGGAGCTTAGCCTGCTTGACTATACTGTATATCGCTCGGATCGTAATGCGCAACATACTGGCCTATCCTGGGGTGGAAGAGTACTGATCACCATTTACTCGCGTCTTCGTTCAACGTTGTGTCACTGTGACGACGTGATTGACCAGATAATACTAAAGATATTTTGTTCGTCTGGTGCAGTGATACTCAGGGCTTCTTATATCCCCCCCGACGCGTCATGTGCGGTTTATAGTGATGCTCTTCTAAATCTTGATAGAGTAATGGCGTTAAACATGCATGCTGAGTTAATCTACGTTGGTGATTTTAACTTGAGGAACCTTGACTGGGCGTCTGACCCTCTTGGTTTTACTGCTTTGGATTATGTGCCACCGGGATTATTGAGTGCTGCATCTGAACTAACTGAAGTTTTCTCCTTCCACGGTCTGACCCAGCTTTTTCCTGCTCACCCTCATAAAAACTACACCTTGGACCTTCTCTTCGGCAATTACAATATTGTCTGCTTGATCGACGACTTCGATGTGCTGTTGTCAAGTGATGTTCATCATGTTGCCGCGGTCTTCGAAGTGAAGCTCGAACTGCCAGTGTCCAGAGAGGCCGGCCTGGCTGTGAGGAACTTCGGTAGGGCTGACTATGCGGCTATATCATCTTATTTGTCAGGGATCGATTGGGAGGCTTGACTAGTGTATGGTGATGTGAATGTAAATGTGTGTAAATTTTATAATGTCTGTAATGAGTGTGTTGATCTTTTTGTGCCCGTCAGTGTCCCACATTCTGGCACATTTCCGAAGTGGTACACCTCTGAGCTTAAACAGCTTATATTGGACAAGAAGCTAGCACACGCTAGGTATAAGGCCTTGGGTCTAATAAATGACTATATTGAATTAAAAAGACTACGAGCAACGTTTCTACACCACTCGAAATCGTGATATAAAAATTATATTATAAGTGTCGAAAAATCTGCGTTGCGTAATGTTAAAGCTTTTTGGTCTTATGTTTATGGATTGCGTAAAGATAGAACCAATTCGGGCACTATGATATTTAATGGAAGCTCTCTCAGCGATTTCCACTTAATTGCTAACGCTTTTGCGCAGTATTTTGGTTCAGTGTACAGTGATTCTAGATGTAATTGTAATTATAGTTTTGATAATATTGTCCACATGAATGACTTTCATATTGAGGTCGGGGATGTTGAGAGAGCTATCTCTCGTTTGAAATGCGCCGTGCATTCGGGCCCTAACGGGATTCCCTCAGCCTTTCTAAAAAATTGTCATATTTTTCTATGTGATCCACTTGTTCTGTTATATAATCAATCTGTTAGTGTTTTCCCGGACTGCTGGAAGAATTCATTTGTGCAGCCTATTCACAAGGGAGGTATCAAGAGAGATATTTTGAATTATCGACTCATATCTGTTACAAGTGCGATCCCTAAGGTCCTTGATGCCGTAGTTGCAAGTAAGATTTCTGACTGTTTTAGTGCTGTAATCATTGAGCAGCAGCACGGCTTCGTGAGGGCTAGATCGACCACAACGAATCTTTTGTCTTTTATCGATTATGTCTCCAGGTCGCTTAATGAGTCTTATCAAGTTGACGCTGTATTTACGGATTTTTCTAGGGCCTTCGATAAGATTAATCACGAGCTTTTACTCTGCAAACTGTGGAATCTCGGGATCAGGGGCAGAATGCACGCGTGGCTCTCGTCGTACCTTACGAGTCATGTTCAGTTTGTTCGTTACCGTGAAGCTGTCTCCGGACCTATTGAGACATTGTCTGGCATCCCACAGGGCTCACATATTGGCCCAATACTGTTTGTTTTATTCATAAATGACTTACCCCGCTATTTAAGCTTTGCACAGTTTTTGATTTATGCAGACGACGTTAAGATATTCTCTACAATTAAGTCACCATTTGACTCTTTCAAATTACAATATGACTTAAATTCTTTCAATGAATGGGCTTTAAATAATAACTTACCGTTGAATATACGCAAGTGCCATATTATTAGATTTTGTAAACATAGAGACCCATTTATATACGATTACAACTTGAAAGGTAGCGTTATAAATACTGTGCAATCTATCAGCGATCTGGGTGTAATCCTGAATGACAAGCTCTCTTTTGACGAGCACTTGGTTAAAGTCACGTCTAGGGCTCACAAAAGTTTGGGTTTCTTGATAAGAAATACGTCCGACTTTAGGGACCCCAGGACGCTGATTTATTTATACATAACGCTGGTGCTGCCTATTATAAATTATTGTTCGGTTGTATGGACTCCCCATTACCAAAATCGTGTAGAAATTTTGGAAAGAGTCAATCATAGTTTTTTAAGATTCATGTCATATAAGTTACGTAGACCTATGTCGTATCTGAGTCATGACTACACTGCTATTGCGTCAATGTTAAATGTTTGTTCTGTAAAGTCAGGTCATGACCTCATTGACTGTTGTTTTATTTATGAAATTGCACACAACTTCGTTAATTGCCCCAATCTTACAAGTCTCTTCGTTGCAAAATCAATCCCAGATAATTTGAGACACTATGCGCCAATCGTTGAGTGTACCTATGTTAATAATTTTTCGTTTTTTGCACCTACTGCCAGACTGAGGAGAGTATGGAACTATATCGCGTCTTTAGATTGTGACTTACATGAGTTTGATAATGTTAACCGATTCAAATCATATATGGTCCCACTTATTCTCAAATTCATGTAACGGCCCATAGCAGTAATTAATTACGTTCTATTAATTTTTAATTTTCAATTTTCATTTTTCTATTTCAAATGGCGTTTTATGGTGCCTCGTTGACAGTGTGTATATGTTGACTGTTTTGTGCGACTTATTCGTTTGTGTTACCCGAGCACTGTCCATCAGAGCACTTATTATATTGATCTCTCGCCTTAACTTTACATTACTGTTTAAGCTACACAATTACATGTAATGGGACTTCGTTCCCGTAAATTTTACTGAATAAATAAATAAATAAATGAATATTGTTATGTAGATTAAATCGAATGAGGCACGTTATTACACATTAAATATTAATATCTTATGAATTTCATGCATAAAATACCGACCGATTTTTTTAACCTGATGCTTTTTTAGCATTAAAATAATGATAATAATTACTGTTATAAACAAATTATTTGATTAATGAATTATTAAAATCAACATATACAATAGAGTGAGTATGTTTCGAAGTGGTGTGAGTAGTGTCAGTCCCCCATATGATATCATTGTTCTGACTGAGACTTGGCTCAGACCCTGCATCCTGGATACGGAGCTTAGCCTGCTTGACTATACTGTATATCGCTCGGATCGTAATGCGCAACATACTGGCCTATCCCCCGGGTGGAGGAGTGCTGATCGCCGTTCACTCGTGTCTTCGTTCAACGTTGTGTCACTGTGACGACGTGATTGACCAGATATTACTGAAGATATTTTGTTCGTCTGTTGCAGTGATACTCGGGGCTTCCTATACCCCCCCCCCGATGCGTCATGTGTGGTTTAATAGTGATGCTCTTATAAATCTTGATAGAGCGATGACGTCGAACACGCATGCTGAGTTAATCTACGTTGGTGATTTTAACTTTAGGAACCTGGACTGGGCGTCTGACCCCCTTGGTTTTACTGCTTTGGATTATGTGCCGCCGGGATTATTGAGTGCTGCATCTAAACTAACTGAAGTTTTCTCCTTCTACGGTCTGACCCAGCTTTTTCCTGCTCACCCTCATAAAAACTATATCTTGGACCTTCTCTTCAGCATTTACAATATTGTCTGCTTGATTGACGACTTCGACGTGCTGTTGTCGAGTGATGTTCATCATGTTGCCGCGGTCTTTGAAGTGAAGCTCGAACTGCCAGTGTCCAGGAAGGCTGGCCCGGCTGTGAGGAACTTCGATAGGGCCGACTATGCGGCTATATCATCTTATTTGTCGGATCGATTGGGAGGCTCGACTAGTGTATGGTGATGTGAATGTAAATTTGTGTGAATTTTATAATGTCTTAAATGAGTGTGTTGATCTTTTTGTGCCCTTTGGTGTCCCACATTCTGGCACATTTCTATGGTGGTACAACTCTGAGCTTAAACAGCTTATATTGGATAAGAAGCTAGCACACGCTAGGTATAAGGCCTTGGGTCTAATAAATGACTATATTAAATTTGAAATAATACGAGCAACGTGTCTCCCTACGCCACTCGAAGTCGTATTTTAAAAATTATATTATTAGTATCGAAAAATCTGCGTTGCGTAATGTTAAAGCTTTTTGGTCTCATGTTAATGGATTGCGTAAAGATAGAACCGATTCGGGCACTATGATATTTAATGGAGGCTCTCTCAGCGATCCCCACTCAATTGCTAATGCTTTTGCACAGTATTTTGGTTCAGTGTACAGTGATTCTAGATGTGATTGTAATTATAGTTTTGATAATATTGTCCGCATCAATGACATTCATNTTTTTATTTAATCTCCTTTTTTTCATTTCTTTTTTTTCCTGTTTTATTTTTTTTTTTCATATTTCATTTCATTATTACTTTTTCGATAAAATAGTAAGCTGTTAAATCATTAATATTATAAACCTCTACAATTAAATTAACCTTACGGGCAAGGGAGAAAACTTTAGTTATCTCCGTACTGCCTTTAATGACTGCATTTACAACGGTGTAACAGTAGATAACTATTAGTTTATAGCATGATCACAAAATAGTGATATACAATTAGAATAATGTGACGTTTGACGTTATAATTATATTGGTCAATGAAATAAAAATATTTCTTATATTAGATTAATTTTGAAATCAAACATTAAAATTTCATGTTCTTATTATAACGTTTGATAAGGGCCAGAAAGAGTGTTATTAGACTGAGTAGCAAAAGGGACACTTTTAAAGTAACTTTTTTTCTTCTGCTTTTCAGTTAATAGTTTATGCTTAAATGAACGTGATAAGGAAAAGATAGAAGCAAAAAACTTAAATGTATATAAAAAGTCAGTAGTCTTAAAATACTTTAAATGCCCGTGTCTATGTGAATAGATTCTGAAAGGCCAATAAGAAAATTTAATCAAGTTATGTATGGGTACAATTTAATATTGCTCCAAGTCTCATTCTCACAGTTCTATAGCCATAACTTATATACAAGATATTTTTCAGGCACGTAAAGTGCATCATACATTATTGTGAAATAAAGCTTATGTTATAAAAGTAAAAATTACCAATGTGAACACTATTATAAAAAACTAAAATATAATACTATGTAAAGTTTTTTAAGTAACGTACAAGATCCTAAGAAATATATATATATATGCTCACAGTATTCACTATATTTTAAACTATTTTAAATTGTGGATAGGTAGGTAGGCCGGTTCTGGTTCAAATGTAGAGGGGAAAACCACGTTAAGTGCATACCGAATATGTAATTTTTTTTTTTTTTTTTTTTTTTTTCAGAAAAGTAAAAGGAATTGTAAGAATATTTCTTCCTCTCTCTGCAGGTGCTGTTTGCATTGACGAATAGATAGCGTATACTAAGTTTTGCTTGAGAGAACGGATTTTTTTTTTTTTTTTTTAAATCATATTTTGTTTCACATGCGGTTGGGATGCTGACCACCTAAATTTGACGAGCTATGCAGCGAATAGTCCCTCAGCGCCAATAACCAAAGTATTAAGAGGCTGTGTTATCACCGTAACATAATAGGCGTTCTTCCAGCTCTTGCTAAAAATTATTTCTCTTTGAAAATATGTGGTAGGTTATCTACTATCAACGGTGACACTGTTTGACTATTCATCATCTACATGCATGTCAAACGATTCGTGCTGTAGTGGATGAATAAAAGTTTTAAAACGTTTTTCTGTTGTTCTGGCGCATAAAGTTTTTCTGTATTAACAGCATGTACTCTTCTTTCTTTACTATATACATGTGATGAGACATCTATGAAAGTTCGGATGAATGCTGAAGATTTATTAACAATTGTACATACAGCACATGAATTATTACGAGTTTTTTAATTTGAAAATAAATATCTTATTTTCTTGTCACAACAAAAATTCAAATTAATAGAATGACCGATTACCCATAGCGATTCACTTGAATACCAAATGTTATCGCATAAAGTTACATTCGAAGAACTTTATGTGAATATTTTTTACACTTCTAATGCAAAACTTATTTTCCTAGCCTTTTCTCCCTCTCTTCTATTTGTATTGAGTGTAATAATCAGGAAAAATTTCGCCTAAAAAACAGGTATTTCCCAACACTTTAAGTGAATGACTAGTGTTACGCTAATTCATACTTTTAGAAAAATTTTTTCAGAAATGTTTTTCACATTCACAGTGTGAACTAGTTTTTCTCTTTTTTTCTATCTCTACCACTTCTACTACCATGTATTGCTACAGTTGAAGAGCATACAGTCTGAGTCATTGATGTCCCCAAACAGTTAAACTGTGTACCTAGTGCTATCTCAACTATTACAATTTGAAAAATACTCCTTGCAATCTTCTAACGAGATAATTCGATGGTTTGTATAACTAGATTTGTCATCCCTGTACGAAATCATACTTTCCTAAACTTTCAGTACCCTATCACCATGAAGATGATTAAGAAGTCATCCGTAAATGATGCAGTGCAACTGTCTAAGTCTAAGAAGCTGAGGAAGGTGAGTCCTGAACCCAGGTCGTCCATACCCCAGACGCCCTGACCTGCTGCAGGACTAGCTGGAGTAGCTCTAAAAATAGTTTTCTTCTTAAATAATATTAAACTAAATTTCTTGCCTTTAATTTTATGTATATAAATAATGACAAGAAAAATCCGTATTTATAACTATTTTTCACGTAACAAGGGGGTCGCCAGGAAGAACGAAGCTCTATAAAAATAAGTACTGCATTCATGTAGTGCGCTAAAACAAAAACTTGAAAAAAAAAAATAAAAAAATAAGAAAATTTAGTTCAGTACTTACGATAGTTCAACTTCGCGAGTACGTCATGCATGAAAACAGTACTACTGAATTTTCTTATTTTTTTTATTTGTTTTTCAAGTTTTTGTTTTAGTGAACTACATGAATGCAGTACTTATTTTTATAGAGCTTCGTTCTTCCTATGTGTCTCGCGACCCCCTTGTTACCTGTGAAATTGTGAGTCTTAATACTCATCTCATGTTTAAAGAACTTCGTTTTTACCATGGGTCCCATGGCACATTTATACCCCTTGGTTTGTTTCTTCTGTCTCCGGACCTATTGAGACATTGTCTGGCATCCCACAGGGCTCACATATTGGCCCAATACTGTTTGTTTTATTCACCCCCATATGACATCATTGTTCTGACTGAGACTTGGCTCAGACCCTGCATCCTGGATACGGAGCTTAGCCTGCTTGACTATACTGTATATCGCTCGGATCGTAATGCGCAACATACTGGCCTATCCTGGGGTGGAAGAGTACTGATCACCATTTACTCGCGTCTTCGTTCAACGTTGTGTCACTGTGACGACGTGATTGACCAGATAATACTAAAGATATTTTGTTCGTCTGGTGCAGTGATACTCAGGGCTTCTTATATCCCCCCCGACGCGTCATGTGCGGTTTATAGTGATGCTCTTCTAAATCTTGATAGAGTAATGGCGTTAAACATGCATGCTGAGTTAATCTACGTTGGTGATTTTAACTTGAGGAACCTTGACTGGGCGTCTGACCCTCTTGGTTTTACTGCTTTGGATTATGTGCCACCGGGATTATTGAGTGCTGCATCTGAACTAACTGAAGTTTTCTCCTTCCACGGTCTGACCCAGCTTTTTCCTGCTCACCCTCATAAAAACTACACCTTGGACCTTCTCTTCGGCAATTACAATATTGTCTGCTTGATCGACGACTTCGANATAATGATAATTTTTTGATTTATTTTATATTTATTTAATTGAACGGGTCACAAGTCAGTGTCTGGCGCAAAACGTGAATACCATACATCATTTCTTTATGGTACTAAGATTTAATGTTAACTATTGTAAAATTTATTTTATCTTTTATTGTCATATATCCTGACCGATTTGTTTTTTTAAATATAATTATTATAATTTACAGAATAAACCTTAATGGAAACGTTATACTCAATTCCAATAGACCAACTACTTCATTCACCAATTGATGAATCACCAAACTAGTTAGAGGAATTCGAGTTGATGAATGTAAAGCTGCTGCTGTAAAATTTCATAGCAGCAAAAGCAACAACAGCAGTAACGTTAGCAGCAGCAGCAGAATCGCTACCACCAGCAACAGTAGTAATAATGCTACCATTAACAGTAGCAGCAGCGACACTACCACCACTAGTATCAGCGCTATTAATAGCAGTAGCAGCACTATCAGCAGCGGCAGCAATGCTACCACCAGCAACGCTACCACCAACAGCAGCAGCAGAAGCGCTTACAACAGCAAAGCTACCACCAACAGCAGCAACGTTATCACAAACAGCTGCAGAAACGCTACCTCCTACAGCAGCAGTAGTATTGTATGTACCAACCGTAGCGGATATACCTTTACCTAGCAGAAGCCCCATAATATGGTGGTTCATGCAACAACCACCATCACCATCACTACGATCACCACCGCTTAAAACACTAACATCGACTTCACCACTAATACCATCAGTATCTTAGATTCCTCCAACACCAGCAGCAGCACATACAACGCCACCAAAGCCAACACCATAATTGCGAGTGGTTAAAGATAAAGTAATCAGCAAAGGATAACGATTTTAAATAAAACCTCTTTTTTGAAAAAAAATGTTGTAAATGATCAAATAGAAGAAAGAAATAAAGAAAAAAAAAAATAAGAAGAAAAATAAAGGATAAGAAAGAAAAAAAAAAAAAAAAAAAAAAAAAAAAAAAAAAAAAAAAAAAAAAA
>NW_019379834.1:73973-84629 GCF_000648655.2 Copidosoma floridanum
AAAAAAATAAGAAGATAAAGAAGGAAAAATAAAGTAAAAGAAAAAAAATCAAGAAGAAGAAGGAATAAGTAATCATAGATAACAAGTATCAATAGTAAGTGAGGAGGAGAAATAAGAAGTTAAGATTTGTGCTCAACTTCGACTTAGAATTATGGAAAAGAGGACAAGGGCTAAGGGAAGGAAAGAAATGATAAAAGAAAAAATTAAGCAGAAAGAAAAATAAAAAAGAAAAAGACCGTAAAGCTGCAGTGAAAAAGGAGCGCCTAAAAGAAAAAAGGTTTTAAAGATAATTTAACAAGGCGTCAGCCAAAAGGAAGTGAGTTTTGGAAGGGGCTAGTATCTCTTCTGTATCAAAGAAATTTTATTTAGAGTAGAGCTTCTTTTAAAGCTCAGTATGTAATATAGTAAAGAAAAATATTTTGTAATTTTAGGTAATAATAATTTTAAAAACAATGTAAACATTTTGTAACGTTAATGACTGAAAAGATTTGATCTTTATACGGTCATATGGACAATAGAGAATACAAACCATTTCTTCTCTATTTAAATTACTACAATTTTTGTTTTAGCATGCTCCTTATGTCAAAAAAAACGCTTGCTGTTTTGTTGACGAGTATTCTTTGTTGCTTTGTTTTAGAGCATTATTTGCAATTCTACATAAGGCTCATAGTGTTCCAACTCTATGCAAAACTCTCCCTATGTTAACCAATCATGTCTTTGAATATCCCTCTCAATCCCCGTTACTATATACCTAATGCAACTGTATAAATATTTTCTCAATCTTATTTTCCTATTACTTGACTTCCTATGTGGTTCAAAGACAAACTTTATATTTACGGCACAGTACTTCAAATATGCAGCTGAGAAAATTTGGTATTTTCAAAAAAATATTTTAGAAACAAAAGTTAAGACGCGAGTAAAAAAATTAATGGACATGGGAAGCGCACTTCTCAAACAAGTTAAAAGTTTAAGTAAAACATCAGATTCAACTACGTCAGATGAACAGAAATTACTAACCACAATAGTTTTAATACAAACTTCTACATAGTGCTCTACAATTTAGATTCATTTAAAAATAAACGAAACATTATTGGAACAGTTCAAGGAATTGGAATAGAAGCTACAGCATCCAATAATGAAAAGAATTCTAGAATAGAAAGTAAGTAGAATTCTGATGAAAAAGTATCTCTTTGTTGGAAATACGTAAATAGTGCTTTTAAAAATCGAATAAAGACTGCACCTTTTACAAATTTTAAACACTGAAACCTCAACAAGGTTTTAAAAGATGTCGAAATACAGTTTTTAAAATATATTTAAGAAACTTTAAAAGATCATGGAAGTTTGAAAGTAAATACAGTACTAGCTGCTGAATTATTAATTATAAAAGATCATGTAGAAAGTTTTGACATAAAATCTTTTAACACAAAATCTCATGTAATTCATCAAGCAACAGATTTAAGTAAGTGGTTTGATGAAAATGTACGACAGTCAATAGATAATGATTTAGAAGGATTTCAAGAAAAAGAATCGGGTTGGGTCTTACACTGCATACCAAACCTGGTTGTTAATATCAATAAATACAATTCTATGAAAGCAAGTTCTCACGTTACCCTTCCATACTATATAAAAATAAAAAGGCTTACGTTAAAGTAGAAAAAAATGACCAGCCATTTTTCTAATGGGCTATCTTGTCAGCATTGCATCTAGTGCAGAAAAACACATCTCGTGTCTCTTACTACATTCCATAGAAAAATAAGTATAATTTTAATGGTATTACATCTTAAGTTGATGTAAAAAGTAAAGCCAAGTTTAAAAAACAGATTAATATCTCAATAAATCTGTATTTAAAAAAAAATGTAATATTTATGATGTTTGACCAAGTCATTTGGCAAGTAAGAAAATGCACGTCAATCTTTTGCTTGTTAAAAGTTTTTGCACAGAATAAAATGAAATAAAAAAACATAATGTCAATGCAAAGTATGAATTTCACTACATGATTGAATAAAAAACTTATCCTCTTTAGTAAGCAAACAGTTGTCTGGACATATAAACATGCAAATGTGATCGATGCCTTCACTACTTTCAAACCAAGCAAAAATTAAATGCGCACGAAGTTGAGTTGAAATGTCAATAAATGTAGAATAACACTTTCCGATGGAATAAAAAATAAGTATTTACTAGTGTAAAGTTCATGTTAATTTTAATAATTTAAACGCACAAATAAATCCATAATGATAATTTTTTGATTTATTTTATATTTATTTAATTGAACGGGTCACAAGTCAGTGTCTGGCGCAAAACGTGAATACCATACATCATTTCTTTATGGTACTAAGATTTAATGTTAATTAAAGACTAATCGTCAGTATGTTTATATTTGATTATACCAGCCCTTCATCACAAAAATATATTTAGGTAGGAAGCCCGACCTTCATGAATGTTATGATACTTCACCTTTATATGCTTTTTAATGGGTTGTTTGAAACCAATACATGTATATGACGTTAATCCAGCTTCTAATAATACACCGTATTGTAATTAAAATATTTATTTTCTATATGGATGTAATATGGAAAAATTAATAAATCATATTCAAAAAAAAGTTATAAGAAAAATAACGAATCATCTATTTAATTTCTGGCCTAGGTACGTAATATACTATTAACCAAGAGCTTACTAAAGTGCTGTTTATTCCTTATTCAGGCCATTTAACTAGCTTACGACCGCTTGTGGGAACAAAAGCCATACTATACTTGAGAGAGTAGATCTGGATTTCAGCTGTTCATTAATATTAAAGTTTTGACAGTGTAATATATATGCATATATATATGTACACACACTTTTTTAATAAAAAAAAACAGGGAATATAAATGGGTCATGGAACCCACGGTAAGAACGAAGTTCTTTAAACATGACATAAGTACAAAGACACACAATTTCTCAGGTAACAAGGGGGTCACCAGACCCATAGGAAGAACGAAGCTCTATAAAAATAAGTACTGCATTCATGTAGTTCAATAAAACAAAAACTTGAAAAACGAATAAAAAAAATAAGAAAATTTAGTTCAGTACTCACGATAGTTAAACTTCGTGAGTACGTAATGCATAAATACACTACTATGGAATGCATAAAATACTAATATTTGAAGCGAAATAACGCGCCTTATTCGATTTAATCTACATAACCATATTTATGCTAATTAAGTTTTTTTGTTTCTTAATTTTATTGTTTAGAAAAAAAATGTTTCTTTATAAGGAAAAGGAAAAGACTTCTAGTAAGTGACTTCCGTTTTATGGAAATTTGTCGTTATAGAATACAAACCATTTCTTCTCTATTTAAATTACTACAATTTTTGTTTTAGCATGCTCCTTATGTCAAAAAAAACGCTTGCTGTTTTGTTGACGAGTATTCTTTGTTGCTTTGTTTTAGAGCATTATTTGCAATTCTACATAAGGCTCATAGTGTTCCAACTCTATGCAAAACTCTCCCTANATTTTTTTTTACAAATCAGAAAAATAATTTATCATCAATTAAATGTATTATCAGTGAATGCATATAAAAATGAAAAATAAGTTACAAACCACACGATAAGTACAAGAAACCGAAACTCTACAGTCGGTAGCGCTCGTAGCAGGGTGGGTAAGGTACTCGACTCATATGCAGGAGGTCGAGGGTTAAAATTTTTCTACTAGAAAGTGTTTTTTTTTTTTTTTTTTTTTAAGAATTGTTGAAGGAAAAAATTCAAAATTAGATAAAAATTATTGTAGGAGAACAAAATTAAAATTTGTTTGGAAAATAATTGCTTGGGAGTGTGAAGGGAATGGTGGGCCAAGGTGTGCAGGAAAGTAGCGCAGCACGGTTGGAAGAAATATGGTTGGGTGAGGGGAAGTTTGTATGGGACTGGTGGTGAGGGCAACGGGGTAAGGGGGGAAATACAATGAATTGGGAGGAAGAGACTTCCGGTAAGCCACTTCCTTTTTATAGAAATCTGTCGTTTTTAATATTCCAGCCCCCGCCTCCCCCCAGTATCCGACATAAAAAACTTCGTTCTAAAAACTGAACGACTGAAAAAAGGTGAAGATAAAAAAGGAGTAAGGAATATGTGGTACCTCAGCGGATACACGTGTGGGTGTGGGCCGACACACATAACGAGTCTCTGGATTTTACGGCCCGTAAATATACGCATTGTCCAGTTAACGTCTGTCTGTATAGGCTTTGCTTTTGAGACAAAGATAGGGTACGAAGGTACCCATCAAAGAGGGGGTGACTTCTATTGCTACCGAATTTAAGAATAAGAGGGATGGATCAAGTAAGTATGGCTTACGACGAGATGCGAGTTTGATAGCTCCAAAGCCTTCCGTTAGCTGGATGGCCCTGAGGACCGTTTCGCTCGTTCGTTTTTTTTTGCAGGCGTAAGTCACACCATAAAATCTCACTCTATCATGTAGATAGTAGGAGAATATGCACGGTTCTCTACTAAGCATATGCTTAAGATAGAAAGTTAAAGATAAGTGTAACACTGCTTCTTGACCTAAAATAAAACGAGGCGCCGACGCAGTATTAGCCAATTTTGATCGCGTTCTTCAACGTTGTCCATCTCACCTATTGGGTGTCTGCTCCTGAAAAAAGGGGATTGGCGCAAGAGTTCTCCCGTTATACGGGGAGAACTAATAATTTACACACAACAAATTAATACCTTTCACTATTTCTTTATTTAACACACTTAACACTAATACACAGTATCTCCCTTCACAACACACGACACAACGCTTCACCTCGTCCTCTGGACGGCGCTGCAGCGACTTCGCCTCAAACCCCGCGAGCCGCAAGCGCTCGTCCACCGTATCCTGCTGGTCTGGGACCAGGAGGGGCTCCTGCTTGTCCTCGACCCACACTACTACACCCACACACTCACACTTCGTCCCCAATCTCTCACACTGCTATACACTCTCTCTCTCTCTCTCTACTCTACTATCTACCCTAAAACACAACAACACGAACGAAAAATGGCAACCCTCCCAGGCACCTCGCGGTCTCTCGTACACCTCGTCTCGTCAACCCAAACTCTCTCTCACTCTCGCACTGTCTACGCTACACACTACTTCTCTCTCTCTCAATATTTCTCTCTCCCTCTCTAGCCTCACCTCCTGGTCAAACGTCCGTGAGTCCAACCCAGCGTGATGTCATTAGGCGTCCTCGAGCGGGTCGTTCGTCCTGCGGCTTCACCCTTTCTCTTCTCTCTCTCTCTTATCTTCTCTCTCTCTCTCTTCTCTCAGCGGCCGTAGTCCTCGACCTGGAGACCTCGTCGTCCTGGGAGAACACAGCAGCTTCTCGTCTCGCACGTAGACTCCTCTCTCTTCTTTCAACACTCAACCCACCTTCTCGAAGACTCTCTCTCTCTCAACTCTCGCCACGAAATCCCGCAAACCACCGAAGCTCTTGCTGCTCGCGCTTAAGCGTGCAGCTCGAGGCTCTACTCCCGACTAACTCACGATCTCTTGCTCAAGCAATGGCCGCCGCCACTGATGCCGCCACGTATCTTCTCTCGCAGTCACTCTCATACTTAGCAGCTGCTGTGTCTCGGTAGTCGCGTTCGCACTTTCCTTGTCCTTTTCTGCTGGCGCTGCTGTGTCTCCGCATCTCAACCGCTTGTCCGTTGGTGTCCTGGTCCCCTCCTCTCAGCGTGTATACAGCTCCCGAAAAACAAACAGTTCGGAGAAGCGTCGAATTAATGCTCTTTGTATACACGTTGCATCAGCGAGAGCATTTTGGAATATAGAGGCCATTTTGCCTCGTTACATAAGATATACCCTATGTGCAAACTATTTTAACGCTCGGTTTCTAAGTAATCATTGCTGCATGAGAAGCATGCAAATTTTTAAAAATTTGTTTATGCTGAGATGAAGGAAAGGGTCATGAAAAGTGGCTGACGTATATTAACAGTTGTAAGCACTCCTTCTGTGGTTCTACTGATGTAGTTTTCAGAATTTTAAGTGAAATGGTAACCGTTTATTTATAACTAAAAAATGTTCTGTCTTTCGAAGCTGATAAGATCCAATACGTAAATCAGAGGCATCAACATGTTGACAATCTATTAAAAAACGTTAATTTTATGATGCAACCAGTTAATTGCATCAATGTGATTCTAACACTGATGTCTAAATTCATTAAGTATAAAGAGATGTTCCCTAATAATTTATGAGCCTTAAAGTTTGTTCTACTACAAATCATAAATTCAAATCACATCAAAAGTACGCCAGTGCTATCAAAACAACCTGTGCAAGGGCTATTTTTACTATTTTATAGTGGAAGCCTTGTGATGAACGAAAAATCACCAATTGAAATGACATAATACCATCACGTTTTCTGAACTTCAGAGCTGTAGTACATGAAACTGGTAAAACTATCTATTTCCGTATTAGTACATGTGTGCGTATATTATCAATTATACCTCTGGACTTCTCAGGCTAATTAAGATTAAATTTTTTTTTTTGCTTTTCTCATTTTGATCATTACTATCTAGAAAAAGTTTTGATTTTACCACCTTCTTTTTCACTTGTATTATTTTATTTCATTTTTGAAAATTAATTCTTCTTCTGTTTAATTTTGAATTGCAGTATACGAATGTGATTTGTAGTTGTCTATATCTGCGATTTATGGTCCAGATTTTTTTTTTTTTTTAAGTGAAAACTTCTTTAGGCGTGTTGGACGATTTTGAATGGGGAAGAAATTTTGATTTCGCGTCATATCACTCTCATTTAAAAGCAAGGCGATCTCTGCAAAGAGTCGTGTGTGAGCGCGAGACAATGGAGTGGCGGCGAGGGGGGCAGAAGGAGCGGGGGAGCCCACTCTGTATTGGTCGGCGGTAGAGAAGGAGTGAGTAGCTTGGTGGCGCTAGGTAGCGTGGCAGAGCGCGGTGAGGTAAGTATTGTAACGTCGTCATAATGACGGTCGAATTTTGGTCATCTGACCGTTACATGACTGTCATATGACCAACACAAAATTTAAGACGCGTGGTAAACCTTTTTTGCTTTGTTTTTTGTGGTTATGAGGTTAGAATCAAATTTGAGTGTTAAATGCCAAGTTGAAGTAAGGTGCTAAGTTCACGTGTGTACTTAATATAAACTCATAGACACATTGTAAAGTAAGTTTTTTCGCATTATTATTGCTCATTTCAAATACTTAAAGAGAATTCTACCACTTTTTTTTTAGTTATCAAAAATGGTTAAGTAAAAAAAAATAGTTACGTCACACTTTAAGCAAGTACCTACGGATGCAAACATGAAACTTGATTGTTACCAATGCTCGTATTGTACTCAGAAATATTGCATTCACGTGACAAGAATGAGGAACCATCTTATAAACACATATAGAGCATGTCCTGATAGCGTAAAGGATATTATAAAATTACGGGAAAAAAATAAAAAACAAAAGAGAGGCAACAGTTCATCGAGAGTTCCATCCAATGAATTTTCAAGTGATAACTCCGATCAAAATGTAAGTCAGATTTTGAAAGAACTCCCTATAGATCATAACGCGGAAAATCGTGAATTGCAAACTAGCTCTCCTCTAAAAAAGTCGTCAATTATTTCAAAATTAACAAAAAATCTGTCAAAATATTTTGATACCATGTTGGTAAGTGATCAAGAGCCAGCCAGTAAACTGCTGGCAAAGGCTGTTTATGGATCAGGAACACCTCTTCATATAGTGGAAAATACTCTTCGGATTGACTTTTTAAAATTTATTCGCCCTTCTTTTAAACCACCATGCAGGCGTGACGTGTCAAACAAACTTCTAGATAAAGTTTACAGTGATGTAAAAAAAGGAGTCGAAAACGAAATAAAAGGGGCAAAAATTCCGTGCCTAGAAAATGACACGTGGTCCAATGTTAGAAATGAAGGGATCATAAACTTTGAGGTAAAAACGCCTAAGCCAGTATTTTATAAAAGCTTAAAGTTTAAAAGTAACATTGAAAATGCCCAGTTTTTATCAGAAAAAATGTCACAGGTCATGGACAAAATAGGTATTGACAAAGTTGTTGGAGTTTGTACAGATAATGCTTTTGTTAACAAAGCTGCTTGGAAGCATTTGGATAAGAAATATGTTGATAAATGTATAAGTTTTTTAAATGTGTTGAATTTACATGGGCAAAATTTACTGAGCAAAGATATCACTGAACTAGATTCGATAAAAACGGTACTTAAATGTTGTACTTACATTATAAAAGAAATAAAAAAGACGCACATTTTGCAAGCCACATTCACAGAAATTCGAAAATCAGACACAGAAAACGTGCATGAATCTTTAAAGTATCCAGTAAAACCATGCTTGGGTTCAGGTCTTTTTTGCTTTGAAAGTGTGAATAAAAATCAACAGAATCAACAAAAACTAGCAATTCGTGAAAATGTACAGAAAAAAATTAATAAAATTACTGGGTCCACGTAACTGAATGAAGATAACTAGATTCGAATCTCTTGTTGATTTGCTTGAACCGATTTCCAAATGGATAACCATTTTAGAATCTGATGATGCAAAAATGCATTTGGTGGTGGGAACTTTTTATTAAATAAAAACTAAGCTATATCTAATTTTTAAGTCAAGTTTATTGCCTTGAACCTCAAGGAAACTGACATCTGTTAAAGATATATTAAAGCAACGATGCAGTATGATTGTAAGACCCATTCACTTAAAAAGTAACATTCTTGCACCAAACTTCAAAGGAGACATACTTACCCAAGATGAAGTTCACGAAGGAAGTGCATTTGTTTAACAAATGGTGAAGAGGTTTGATTTAAATGGAGCTGACATAATTAATCAGTTAACATCTTACAATCAGAGTTCTAATGTATTTGGGACCGAATACTCAGTGGAAACAGCAAAATTGCTGGATCCTGAGAAGTTGTGATCTAATAAAAAAAATTGCCTTAAGCATAATAAATACACCAATATTAAATGCATCACCCACTTCAGCAGCTACAGAAAGGGTTACAAGCACTTTTGTTAATAAATTTAGCGATGAATTATTGATTACATTTGCCAGTAAGTGCCCCGGATCATTAGGAAAAAAAAACTTTTGTTGATAAATTTAATAATTGATTATTTAATAAGTTTGCCAGTAAGTGCCCCATGTCATTAGGTGAAAAGCACCTTCGTTATTAAATTTAGAAATTAAATATTTAATACATTTGGCAGTAAGCGCCTTGAGTCATTACGTGGTGAGCGATTTTGATGACAAATTTTACAATGAATTATCAATTACGTTTGCTAGTAAGCACCCTAAGTCATTCGGTGAAAGCCCCTTATGTTATTGAATTTAGCAATAAATATTTAATACATTTGGCAGTAAGCGCCTTGAGTCATTACGTAAAAAAAACTTTTGTTGATAAATTTAATAATTGATTATTTAATAAGTTTGCCAGTAAGTGCCTCATGTCATTAGGTGAAAAGCACCTTCGTTATTAAATTTAGAAATTAAATATTTAATACATTTGGCAGTAAGCGCCCCGAGTCATTAGGTAAAAGACACTTTTGTTATAAAATTGAGCAATTAATCATTTAATAAATTTGCCAGTAACTATCTTAGGTCATAGGGTGATAAGCGCTTAAGTTAATGAATTATTTTAATTATCATTCAATACATTTGCCAGTAAGCGCCCTGTGTCATTCAGTGGAAGCTGCTTTGTTATTAAATTAAGCAATTGATTATTCAATACATTTATCAGCAAGCGCCCTGGGTCATTAAGCAAAAGGTGCTTTTGTTATTAAATCTAGCAATTAATTATTTAATACATTTGTCAGTAAGCGCCCTGGGTCATCAAGCAAAAGATGCTTTTGTTATTGAATTTAACAATTTATTATTTAATACGTTTGCCAGTGAGTGCCCCAAGTCATTCGGTAAAAGCCGCTTTTGTTATTAAAATAAGCAATTAATTATTTTATACATTTGCCAATGAGCGTCCCGGGTCATTGGATAAAAGACACTTTTGTTACTAAATTTAGCAATGAAATATGTAATACATTTGCCGGTAAGCGCCCTGGGTCATTAGTAAGAGGCGCTTTTGTTAATAAATTTAACAATTAATTATTTTATACATTCGTCAGTGAGTGCCCTAGGTCATCGGCCAAAAGGTGCTTTTGTTATAAAATTTAGCGATGAATTATTGATTACATTTGCCAGTAAGTGCCCCGGATCATTAGGAAAAAAAAACTTTTGTTGATAAATTTAATAATTGATTATTTAATAAGTTTGCCAGTAAGTGCCTCATGTCATTAGGTGAAAAGCACCTTCGTTATTAAATTTAGACGTAAATATTTAATACATTTGGCAGTAAGCGCCTTGAGTCATTACGTGGTGAGCGATTTTGATGACAAATTTTACAATGAATTATCAATTACGTTTGCTAGTAAGCACCCTAAGTCATTCGGTGAAAGCCCCTTATGTTATTGAATTTAGCAATAAATCATTTAATACATTTGCCAGTAAGCGCCCCGGGTCATTGGGTTGAAAGGTGTTTTGTTATCAAATTCAGCAATTAATTATTGTATACATTTGCCAGTGAGCGTCCCGAGTCATTGGATAAAAGACACTTTTGTTATAAAATTGAGCAATTAATCATTTAATACATTTGCCAGGTAGCGCTCTGGGTCATTAAGTA
>NW_019379834.1:129138-144697 GCF_000648655.2 Copidosoma floridanum
ATTTAATACATTTTCCAGTAAGCACCATGGGTCATTAAGTGAACGGCGCTTTTGTTATTAAATTTAACAATCAATTATTTAATTCATTTGCCAGTCAGCGCCCCGGGTAATTAAGTAAAAGGAGCATGTGTAATTAAATTTTCCAAATTACTATTTAATATATTTGACAGTAATTATTCTGGGTCTAATAGTGATAAGCGCTTGTGTTATTGAATTTTTAAATTTATTATTCAATATACTTTTTAGTAAGCGCCTTGAGTCATTGGGTAACAAGCGCTTTTGTTGATTAATCAAACAATTTATTAATTGATACACTTGCTAGTAAGCGCCCTAAAAAATTTGGTGAAAGCCGCTTTTGTTATTACATTTAGCAATTAATTATTTAACACATTTGCCAGTAAGCGCCCTGGGTCATTGGTAGAAGGCTTTTTTGTTAATAAATTTAACGTCTATTCATTTTATACATTTGTCAGTGAGCGCCCCGACTCATTAGGTAAAAAACGCGTTTGTATATACATTTAAAAATTGATTACTAGATACGTTTGCCAGTAAGAGCCCCATGGCATTAGAATAAGATCACTTTTTTTATCAAATTTAGCAATTAATTATTTTATACATTTGCCAATGATCGTCCCGGGTCATGGAATAAAAGACACTCTTGTTACTAAATTTAGCAATAAATTATTTAATGCATTTGCCAGTAAGCACCCCATGTCATTAGGTGAAAAGCACCTTCGTTATCAAATTTAGAAATTAAATGTTTAAAACATTTGCCAGTAAGCGCCCTGAGTTATTAAGTGAAAGCCGCTTTTGTTATTAAAATTAACAATTAATTGTTTGATACATTTGCCATTGAGCGCCATAAGTGATAAGGTAAAGGGCGCATTTGTTAATAAATTTAATAATAAATTATTTAAAACATTTGCCAGTAAGCACCCTAGGTTATTTGGTCAAAGAAGCTTTTGTTATTGAATTTTTTAATTAATTGTTTGAATCATTTGTCAGTATGTGCCCTAAGTAATTAAGTAAAAGTAGCATGTGTTATTAAATTTCACAAATTATTATTTAATATGTTTAACAGTAATCATTACGGGTCATTTAGTGATAAGCGCTTGTGTTACTTAATTTTGAAATTTATTCTTCAATACATTTTTTAGTAAGCTCCTTAAATTATTTGGTGACAAGCACTTTTGTTATTAAATAAAATGATTTATTATTTAATACATTTGCCAGTAAGCGCCCTGGGTCATTTAGCGAAAGCCACTCTTTTTATCAGATTTAGCAATTAATTAGTTATAACATTTGCCGGTAAGCGCCCTGGTACATCAAGCAAAAGGTGCTTTTGTTATTTAATCTCGCAATTAATTATTTAATACATTTGCCAGTAAGCGCCCAGGGTCATTGGGTTTAAAAGGTCTTTTGTTATCAAATTTAGCAATTAATTATTGTATACATTTGCCGAAGAAGCGCCCAGGGTAATTAATAAAAGGCACCTTTTGTTATAAAATGAGGCAATTAATTATTTAATACATTTGCCAGTAACGCCTTGGGTCATTTCGTGGTAAGCGATTTTAATAATAAATTATCAATTAATTATTTATTTCGTTTGCCAGTAAGCGCCCTAAGTCATTCGGTAAAAGCCGCTTTTGTTATTAAACTTAGCTATAAATCATTTAATACATTTGCCAGTAAGCGCAACGGGACATTAGATTCGATGGTCTTTTGTTATAAAATTCAGCAATTAATTATTTCATACATTCGCCAGAAAGTGCCCTGGGTCATTAGGTATAAAGAGCTTTTGTTGATAAATTGAATAATTGATAATTTAATTTGCCAGTAAGCACCCCATGTCATTAGGTGAAAACCACCTCCGTTATCAAATTTAGAAATTAAATATTTAATACATTTGCCAGTTAGTGCCCTAGANTAAATTAAGCAATAAATTATTTAATGCGTTTGCCAGTTAGCGCCCTGGGTCATTGGGTAAAAGGTACTTTTGTTACAAAATTTAGCAATTAATTATTTTATACATTTGCCAATGATCGTCCCGGGTCATGGAATAAAAGACACTCTTGTTACTAAATTTAGCAATAAATTATTTAATGCATTTGCCAGTAAGCACCCCATGTCATTAGGTGAAAAGCACCTTCGTTATCAAATTTAGAAATTAAATGTTTAAAACATTTGCCAGTAAGCGCCCTGAGTTATTAAGTGAAAGCCGCTTTTGTTATTAAAATTAACAATTAATTGTTTGATACATTTGCCATTGAGCGCCATAAGTGATAAGGTAAAGGGCGCATTTGTTAATAAATTTAATAATAAATTATTTAAAACATTTGCCAGTAAGCACCCTAGGTTATTTGGTCAAAGAAGCTTTTGTTATTGAATTTTTTAATTAATTGTTTGAATCATTTGTCAGTATGTGCCCTAAGTAATTAAGTAAAAGTAGCATGTGTTATTAAATTTAACAAATTATTATTTAATACATTTGCCAGGGAGCGCCCTGGGTCATTAAGTAAAAGAAGCATGTGTTATTAAATTTTACGAATTATTATTTTATATATTTGACAGTTGCTATCTCAGGTCATAGGGTAATAAGCGCTTGAGTAATTAAATTTTTCATTTATCATTCAATACATTTGCCAGTAAGCGCCCCAAGTCATTAGGTAAAAAGCGCTTTTGTTATCAAATAAGCAATAAATTGTTTATAACATTTGACAGTAAGCGCCCTGTGTCATTCAGTAAAAGCAGCTTTGTTATCAAATTTAAAAATTGATTATGTAATACATTTATCAGCAAGCAGCCTTGGTCATTAAGCAAAAGGTGCTTTTGTTATTAAACCTAGCGATTAATTATTCAATACATTTGCCAGTAAGCCCCCTGGGTCATTAAGCAAAAGGTGCTTTTGTATGAAATTTAACAATTTATTATTTAATATATTTGCCAGTTAGTGCCCCAAGTCATTCGGTAAAAGCCGCTTTTGTTATTAAAATTAGCAATTAATTATTTTATACATTTGCTGGTAATCGCCCTGAGTCATTGGTAAAGGGCTTTTNTTTTGTATGAAATTTAACAATTTATTATTTAATATATTTGCCAGTTAGTGCCCCAAGTCATTCGGTAAAAGCCGCTTTTGTTATTAAAATTAGCAATTAATTATTTTATACATTTGCTGGTAATCGCCCTGAGTCATTGGTAAAGGGCTTTTTGGCTAATAAATTTAACTTCTTATCATTTTATACATTTGTCAGTAAGTGCCCCGGGTCATTAGGTAGAAGGCGCATTTGTTATCAAATTTAGCAATCTATTATTTAATACTTCAGCCAGTAACTGCCTCAGGTCATTGAAAGGAAAGTGCTTTTGTTATTAGATTTAACAATTAATTATTTAAAACAGCTGCCAGTAAGCTCCCTGAGTTATGAAGTGAAAGCCGCTTTTGTTATTAAAATTAACCATTAATTGTTTGATACATTTGCCATTGAGCGCCTTAAGTGATAAGGTAGAAGGCGCTTTTGTTAATAAATTTAATAATGAATTATATAAAACATTTGCCAGTAAGCGCCCTAGGTTAATAGATGAAAGAAGCTTTTGTTATTGAATTTTTAAATTAATTATTTGAAATATTTGCCAGTATGCGCCCTGGGTAATTGAGTTAAAGTAGCATGTGTTATTAAATTTCACAAATTATTATTCAATATGTTTAACAGTAATCATTACGGGTCATTTAGTGATAAGCGCTTGTGTTACTTAATTTTGAAATTTATTCTTCAATACATTTTTTAGTAAGCTCCTTAAATTATTTGGTGACAAGCACTTTTGTTATTAAATAAAATGATTTATTATTTAATACATTTGCCAGTAAGCGCCCTGGGTCATTTAGNTTTAAGAGCACTTTTGTTAATAAATTCAAAAATCAATAATTTCATACATTTGCCAATAAGCACCCTAGGTCATTGGGTTAAACATTCTTTTGATAATAAATTTAAAGTCTAATTATTTAATACATTTGCTAGTAAGCGTCCTGGGTCATTAAGTAAAAGGCGCTTTTGTTATTAAATTTGGCAATTAATTATTTGATTCATTTGCCACTAAGCACCCTTGGTCATTGGTATAAGGGTTTTTTTTAAATAAATTTAACGTCTAATTATTTAACATATTTGCCAGGTAGCACCCCGTGATATTGGGCAGAAGGTGCTGTTGTTATTAAATTTAGCAATTCATCATTAAATACATTTGCCAGTAAGCGCCCTGAATCATTTAGCGAAAGCCGCTTTTTTCATTAAATTTAGCAATAAATTATTTAATACATTTGCCAGTAAGCGCCTTGGGTCATTTTGTGGTAAGCGATTTTGATAATAAATTTAACAATTAATTATTTATTACGTTTGCCAGAAAGCGCCCTAGGTCATTCGGTGAAAGCCGCTTATATTATTAAATGTAGCAATAAATCATTTGATACATTTGCCAGTAAGCGCATTGGGTCGTTGGGTTAAAAGGTCTTTTGTTATCAAATTCAGCAATTAATTATTGTTTACATTTTCCAGTGAGCGTCCTGAGTCATTGGATAAAATACGTTGTTGTTATTGAATTAAGCAATTATTTATCTGATACATTCGCCAGTAGGCGCCCTAGATCTTTGGTGAAAGGCTTTTTTGTTATTGATTTAATGGCTAATTTTTTCATATATTTGCCAGTAAGTGCTTTGGGTCATTAGGCAAAAGGTGCTTTTGTTATTAAATTTAACAATTCATTATTTAATACATTTGCCAGTAAGTGCCCCAAGTCATTAGGTAAAATCCGCATTTGTAATTAAATTTAACAATTAATTATTTAATACATTTGCTAGTAAGCGCCCTAGGTCATTGGGCAAAAGGCACTTTTGTTAATAAATTTAACAATTAATTATTTAATACATTTGCCAGTAAGCGCCCTGGGTCATGAGTAGAAGGCTTTTATTTTACTAAATTTAACGTCTACTTATTTTATACATTCGTCAGTAAGTGCTTCGGGTCATTAGGCAGAAGGTGATTTTGTTTTTAAATTTAGCGATAAATTATTAATTACATTTGCCAGTAAGCGCAACATGTCACTGGGTTCGAAGGTCTCTTGTTATTAAATTCAGCAATTAATTATTGTATACATTTGCTAATAAGCGTTCCAGGTCATTGGATAAAAGACACTTTTGTTATTAAATTTATCAACTATTTATTCAATACGTTTGCCGGTGAGCGCCCTGGGTCATACAGTAAAAGGAGCGTGTGTTATAAAATTTAGCAATCTATTATTCAATACATTAGCCAGTAACTGCCTCGGGTCCTTGAAAGAAAAGTGCTTTTTTTTCTAAATTTAACAATGTATTATTTTATACATCTGCCAGTAGGCGCCCTGAGTTATTTAGTGAAAGCTGCTTTTGTTATTAANGCAAAAGGCACTTTTGTTAATAAATTTAACAATTTATTACTTAATAAGATTGTCAGTAAGCACGCCTGGTCATTAGGTGAAAAGCGCTTTTGTTATTAAATTTTTTAATTAATTATTTAATACATTTGCCAATAAGCGCTCCAGGTCATTGGAACAAAGGAGCTTTTGTTATTAAATTTGGCAATTATTCATTTAATTTATTTGCTATTAAGCACCCTGGCTAATTAAGTAAACGGACCATGTGTTATTGAATTTTACAAATAATTATTTAATATATTTGACAGTAATCATTCTGGGTTATTGAGTGATGAGCGCTTGTGTTACTAAATTTTAAAATTTATTATTTAATATATTTGACAGTAAGCGCCCCGGGTCATTGGGTGAAAGGCGCTTTTGTTATTAAATTTAGCAATTAATTATTTAATACATTTGCCAGTAAGCGCCCTGGGTCATTAGCTATAAGGTGCTTTAATTGCCCCGGGTCATCAGGTACGTAGCGCTTTCGTTATTAAACCTAGCAATTAATTATTTAATTTATTTGCCAGTAAGCGCCCTGGGTTATGAAGTAAAAGAAATGTGTGTTATTAAATTTCGCAAATTATTTAATAATACATTTGACAATTACTTTTGCAGGTCATTGGGTGATAAGCACTTGAGTTATTAAATTTTTAAATTCATTACTCCATACATTTGCCAGTTACCACTTCGAGTCATTTAGTAAAAAGTGCTTTTGTTATTCAATTTAACGATTTATTATTTAAAACATTTGCCAGTTAGCGCTTTGTGTCATTCAGTAAAAGCTGCTTTGTTTTTAAATTAAGCAATTAATTATTTAATACATTTGCCAGTAAGCGCGCTGGGTCATTAGGCAGAAAATGCTTTTGTTATTTAATTTAGCAATTGATTATTCAATACATTTGCCAGTAAGCACCCCGGGTTATTAGGTGAAAAGCGCTTCTATTATCACATTTAGCAATTAATTATTCAATACATTTTCCAGTAAGGGACCTGGGTCAATGAGTAAAAGGAGCATGTGTTATTAAATTTCATAAATTATTATTTCATACATATGACAGTAAGCATCCTGGGTCATTAGGTTGAGAGCACTTTTGTTAATAATATTAAATTTCATAAATTATTATTTCATACATATGACAGTAAGCATCCTGGGTCATTAGGTTGAGAGCACTTTTGTTAATAAATTTAACAATTAATTATTTAATACATTTGACAGTAAGCATCCTGGGTCATTAGGTTGAGAGCACTTTTGTTAATAAATTTAACAATTAATTATTTAATACATTTGCCAATAAACGCCATTAGTTATTAGATAAAAGACGCTTTTAATAATAAATTGAAAACCACCTCCGTTATCAAATTTAGCAATTAATTATTTAATACATTTGCCAGTAAGTGCCCTGGGTCATTGGGTGAAAAGCACTTGTGTTATTTAATTTAGCTATTAATTAGTTAATACATTTGCCAGTCAGTTTCTTGGGTCATTAGCTATAAGGTGCTTTTGTAAATGAATTCAATAATTAATTGTTTAATACGTTTGCCAGTAGGTACCTTAGGTCATTAGGTGAAAATCGCGTTTGTTATCAAATATAGCAATTAACTATTTAATACATTCGCTAGTAAGCACCCCAAGTCAATAAATGGAAGGCACTTTTGTTTATAAATTTATTAATTAATTGTTTAATAGGTTTGCCAGTAAGCGCTCTAGGTACTTAAGCAAAAGGCGCTTTTGTTGTTTGAGTTGGCAATTGATTTTTTGATTTATTTGCCAGTAAGCGCCCTGGGTTATTAAGTGAAAAAAGCGTGTGTTATTAAATTTCACAAATCATTTTTTAATATATTTGCCAGTTACTATCCCAGGTGATTGGGTGACAAGCGCTTGAGTTATTGAATTTTTCAATTTATCATTTCATAGGTTTGCCAGTAAGCGCTCCGCGTCTTCGGGTGAAAAGCGCTTTCGTTATTAAATTTAGCAATTAATTATTTAANTGAATTATTTGGTGAAAAGCACTTTTGTTATTAAATAAAATGATTAATTATTTAATACATTTGCCAGAAAGCGCCCTGGGTCAAGCGAAAGCCACTTTTTTTATTAGATTTAGCAATAAATTAGTTATTACATTTGCCGGTAAGCGCCATGGGTCATAAGTAAAAGGCGCTTTTGTTAATAGATTTGACTATTAATTATTTTATACATTCGCCAGTGAGTGCCCTAGGTCATTGGCCAAAATGTGCTTTTGTTATTAAATTTAGCGATAAATTATTGATTACATTTGCCAGTAAGTGCCCTGGATCATTAGGTAAAAAGAGCTTTTGTTGATAAATTTATCAATTGATTATTAAATTTTCCAGTAAGCGCCCCATGTCATTAGGTGAAAAGCACCTTCGCTATCAAATTTAGAAATTAAATATTTAATACATTTGCCAGTAAGCGCCCTGGTTCATCAAGCAAAAGGTGCTTTTGTTAGTAAATTTAACAATTAATTATTTAATACATTTGCCAGTAAGCGCCCATGTCATTAGGTGAAAAGCACCTTCGTTATCAAATTTAAAAATTAAATATTTAATACATTTGCCAGTAAGCGTCCTGGTTTATCATGCAAAAGGTGCTTTTGTTATTAAATTTAACAAATTATTATNTGTTATTTAATTTAGCAATTAATTATTTAATACATTTGCCAGTCAGTTTCTTGGGTCATTAGCTATAAGGTGCTTTTGTAAATGAATTCAATAATTAATTGTTTAATACGTTTGCCAGTAGGTACCTTAGGTCATTAGGTGAAAATCGCGTTTGTTATCAAATATAGCAATTAACTATTTAATACATTCGCTAGTAAGCACCCCAAGTCAATAAATGGAAGGCACTTTTGTTTATAAATTTATTAATTAATTGTTTAATAGGTTTGCCAGTAAGCGCTCTAGGTACTTAAGCAAAAGGCGCTTTTGTTGTTTGAGTTGGCAATTGATTTTTTGATTTATTTGCCAGTAAGCGCCCTGGGTTATTAAGTGAAAAAAGCGTGTGTTATTAAATTTCACAAATCATTTTTTAATATATTTGCCAGTTACTATCCCAGGTGATTGGGTGACAAGCGCTTGAGTTATTGAATTTTTCAATTTATCATTTCATAGGTTTGCCAGTAAGCGCTCCGCGTCTTCGGGTGAAAAGCGCTTTCGTTATTAAATTTAGCAATTAATTATTTAATACATTCGCCATTGAGAGCTATTAGTTATCAGGTAAAAGGTGCTTTTGTTAATAAATCAAATGATTAATTATTTAATACATCTGGCAGTAAGCGCCCTGCGTCTTTAAGTGAAAGGTGCTTTTGTTGATAAATTTAATAATTAATTGTTTAATATGTTTGCTAGTTATTATTTTGAATAATTTAGTAATAAGCGCTGTGTTATTTAATTTTCAAATTAATTATAAAATACATTTTTTAGTTAACGCCTTAAGTCATAATGTGACATGAGATTTTGTTTTAAAGTCAAAAAATTTATTTTTCAATACATTTGCCAGTAAGCACCCTGAGTCATTCGGCCATAGCCACTTTTGTTATTGAAGTAAGCAATTAATTATTTAAAACATTGGCCAGTAAGCGCCCTAGGTCATTTGTTAAAGGCGCTTTTGTTAATAGATTCAACAATTAATTATTTTATACATTCGCCAAAAAGCTCCCTGGGTCATTGGTCGAAAGGGATCTATTGTTATTTAATTTAGCGATTAATTATTCAGTCTATTAACCAGTATGCGCTCCGTGTCATGAAGATAAAAGCGCTTTTGTTAATAAATTTAATAAATGATTAATCAATACGTTTGTTAGTAAGCGCCCCATGTCATTTGGTAAAAAGTACCTTCGTTATCAAACTAAGCAATTAATTATTTACTACATTTGCCAGTAAGCACCTCAGGTCATTAGGTAAAAGGTGCTTTTGTTAATAAATTAAATAATTATTTTTAAATAAGTTTGCTAGTAGGTGCCCTCGGTCATTGAGCAAAAGGCACTTTTGTTGATAAATTTACCAATTAATTATTTAATAAGTTTGCCAGTAAGCGCCCTGGGTCATAGAGTGAAAGGTGCTTTTGTTAATAATATTAACAATTAATTATTTTATACATTCACCAGTAAGCTCCCAGGGTCATTGGGCAAAAGGTGCTTTTGTTATTTATTTAAGCAATTTATTATTAAATACATTTGCCAGTAATTGCCCTGGGTTATTAGGTGAGAAGCGGTTTCGTTATTAAATTAAGCAATTAATTATTTAATACATTTGCCAGTAAGCGCCCTGGGTCATTAAGCAAAAGGTGCTTTTGTTAACAATATTAACAATTAATTATTTTATACATTCGCCAGTAAGCTCTTGAAGTCATTGGGCTAAAGGTGCTTTTGTTATTTATTTAAGCAATTAATTATTAAATACATTTGCCAGTAAGCGCCCTGGGTTATTAGGTGAGAAGCATTTTTGTTATCAAATTCAGCCATTAATTATTTAATACATTTGCCAGTAGGCGGCCCAGGTCATTGGTAAAATGCTTTTTTGTAAATAAATTTAATGTCTCATTTTTTTATACATTATTCAGTAAGTGCCTCGGGTCATTAGGTAAAAGGTTTTTTTGTTAATAAATTCAATGTCGAATTATTTCATACATTTGCCAGTAAGTTCCTCAGGTCATTAGGTAAAAGGCGCTTTTGTTTTTAAATTTCACAATTATTCATTCAATACATTTGCCAGTAAGCACCCTGTGAAATTAGGCAAAAAGTGCTTTTGTTATTAAATTTAGCAATTAATAATTCAATACAATCGCCAGAAAGTGCCCCGGGTCATTGGGTAAAAGGCGCTTTTGTTATTAAATTAGGCAATTAATAATTCAATACAATCGCCAGAAAGTGCCCCGGGTCATTGGGTAAAAGGCGCTTTTGTTATTAAATTAAGCCATTAATTACTTAGTACTATTTAATATATCTGACAGTTACTATTTCAGGTCGTTGGGTCAAAGAAGTTTGAGTTATTAAATTTTTTAATTTGTTATTTAATACATTTGCAAGTAAGCGCCCCGGGTCATCAGGTTAAAAGCCCTTTTGTTATCAAATTCAACAGCTAATTATTTTATACATTTGCCAGTAAGCGCCACATATCATTAGGTAAAAAGCACCATTGTTATCAAATTTAGCAATTAATTATTATATACATTTGCCAGTAAGCGCTATTTGGTTTATTGTGTGGAATGTGCTTTTGTTAATAAATTGAACAACTAATTGTTTAATATGTTCGCCAGTAGGCGACTTGGCTCATCAAGCAAAAGGCACTTTTGTTAATAAATTTAACAATTTATTACTTAATAAGATTGTCAGTAAGCACGCCTGGTCATTAGGTGAAAAGCGCTTTTGTTATCAAATATAGAAATTAATTATTTAATACATTTGCCAATAAGATCTCCAGGTCATTGGAACAAAGGAGCTTTTGTTATTAAATTTGGCAATTATTCATTTAATTTNGGCGCTTTTGTTAATAATATTAACAATTAATTATTCCATACATTTGCCAGTAAGCGCCCTGGGTCATTGGGCAAAAGTTGTATTTGTTATTAAATTTAGCGATTAATTATTTTATACATTTGCTAGTAAGTGCCCCGGATCATAAGGTAGAACGAGCTTTCGTTAATAAATTTAATAACTAATTGATTACTACGGTTGCCAGTAAGCACCTCATGTCATTGGGTAAAAAGCACCTTTGTTATTAAATTAAGCAATTAATAATTTTATACATTCGCCAGTAAGCAACCCGGTTCGTTCAGCAAAAGGTGTTTTTGTTTCTAAATTTAGCGATTAATTATTTAATACATTTGCCAGTAAGCTCCCAGGGTCATTAGGTAGAAAGTGCTCTTATTAATAAATTAAATAATTGATTTTTAATACGTTTGCCAGTAAGCACCCCATGTCATTGGGTAAAAAGCTTTTTGTTTTCAAATTTAGCAAATAATTATGCTATACATTCGCCAGTAAGCGCTATGGGTCATTGGAGAAAAGGTGCTTTTGTTAATAAATTTAACAATTTATTATTAAATACATTTGCCAGTAAGCGCCCTGGGTCACTAAACGAAAGCCGCTTTTGTTATTAAATTTAGCAATTAATTATTTAATACATTTTCCAGTAAGCGCCCTGAAGCATTAGTGAACGGCGCTTTTGTTTATAATATTAACAATTAACTATTTTATACATTTGCCAGAAAGTGCCCTGTGTCATTTAGCGAGAGCCACTTTCGTTATTAAATTTAGCAATAAATTATTTATTACATTGGCCAGAAAGCGCCTAGAGTCATTAGTAAAAGAAGCTTTTGTTGATAATATTAACAATCAATTATTTCATACATTTGCCAGTAAGCGCCCTATGTTATTGGGCAAGAGTTGTTTTCGTTATTAAATTTATGGATTAATTATTTAATACATTTGCCAGTAAGTGCCTCGGATCATAAGATAGAAAGAGCTTTTGTTAATAAATTTAATAATTGATTGATTACTACGTTTGCAAGTAAGAACCCCATGTCTTTGGGTAAAAAGAACTTTTGTTATTAAATTTAGCAGTTAATAATTTCCCACATTTGCCAGTAAGCGCTCCGAAATATTAGGTGAAAAGCGCTTTTGTTATCAAATTTATCAACTATTCATTTAATACATTAGCCAGTGAGCATCCTATGTTATTGGGTAAAAAGCACCTTTGTTTTTAAATTTAGCACTTATTTATTTCATACATTTTTCAGATAGCTCCCTGGGTCATTGGTAGAAGGCATTCTAGTTAATAAATCTAACATCTATTTATTTTATACATTTGTCAGTAAGTGCCCCAGGTCATTAGGTGAAAGGCGCTTTTGTTAACAAAATTTTACAAAATATTATTTACTATATTTGACAGTAAGAATCCTGGGTCATTAGGTAAAGAGCGCTTGTGTTATTGAATTAAGCAATTAATTATTCAAAACATTTGCCAGTAATCAGCCTAAGTCTTTAATAAATGGCTTTTTGGTTAATAAACTCAACGTATATATATTTTATACATTTGCCAGTAAGTGTCTTGAGTCATTGGGTGAAAGTTGCTTTTCTAAATAAATCTAATAATTAACTGTTTTATATGTTTGCCAGTGATCATTTCGGCTAATTGAGTGATAAGCGATTAAGTTATTGGATTTTTAAAATAATTATATAATACATTTTCTTAGTAAGCAGCTTGGGTCATTGAATGACAAGCGCTTTTGTTATAAACTCAAACAATTAATCATTTAATTTATTTGCCAGTAAGCGCCCTGGGACATCGGGCAAAAATTGTTTTTGTTAATAAGTTTAGGGATTAATTATTTAATACATTTGCCAGTAAGCGCCCTGGGTTATTTAGTGAAAGGCGCTTTTGTTACTAAATTTAATAATTAATTTTTTAATACGTTTGCCAGTAAGCACCCTGGGTTATCGGGTGAAAGGCGCTTTTGTTACTTAACTTAATAATTGATTACTTAATACGTTTGCTAGTAAGCGCCCCGGGTCATTAGGTGCAAGGCACTCTTGTTAATAAATTTATTAATTAATTATTTAATATGTTCGCTAGTTAGCGCCCTGGGTTATTAGGTGAAAGGCGCTTTTGTTACTAAATTTAATAATTAATTTTTTAATACGTTTGCCAGTAAGCACCCTGGGTTATCGGGTGAAAGGCGCTTTTGTTACTTAACTTAATAATTGATTACTTAATACGTTTGCTAGTAAGCGCCCCGGGTCATTAGGTGCAAGGCACTCTTGTTAATAAATTTATTAATTAATTATTTAATATGTTCGCTAGTTAGCGCCCTGGGTTATTAGGTGAAAGGCGCTTTTGTTACTAAATTTAATAATTTATTTCTTAATACGTTTGCCAGTAAGCACCCGGGGTCATTGAGTGCAAGGCGCTTTTGTTATTGAATTTAACAATTAATTATTCAATACATTTGCCAGTAAGCGCCCTAGGTCGTTAGGTAAAAGGTGCTCTTGTTCATAAATTCAGCAATTGATTATTTTATAAATTTGCCAGTAAGTGCCCCGGGTCATTAGGTAAAAGACGCTTTTGCTTTTAAATTTAGCAATTTATCATTCAGTACATTTGCTAGAAAGCGCCCTGGGTGATTGGGTAAGAGGTGCTTTCGTTACTAAATTTAATAATTAATTATTTAATACGTTTGCAAGTAAGCGCTCCGGGTTATAAGGCGAGAGGCGCTTTTGTTACTAAATTTAATAATCAATTATTTAATACGTTTCCAGTAAGCGCCCCGGGTCATTGGGTGAAAGGCGCTCTTGTTATTAAATTTATTAATTAATTATTTAATATCTTCGCCAGTGAGCGCCCCGGGTCATTGGGTAAAAGGCGCTTTTGTTATTAAATTCAACAATTTATTATTTAATACATTTGCCAGTAAGTGCTCATTAAGTTTGTCAGTAAGCGCCCCGGGTAATCAGGTGAAAAGCGCTTTTGTTATTAAATATAGCAATTAATTATTTAATACATTTGCCAGTAGGCACCCTAAATCATTAAAAAAAGAGTTTGAGTTATTTAATTGTTCAATTTATTATTTAATACGTTTGCCAGTAAGCGCCCCGGGTTATTGGGTTGAAAGCCCTTTTGTTATCAAATTCAACAGCTAATAATTCAATACATTTGCCATTAAGCGTATTAGGTCATTGGGTAGAAGGAAATTTTGTTGATAAATGTAAAAATCAATCATTATTTACGTTTGCCAGTGAGCACCCTGTATCATTTAGTAAATAGCACTATTATTAATTAATTGAGCCATTGATTATTCGATAGATTTGCCAGTAAGTGCCTCGGGTCATTGGAAGAAAAGCGCTTTTGTTATTAAATTCAACAATTTATTATTTAAAACATTTGCCAGTGAGCACCCCAAGTCATTCAGTAAAAGCCACTTTCGTTATTAAAATTAGCAATTAATTGTTTGATACATTTAGCAGTAAGCGCTCTAGGTCATTGGTAAAATGCTTATTAGTGATAAATTTAACGTCTATTTATTCTATACATTAGTCAGCAAGTACCTCGGGTCATTGGGTGAAAGGCGCTTTTGATATAAAATTTAGCAATTATTTATTTACTACATTTGCCAGTAAGCACTCCAGGTCATTAGATGAAAAAAGCATGTGTTATTAAATTTCACAATTTATTATTTAATATTTTTGACAGTAAGCATCCCGGGTTATTAGAAAAAGATCCCTTCTGTTATTAAATTAAGCAATTAATTATCTGATACATTTTTAAGTAAGCGCCCTGGGTCATTCAGTGAATGGTGCTTTTGGTAATAAATTTAATAATAAATTATTTGATACGTCTACCAGTAGGAGACACAGGTCATTAATTAGAAAGAGCTTGTATTATTAAATTTGGCAATCATTTATTTAATTCATTTGCTAGTAAGCAGCCCGGCTAATTAAGTAAAATAAGCATATGTTATTAAATTTTACAAATCATTATTTAATATATTTGACAGTAATAATTCTGAGTCATTTAGTGATAAGCGCTTGTGTTACTAAAGTTTTGAATTTATTATTTAATACATTTCTAAGTAAGCACCTTGAGTCATTTGGTGACAAGTGCTTTTGTTATCAAATAAAACAATTTATTATTTAATACATTTGCCAGTAAGTGCCCTGGGTCATTCGGCGAAAGCCGCTTTTGTTACTGAATTTACCAATTATTTATTTAATACATTTGCCAGTAAGTGCCCTGAGTTATTCGGTGACAGCCGCTTTTGTTTATAAAATTAGCAATTATTTATTTGATTTATTTCCCAGTAGGTGCCATAAGTTATTAGGTAAAAGGTACTTTTGTTATTAAATTTATCAATTATTTATTCAATACATTTGCCAGTAATCGCCCTAGGTCATTAAGCAAAAGGTGCTTTTGTTATTAAATATAGCGATTTATTATTTAATACATTGGCCATTAAGTGCCCCGGGATCTTAGGTTTAAAGCACTTTTGTTATTGAATTAAACAATTAATTTATTAATACATTTGTCAGTAAGTGCCCCAGGTCATTGAGTGAAAAGTGCTTTTGTTATTAAATTCAACAATTTATTATTTAATACATTTGCCAGT
>NW_019379834.1:178489-193593 GCF_000648655.2 Copidosoma floridanum
CCCCCCCCCCCCCTGCGCTCCCGTTGGCCCACCGCGTGTAATATTCGATTGCAATTTTTTAAATTGCCGATCGCCAAACCTGCTTTCTCTTCTCCCAGCCTTTTTTTTGTCCATCGTTAGCCCCGCCAACCGACGCTCCGCAGCTCGCGGCGCTCACCGGGACTTCCCCGTTAATTTCCCTCTCGTTTTTTCCACCGAGTGCGGGCCAAGGACCGAGCGCCATCCCCGTGCGTGTCATTCCTCTCCCTTATATATGTATATAAACGGTCCTTTCAACGTACACCCAATCACTCTTAATAAGCGCACGCAAAGTCCCGAAAGGAGTACCGCGCACGCGGTAAATTTCGCGGAACACCGCCGAGCATCCAAAAACAATTTGCCCCGCGCCTACCTGCACGTATAATCATCCCCCCTCGCGTAGATGCAACCGCAACCTCCTTATCTCTTTGCATGTTCGCACGACTACCCCTACAACCCCCGTTTCGAAAGCAACACGCACGCACCTCTATATGATGTACCTATACGTATGGAGAATAGTGGCTTGTATGCGTTTCTCTTCTTCTTTCGATCCTCCTCGCATCGGTCGTGGACAGGGGGGAGGAGATACGTGCGTGCGCGTATCATCCGGCTGATGAAAATGATTCTTGACAATAAGATTCGCCGAGCGTGATTTTCTCCCGAGGGTTGGGGGGGATAAGGAGCTACTTGGGCCTCTGGGTCCGCGAGTACCATTCATTATTTCTTGGTTGCCCCGCGGCAGCCGGGGACCACCTCCTTCTGTATACTCTTTTCTTTTTTTGGCACGGCAATTTTCCTGAGATTTGGAAGCGGGCATTGATCACTGCTCTTCAAAAAATCAAAATACCTACTTCCATGTCGGATACTAGACCAATCGCATAACTGCCTGAAATCTCAAAAGTGTTTGAGCGACTTACGTCTTCAAACGATGTAGCCCCATGTAATTTATTTAAAATAAGTTTTAAAAAAAAGCGTCCATGATCTTTTGGGGATACTATGTTCAATCTACCTATAGCAATATTTTTCAGTGTAACTTTCCTTTTTTTCTAAATTTTAAGTTTATTGTCAAAAATGTAATGTTCTGGAATGTTAACATATTTTAGCGATTTTGCAAAATCATCTACTTTATTTGATTCAAACCAAGCTGTAAAGGGTGTTTGATAATTTTTTATTACATTTTTGATATTATTTTCTTCAAATATGAGTTTTTGTTTATTTTCAAGATGAACAGCTAGATTTACAACTGTATGACTTCTACCACAAACTGGATATTCTTGAATTCTCCAAGCTGCTTCCATTAGACTTACATATCTAGCATCTACATAACTACTAATTGTACTTTGTATTGATACTGCTTTGTATTGATGCAGAATATTCGGAAGTTGGGGGGTTGGCGCACAGTGCGCGCAGGGGGGCGTGAGCCCCACTAGTATACATATATAATGGAGCGCGTGGTGGCTCAGTCAGCTAGGTCATGGATTTACACGTGGTAAACAGTGGGTCGATTCCCGGCCAGTGCGACTTTTCGGGCAAGTACATCTGTGCTTTTTCACATGCGCTTTTTCACCACGCAATGCTCCTCGAGGAAGATTTAGGTGACCTTCTAACAGCATAATTTCCTACTTTTCCCCAACCCCCCTCCCAGTAATGGAAGGCCTCTCATCCCTTTCCCAAGTGCTAAGTGCCCATAGTAGGCTCCTTCTCTGATTGGTTTGTTCAAGTAAACATGCGCATGCGCAATAAGTATCCAGTACTGCGTGTTTACGCTGCCGCCTGCAAGAATATTGGTCTGTCGAATTCAGAGGTGAGGCGAGCAGCCGAGTTGTCTACAAGCCACAGGGAGAGACTGAAAGAGATGACAGTTGCTGTCCATCCATGGATGCATGTGTATTAGTTTGCGTCCGTCGGTTAAAACTGATGGGTACAAATATAACCTTACTTTTTGAACACGTTGCTGTTTATATTTCTCCAAAAACTAACATCAATGAAATCATTCGTTTTTTACGGTTTAATTTGCAACCATATTCAGATATAGGTTCTACTGCTTTGCAAGAAAATTACAATTCTTTGTCTCTGATTGTTTATGGTGATTTTAATGTTAATTTTAATAATAAAAATTGGCAGCCCTTAATAGACTTTCTTTACGATTTTTTACATTTACAAATTAGTAATAATCTACATCAATCTACTACCATAGGGAGTACAACTGTAGAGGGAATTTTTTCAAGATTTTTAAATAAAATTGCATCAAAAACATTTATTTCTTACTAGAGCTACCACAAACTAATTGTGACTATTGTATAGAGTGATAAACAACACACTTTGGAATAAATAATCATGTAAATATTTTTTACTTTGATTTTTTTGGTACTTTTTCTACATTAATAAATTTTTTTTTATCTACTAAACAATGTTAATAAATAATATTCTGAGGACACAACTACTATTTGTAAGATTGGCTTTACAATACTATAATCAGCTAAACTTGAATACAATCAATTGTATTTCGATTTACTGGATCCCTTGGTTTCTTTGTAAGCATAAAGTTTTTAGTGGGCTGACTTTTTTTGTTAGCATTTTGTAACGTTGCATTTTGCCAGCCCTGTCAATGTGTTAAAGTCTATTACCACATTCCTNTTCTACATTAATAAATTTTTTTTTATCTACTAAACAATGTTAATAAATAATATTCTGAGGACACAACTACTATTTGTAAGATTGGCTTTTTCAAAAATTCAAGAAATAAAATTTTTTCGTGTTGCACGTTTCAGAACGCAATAAAAAATCGTAGCACATATCCATATTCATGTTTTCACATGTTTTTAGGATCGAATGCGACACTACAACTGGCTTTTTACTCTAACTACAACAGCTCCAAGCCATGGCAATGGTTAACCCGGGCGATCAGGACAACCTGCCTGCGCCCGCTCAGGCGTCCAGACCAAACTATACATCACCATGGTTTTGGTCAAGCACCCTCATAGCGTCGTTTATCTCAGCGAAGTGGGGCCGTTGACGTTCATGGCGTAACGGACGATAGAAACAGGTATGACCTGGTCGTCAACGCTTTGGATCCCTCCACAGTGTCAGACCTCCTCAACATCTTGTCCAACCCTCCGGAAGCCGAACTTTACAAAACTCTCAAAGAGGCAATCTTAACAAGGCAGACAGATTCTCAGGAGAAACAGCTTGATTAGCTTTTTAACAAGCTAGAGCTGGGCTACAAGAGGCCCTCTCAGTTCCTTCGGTCCATGTGAACACTAGCCACCAGAAAGGTTTTAGAGGATGTGTTAAAGGCCAAATAGCTGCATCTCCTGCCTTCTCAAGTCTCCCGCATTCTCAAGGTCTTGAGGACCCTGAATTGTGGCACAGGGGTGTAATGCCACCCTAATGACTGCGTCTAAGTGATGAAGCCATCTGATTTATTGATGAGATATTATTTCAGGGAACCTCGAAGCAAATACAAAATACAGAATACAAAACGCGAGAAAGGTAACACTATAATGCGGAAGCACAGGACAAACTTCTAAACTTAAGGTCAATAATTAAACAGCCAAAATAGGAGACTACTTTACTAAAAATAAAAGAAATTAATTTTGAATGCATTTACGTTAATTTACAAAGGATGGGTTGGGTTTAACTAAATAAAAAACACCATTTATAAACCTCTGATAAGGATATAATTTGTGGTTCAAAGAAGGAAACTCTTGCAAGAAAACCCCCTAGGAGGAAAAAACGGTCAACTTAAAATTAAATAGAGCAAAGAATAACAACCTAATTTGAATTGATGTGCAGATGTGGAGGTGTAAATGTGTAAGAGTGTGAGTGTAAATGTGCATCCGCACTATTCTCCTTCTCATCTTCGTACCACGATTTTGCGGAAGGAAGGAAGTTATCGAGGTATGCACGGATAAAGAGCAGGTTGCGCAGCAGGTGGTCCATTGTACGCTGGAGTGACTGTTTTGCGTTGCGTTGGCCAAGGGATGAACAGGTGAGTTCGAAGAGGCCAAACGGTATTGTTGTGGCCGTCTTCAGGATGTCTTGCTCTGAAATTGCGATCTGGTAAAATACCTTACGCAGATCGACGATGGAGAACACGCGTCCACGTGCCTCCTGCAGCAGATCTTCTATGATGGGCAGCGGATAGCGGTCAGCGATCATGCCTGCATTCGGACACCGGTAGTCTTCCGTGATCCACCAGCTTCCATTAAGCTTGGGCACCATTTGGATAGGGCTGGCTCATTGTCTGGAGGAACATTTAAGAATGCCTTGATCGAGAAGAGCATTAATCTCTCAATTGGCTGCTTCTAAGCGATGGCAGACAAGCCTGAAGGGTCACTTGTGCACAGGTGGATTGCGAAGATGGGTGAAGACACGTCTGCTACTATGAAGGACCATTTGAGGAGTCTACGTAGGCACAGGTTTACTGTCATGGAGTGAGTACCGTAAGTTGCGATATCTGAGTGGTTGGCCACCCGCATGGTTAGCTTCTGCTCTACCCTGGGAGTCTTGAATAAACTCTTGGGTACGACAAAGACCTCAGAGCCTGAGTCAACTAAGAAGTTGACCTTAGAAGCTCTGTCAAATATGTGCAGACGCTGACCAGATCTTGATGGCTGTCCTACCTCACTCATATGTGGAGGGTGAGGTAGGGCAGCTAGTTTCTCTGAGCCGTAGGGAAAGAACATGGGTCGAAACAATAGTGGGCTCTGGCACTAAATGTGTGGAGGTACCAACAGACGCCATTGCCATGAGGACGAGCCCCGTCAGCTTGTCTGCTCCTGGATCTGAACCTAGACCTGCTCCTCCATTATCAATCACCCTGGCCTCTCACGAAAGTACTGAGTTAACTGACTTGAAAAGTCAGAGCTGCGACTTATTGTGCGAGACTGCTATCCATAGGAGAGACTGATGACAGGCCTGAGTCTGAACGCGTCGAAGAACCAAACAAGAGTGGCTGAGGAGTGTTGTTGTTGACAGAGAAGATCGCTGCGTTTGATTCTATATTCTATGTTCTCATCAACACATAAAACCGCACCTAAGTTTATTTACTTCACGTACATATGCGTTACGCGCGTTTCTTATTTTTCTTTAAATTCTCGTTCTCTCTTCCCCTTCAAAATCAACTTCTTAGTCTGTCTCATCCATCTTCGGCATTGCTTGTGTCCCGACGCCCGATTGACACTCAAGATACATAACACCTCCGCTACTTGGTGCGCATTATTAGAAAGAAAGGGAGGTGAGGGAGAGAGAAAAGGTAGCGCCACTGGCAAAATTCGGTAGGCCTCGTCCAGTCCAATACATGCTTCTGTAAAGAGCGGTCTCCAGTTTTTGTCTGAGAAATCTTGTACGTAGCTTGTCTTGGGTAATTTTTGCTTATTTGAGTTTTAAAGAAGTTTTTAGTTGCGCCACGATGCATTAACGTGATTTTTGCATCAATTTGCCATTGTTCGTCTGAATCTAGGATTTAGCCACGTGTCGCGTTAACATTCACCAAATGCTGTGAGCACCCACGGCGAAAATCTGCACTCGCAGAACGTGGAACCGTGGTACAAAGATGAGAAGGAGAATAGTGCGGATGCACATTTACACTCACACTCTTACACATTTACACCTCCACATTTGCACATCAATTCAAATCAGGTTGTTATTCTTTGCTCTATTTAATTTTGAGTTGACCGTTTTTTCCTCCAAGGGGGTTTTCTTGCAAGAGTTTCCTTCTTTGAACCACAAATTATATCCTTATCAGAGGTTTATAAATGGTGTTTTTTATTTAGTTAAACCCAACCCATCCTTTGTAAATTAACGTAAATGCATTCAAAATTAATTTCTTTTATTTTTAGTAAAGTAGTCTCCTATTTTGGCTGTTTAATTATTGACCTTAAGTTTAGAAGTTTGTCCTGTGCTTCCGCATTATAGTGTTACCTTTCTCGCGTTTTGTATTCTGTATTTTGTATTTGCTTCGAGGTTCCCTGAAATAATATCTCATCAATAAATCAGATGGCTTCATCACTTAGACGCAGTCATTAGGGTGGCATTACACCCCTGTGCCACAATTCAGGGTCCTCAAGACCTTGAGAATGCGGGAGACTTGAGAAGGCAGGAGATGCAGCTATTTGGCCTTTAACACATCCTCTAAAACCTTTCTGGTGGCTAGTGTTCACATGGACCGAAGGAACTGAGAGGGCCTCTTGTAGCCCAGCTCTAGCTTGTTAAAAAGCTAATCAAGCTGTTTCTCCTGAGAATCTGTCTGCCTTGTTAAGATTGCCTCTTTGAGAGTTTTGTAAAGTTCGGCTTCCGGAGGGTTGGACAAGATGTTGAGGAGGTCTGACACTGTGGAGGGATCCAAAGCGTTGACGACCAGGTCATACCTGTTTCTATCGTCCGTTACGCCATGAACGTCAACGGCCCCACTTCGCTGAGATAAACGACGCTATGAGGGTGCTTGACCAAAACCATGGTGATGTATAGTTTGGTCTGGACGCCTGAGCGGGCGCAGGCAGGTTGTCCTGATCGCCCGGGTTAACCATTGCCATGGCTTGGAGCTGTTGTAGTTAGAGTAAAAAGCCAGTTGTAGTGTCGCATTCGATCCTAAAAACATGTGAAAACATGAATATGGATATGTGCTACGATTTTTTATTGCGTTCTGAAACGTGCAACACGAAAAAATTTTATTTCTTGAATTTTTGAAAAAGCCAATCTTACAAATAGTAGTTGTGTCCTCAGAATATTATTTATTAACATTGTTTAGTAGATAAAAAAAAATTTATTAATGTAGAAAAAGTACCAAAAAAATCAAAGTAAAAAATATTTACATGATTATTTATTCCAAAGTGTGTTGTTTATCACTCTATACAATAGTCACAATTAGTTTGTGGTAGCTCTAGTAAGAAATAAATGTTTTTGATGCAATTTTATTTAAAAATCTTGAAAAAATTCCCTCTACAGAGATTATTACTAATTTGTAAATGTAAAAAATCGTAAAGAAAGTCTATTAAGGGCTGCCAATTTTTATTATTAAAATTAACATTAAAATCACCATAAACAATCAGAGACAAAGAATTGTAATTTTCTTGCAAAGCAGTAGAACCTATATCTGAATATGGTTGCAAATTAAACCGTAAAAAACGAATGATTTCATTGATGTTAGTTTTTGGAGAAATATAAACAGCAACGTGTTCAAAAAGTAAGGTTATATTTGTACCCATCAGTTTTAACCGACGGACGCAAACTAATACACATGCATCCATGGATGGACAGCAACTGTCATCTCTTTCAGTCTCTCCCTGTGGCTTGTAGACAACTCGGCTGCTCGCCTCACCTCTGAATTCGACAGACCAATATTCTTGCAGGCGGCAGCGTAAACACGCAGTACTGGATACTTATTGCGCATGCGCATGTTTACTTGAACAAACCAATCAGAGAAGGAGCCTACTATGGGCACTTAGCACTTGGGAAAGGGATGAGAGGCCTTCCATTACTGGGAGGGGGGTTGGGGAAAAGTAGGAAATTATGCTGTTAGAAGGTCACCTAAATCTTCCTCGAGGAGCATTGCGTGGTGAAAAAGCACATGTGAAAAAGCACAGATGTACTTGCCCGAAAAGTCGCACTGGCCGGGAATCGACCCACTGTTTACCACGTGTAAATCCATGACCTAGCTGACTGAGCCACCACGCGCTCCATTATATATGTATACTAGTGGGGCTCACGCCCCCCTGCGCGCACTGTGCGCCAACCCCCCAACTTCCGAATATTCTGCATCAATACAAAGCAGTATCAATACAAAGTACAATTAGTAGTTATGTAGATGCTAGATATGTAAGTCTAATGGAAGCAGCTTGGAGAATTCAAGAATATCCAGTTTGTGGTAGAAGTCATACAGTTGTAAATCTAGCTGTTCATCTTGAAAATAAACAAAAACTCATATTTGAAGAAAATAATATCAAAAATGTAATAAAAAATTATCAAACACCCTTTACAGCTTGGTTTGAATCAAATAAAGTAGATGATTTTGCAAAATCGCTAAAATATGTTAACATTCCAGAACATTACATTTTTGACAATAAACTTAAAATTTAGAAAAAAAGGAAAGTTACACTGAAAAATATTGCTATAGGTAGATTGAACATAGTATCCCCAAAAGATCATGGACGCTTTTTTTTAAAACTTATTTTAAATAAATTACATGGGGCTACATCGTTTGAAGACGTTAAAAAACATAATGAAATAACATATAAAAATTTTAGGGATACTGCAATTGCAATGGGTTTAATAGAAAATGATTCTGAAATAGATAATATTTTTAAAGAAGCCATAACAATTATGTTTCCATACCAGTTAATACAATTTTTTGCTTGGTTTTTGATTTCAGAAAACATTCAAGGAGATAAAATATGGAATGAATATAAAAAATATTTTACGGAAGACTTCGAAAATGATAATAATAGTTGTGCTCTTCTACATACTAATCAAATTTTGGTATCGGAAGGTAAATCATGTGAGTCTTTTAGTTTACTGACACTAACCATTAGCAACTATATAAATAATTGCAATATTGAGGAAATATCTTTCAGTAAAAAAATGTTCGATATAATGTACACAAATTTAAGATATTTATTTAGATATAAGAATAATATTTAGATCAAAGAAGAATTTTTAATTCTATTTGTGAACAAGATGAAAAAGTATATTTCATAGATGGTCCTGGTGGATCCGGAAAAATCTACTTATATAAGACACTCATTTATTACTTTATTTCTAGAGGTACAAATATTTTGTCAATGGCTTGGACAGGAATTGCATCTGTATTACTACCAAAAGGTATGACCAGTCATAGAACTTTTCGTTTACCTCTAGACTTAGATAATATTGAAAGTGTATTTTTAGAATTTGAAACTGAAAAAAAAAAATTAAGGGAAGTTGATTTAATAATATGGGACGAGGCTTCTATGATTCCGAAAAAAGCTTTAGAAATCGTTGATAGAACGTTGAGAGACTTGTGTAATACAAAACTTTGCTTTGGTGATAAATTAATAGTATTAGGAGGAGATTTTCGACAAATCCTTCCAGTTATAAAAAACGGTAATAGAACTATAATAATAGAAGAAACTATTAAATCATCATTTTTATGGAACTTCTTCAAAATTTTAAGATTATAAAATAATATCCGTTCTTGTAATAACGAATTTTCAAAATTATTGTTAAGAATTGGAGAAGGGGATATAGAAACATTCAACATTCCTAAGTCCTGGATAACAGATGATGTCTGTACCAAAGTATTTGGTAATTACAGCAACTGTTTTGACAATAACGTGATACTAACTTCACATAATGAATATACTTTTTTTTTAAACAAAAAGATTTTAAGTAAATTACATGGGGAAACTAAAATTTATTACAGCATCAATACTGCAACATATAAAGGTGTTGATAAATCAGATGATAATGTTTATATAAATTTTCCCGTAGAAATGTTAAACAACATTCGTGAAGGCTTGCCACCTCATGAACTTAAATTAAAAATAGGTACAATAGTAATGTTAATTCGAAATTTGAGTATATCAGACGGATTATGTAACGGTACACGATTGTGAATTACCAAACTACTGAAGTATAACGTAGAAGGCGAAATAGTAACGGGAGAAAAAATTGGTAATAAAGTTTTCATTCCAAGAATTACATTAAATACTGGAGATACTTCATCATTACCTTTTATTTTATATAGAAAACAATTCCCATTAGTTGTAGCATTTGCTATGACTATAAATAAGTCTCAAGGTCAAAGTTTTGATAATGTGGGATTATACTTAAAAAAACCTTTATTTTCTCATGGTCAATTATACGTGGGTTTATCAAGATGCAAAAATAAAAATGGAATTTTTGTTTAAGTCGATAAAGAAAACAGTTTAGAGATTGAAAATATAGTTTGGAAAGAAATTTTTGAATATAATAATGTACCTCATTATTATAACACGATTTAATTATTATTTTTTTATGTATAGGTAAAATTTATTAATTAATAATACATATCAATAATGTATATCGTGTTCATCTATTGTACCAATTTCAGCATTAATTTGAAACAAAATAGAAATGGACGTAAGTCTTCGTGGTTTCATCAGGCTTCATAAGACGACTCATAAAGTAATGCGAAACTTTCATTGTTTATATTAATGATACTCTAAATTTAACTTAAGTTTATGTACGTTAAAAGAAGAATTGTGTAATAATGGACTATATAAGTGATGATGATATAATAATTATGCGCACCAATATATGTGTATATATTATTTGGTTTCAAAATATTGTTAACTCCATATAAATTGGTTTTTAAACGTACTCAGTTGTATAAATAATGATGTTTTGTGCAACAACCCTCTATAAACCAATTTATGACTTTTAATTTCTTCTTGACGATGAAATAAATCATGGCAATAAGACAGTTTTGTCCAAAGATAGGTAAAGACAGTATGATCACGGTCAGGTTCCAAAAAAGTGGTGTGGGGAGGCGGTGGGGGCAATGGAAAAATTCGTGGGGGTCAATGGGAGGGCCATAGGGGGTAGGTGGGGGAATGTAGGATGTTTTGAGAAAAAATACTATACAATATTTCCATGTGATTTGGTAGGAATGTGGTAATAGACTTTAACACATTGACAGGGCTGGCAAAATGCAACGTTACAAAATGCTAACAAAAAAAGTCAGCCCACCAAAAACTTTATGCTTACAAANGAATTTTATTCCACGGAATGAGACAAAAGTACCTTTTTTCGGCACAGTATAGTGACGACATGGTGACAGTAAATTTCAAATATATATATATGTGCATATGTGTTCGATAATACAGCTAGTAGGAGCTTAGTCATGCACTACTAGTGACCAGCGATCTCGGAAGTGATAGAATAACTAAGCAGAAAATTCAAATAAGCTATATGAGGCATAACGCAGAAATTCAGATAACACTTTTAAAAATAATTGATTATTAAAATAAACCCAAGCTATTCAACCAAATGACCCATAGTGACTACCAGCAAATATCAGATATAATTAATTGATAAATTTAACAACAAAAGCGCCTTTCACCCAATGATTTGAGGTGCTTACTAGCAAGTGTATTTATTAATTAATTGCTAAATTTAATAACAAAAGCACCTTTCACCAAATGACCCAGGACGCTAACTGGCAAACAGCTTAAATCATTAATTGCTAATTTAATAACAAAAGCGCCTTTTGCCTAATAACCCGAAGCACTTACTGAAAAATGTATTAAATAATTAATTGCTAAATTTATTAACAAAAGCACCTTTCACCCAATGACCCAAGGTGCTAACTGGCGTACGTCTTCGATAAATAAATTGCTAATTTAATAACAAAAGCGCCTTTTGCCTAATAACCCGAAGCGCTTACTGAAAAATGTATTAAATAATTAATTGCTAAATTTAATAACAAAAGCGCCTTTTGCCTAATAACCCGAAGCGCTTACGGGTGCGGTGGGGGGTTTGTGTGGAATGCCCCACTGAGTTTATTATATAATATAGGAATATATGTATGAGCAGCAAGCAGCAAAGTGTTTTCGTTATTTATTGAGAAGGTGAGTGTTGATGGTTACTGTTACTTAAAAATATAATGTATAACGTCAGACTTGTAAAAGCGACTGACTTGTTCAACAATTTTTTTAAATCCATAAGTTATAAGTTACGAAGAAGAAATTTATTATCTCTTAAAAAAAATATCAAAACTTGTTGAAAACACTAAGTTATCTGATTTTTGTTAAGATATAAAAAATTTTGCTTACATTTTTAAAATTTTTTTATCGCTCATGAACTAACTATTACAAGTTAACTGCATTTTTTTAACCTTGTAATAGACATTTACTCTATGTTTGTTCAGTATAGTCAGTTTATGTACAGGTTTTTTATCATGATACTTTATTCAATTCGCTGTTATTAACATAATTTAATATTTAGCACAAAATACATATTCAAATTTGGTACCCAATTATAACGTCATACAGGCTCCTGCGCAAATTCGAACGAAAATTGTCTGACTAGTGAGTCTACCTTGTTTTATTGTACCATGGGCCAGTAGCTATTCACAACATGTGTGTGTGTGTGTGTGTGTGTGTGTGTGTGCGCATGCACATGCATACTTTACTGTTTGTAGACAAATATAAAATAGTATATCTATATATTTTGGCTGGCAGCAGCGTCAACTCAGCGCTCCTCAGTAGAGAGAGAGAGAGAGAGAGAGAGAGAGAGAGAAAGAGAGAGAGAGAGAGAGAGAGAGAGAGAGAAAGAACGGTATTAGTATATCTATAAAGGCGTGACAGAAAAAGCGTTAGGCTTTGAAAATTTTCACTGTCCAAGTAGAAATCCAAATCTCGTATAAAATGTTTTTACATCAAAAACGTTGCTCTTTTGCATCTTCGCGGCGATAAGTACGCTCAACACGCTGTAGTTCCTCGAGCGAGGGAACGTTAGCTTCGGGGCTGTCACCGTCAAGGATGAAAATCTCGTTGTCAGATTCCGCCAGGGCCGTGAGAGAGTGCTGGTGACGAAAAAGGAGAGGGTGGCGACTGTTGTGACACTGCTCCGGAAATTCGGCTAAAAATCTGCGATGCCCAAATTTTTCTTGCACACTTACTAGCTGTGGCTTCCATGAGAAAAAAAGAAAAAAAAGATCAGTCTGTGTCTCTCTCACTCGCGTATTGCAACTCTGCACACTAGCGAGTAGGACACGAGCGAATTTGGAGAAATGGCGAAGTGCGCCAGTGCATAAGATGGCTGCCAGTCGGGGCTCGGAGTGAAAATTTTTTCTGCCGAGAAAGTCTTGTATCGTGCAGTGATCTCGATACAAAGAGGAAATGGAAAAAAAACGTGCACGAGACAAACGCGAGGTTCGATGCGAATGATCGATGACGACGAACTTATGAATAGCACTTTCTTCTTTTCCTGGTAAACGAGTGGCGACTAGTTGCTTCAGATCACGTCAGGGTCACCACTTTGAAGATTGAGTCTGCGGGCGCGCGCGTGGCACCAGAAAAAGGACGGTAGCGTAGGGTGTCGTGAATATAGCATGATGCTCACAGAATATTTCTCGGTTTTTATTGATCCAATACAGCTTTAGGTACTAAAGTACAATCTCGCAAAATAAGGACTTATTAAAAAGGTAATAAAAAAAGAAGATCAAGATGCAGTACTGCTGCCACCATGCGTGTTGAAACCAGACTAAGACAGAACGGCGTTGTTGCCAGCTAATCTGGCGGTGCTGATCGTCAGCTGGTTAACGGGTGGTGGTGCCTCTTGGCGAGTTGAGAGCATCTCACGCAAAGTAAGCGTCTGCTTGCGTCTTTTCTCGCCAGAGTGGCGCTGGCTTTTGGCTGAGGCACCACAGGTATACCTACTGCTGCATGGTGGAAATTATAACATGGCTATAAAATGGGGTAAACTGGGCCTCTGTTACAGCTAAGATACTGCCAGGTAAATAATGTCAGACATAAAACATCGCGTGATCTCTTTAAAGTCTTCAAAAAACATAAAAAAAAATTGTTCTTTTTTTCTATTTATTTTGTCGTCTGTATATATGTATGTTAAAAACGTGCGTAAAATATTAAACATGTATAATATGTCAACTTTACTTCGGAAAACAAATAAAAACGCTGTATCTCAAAAGGAAAGCAAAATTGGCTAAAAATGTCTACGGGTTTTATTAAAAAAGATCTACATGATCGAAATACACTAATAAAGAGGAGTTTAACTATGAACAAACATAACCTTAATTTTTTGATTTTCCGACTGTACCTTGAACAGAATAGGTCAAAGAGATTGTTTTTCTTAGTATGGCATGTTAGGAAAATTAATACAGACGTTGGCACAATCTTCGAGTATATGTTTGAAACAGCATAACCTCCTAAAATTAGAAAAGTAGTCATATCTCGAAGAAGGAGCCTTTTTGTTCTCTATAATGTATAATAAGAAGAATAGTCACGTGACCAAAACCTATATTCTTTGTTATTAATTTGATGATTATCAAAAATTAGTTAAGCACAGGTGAATTCCATATTAAATTATAAGTTATTATAGAAAACGAATAAAATGAAGAATTACAATTTAACAATGAAAAAAAGCTATACGATCATTGTTTTTCTTAATCTCAACAAGATGTAGTGGATTATTTTACTTTTAAGGTAGCTCAAATTAAAGAAAAATTGCATTAGTCAGATACAAATATTCCAACAAAAATTTATTGTAAACAAATGACGTCATGTTAAATGCACGAATATTAATTTTAGGTAAAGAGGAATTTTATTCCACGGAATGAGACAAAAGTACCTTTTTTCGGCACAGTATAGTGACGACATGGTGACAGTAAATTTCAAATATATATATATGTGCATATGTGTTCGATAATACAGCTAGTAGGAGCTTAGTCATGCACTACTAGTGACCAGCGATCTCGGAAGTGATAGAATAACTAAGCAGAAAATTCAAATAAGCTATATGAGGCATAACGCAGAAATTCAGATAACACTTTTAAAAATAATTGATTAATAAAATAATCCCAAGCTATTCAACCAAATGACCCATAGTGACTACCAGCAAATATCAGATATAATTAATTGATAAATTTAACAACAAAAGCGCCTTTCACCCAATGATTTGAGGTGCTTACTAGCAAGTGTATTTATTAATTAATTGCTAAATTTAATAACAAAAGCACCTTTCACCAAATGACCCAGGACGCTAACTGGCAAACAGCTTAAATCATTAATTGCTAATTTAATAACAAAAGCGCCTTTTGCCTAATAACCCGAAGCGCTTACTGAAAAATGCATTAAATAATTAATTGCTAAATTCAAAAACAAAAGCGCCTTTTATTCAATGACCCAGGTCGCTTAGTAGCAAATGTATGAAATAATTAATTGTTATAGTTATTAACAGAAGCGCTTTTCACCAAATGACTCGGGCGCTTACAGGCAAATGTATTAAATAATTAATTGCTAAATTTAATAACAAGAGCAGCTTCCAACGAATGACTCGGTGTGCTGTCTGGCAAATGTTATAAATAACAAATTGCTAAATTTAATAAC
>NW_019379835.1:25256-37482 GCF_000648655.2 Copidosoma floridanum
CGTATATATTTCTCATTTCTTCCTAATTTTAATTTTCAGAAAAATTTTTCAATTTCCATCCATAGGAGATGAACAACAGAATTATGCCAGGTGATAAAAACATTGTGTCAGTTATAAAGGATAATAAACGTACTTTTACGTAAAGATGTATTTTACATTTGGATATCAAAAGATTATAAGGTAAGTATATTAGTAAAAAAAAATGAATTCTGTTGGTTTCAGTAAATTTGAATTACTGAGACCTAAGAATCGTATTTTTTCAGTAACAAATGATACACTGTCTGCGGTTATACATTCCATTAAAATTGTATGTTGATATTGGATTTTTTTAGCATAGCAGAGTTTAAAAAAGTTCAAGTAACACTATTAATTCCTATAAAAACTACTTGCAAGTGACTATATAGCAAGAACAAATAGCTCAGAGCTAAAAATCTATACTAAGCGTCAAGATAAATGTTAAATTTTTACAATGCTAACATTATATCAAAAACTCAATCAGAATTTTTTTTTAATTTACTCAATGAACAATTACAGACAAAACAACACTACAAACACTTGTACTTTTTACTGACAATTTTATTCAGGAAATATGCACAAACTTCACGACTTAAAGCCACACTTTTATATTGCTAAAGAAACAAAAAAAAATAACCATCGTTCTGTGAAAGTAAGAATGATCTTTAATTTTTTAGAGCATACAAGATTAGTACTTTTATAAAAAAGTATAAAATATGATGTCACTGCTGCTTACACAATTTAAAAAATTTGCAATAAAACTACCATAAAAAGTGTTAGTAAAATGATTTACTTCAGCCTTAAGATCCAGCAACATTTAAAAGATAGATTTAAAATAAATTACTAAGAAGTCATGAAGAGGATAGTAATAAACCTGATAACACTACCCTCCTAGGCCGCTCACTAAATGAGGAAAACTAATTTTATTGGCTTGAACTTTTTTTTATTGAGTTAAATTTTTGCTTAGCCCCACGTTCTCCACCTCCTCCACGCCCTGAGTTCTTATCAATCCAAGGCTTTTCTGGAAATTTTTTTGAGTTTTCTTTTAATTGAGAAATTAAATTTAGCTGTATTTTTTTTCTTGCTCTTTTCGAATCCTTAAATATAAATTATTTCAATGTTTCCTATAAGTTTTTGCCTCAAATATGTTCAGACATTAAGAAACGTGCAAAAAATATTCTTAATTGGCATGGCAGCATAACTTCACATGCTTTTTTAAAAATATTATGGATTTGGAAATCGTGTTTTAGTAAATTTACATACAATTTTTTAATCCTTTTTACTAAATTGAAACATTAGTAATCTAGAATATTAGCCGAGCGAATTTTGTTGTGCGAAATTTTGGCAGAGTGAAAGGCAAAAATTGAATTGTTATAAACATGGAAAAATATCTTAGCTGGCTCCAAGTTTGCATGGTGGTTAGTTGAAGCAGCTTTTAAAACAATAATGATTTCAGATATTTTATTTGATATTACAATAATCTTTTTTTTTGTATTGTTTAGTGCTCATGTCATGAGTAAAAAAAAGCTATTTACGATTAAAAAGTTCAAGGTAAAGTTTTTTACACGACAACTTGATTTCTTATTAACAATTTTGATAGTACTTTTTACCGTCAATGATGTATAAATAATGACCTTTTTTCTATAGAAAAACGTTAAGCATAATAACTTGTTTTTAACAATTTTTTTTTGTGTGTAACATTTTTATTTGTATCTGTTCTATTTGTTGACTCATTTTTTTCCAAACTATCATTTTTTAATCTTCTTCTACTATTTACAACACTGCAAATTATTTGTTTTTTAATAGAAAATGTAATGTTTGTATTATCTCGGAACTTTCTATTTCCAAATTATAATAATATATGTTCAAAAACTTTTTTGAGTTTTTTTTATTCCTCACAATATTGAGTTTTAACAAATCATAATTCCTGCTGTCATTATTAATAGAAAAAAGTGTAAAATATAAATTACCTGAATAATTTTCAGTAATTTTAGTAAAATTTGAATTTTTATATTAAATTGTTACAAAAAAATCATAAATTTTAACATAACTTTTGGATTTATACTATGTACATACTTGTGAGACTCTGCTCCCCTGCGCACTCCTCGCGCCACCACACAATTTATTAATATTAGTCAAATACTTCATTTTGTCAGTTAGCTTTTTAGAATCATTGTTCAGTAGTTTAAGAGTAAAATAGAAGTAATATAAATTTAATAAATCCGTATTTCTTCAGAAATTTATGAAACAATTTTTTGCTTGGTTTAAATTAAATTTAAAAAANTCTCTTTTTCCACGAACTATAATTACTACCATCAACAATTAGTAACATGAATTTATTGTCGCACGCCATGTTGTTTTCTTCCTTTTCGATTTCAACTACTTTTAATATACACAGCACGTTTTTCAAAATTTTCAAACAACTCCTTCTCACGTAGTCTCTGTCTTCCTTTTTTAACTCAAAATTTGCACTGTTTATCTCTTTTATGATTTTTTCGTTGTCGATCTGTTGAGTTCTTTCTCTTCCTTGTATATTTTCCATTTACCTATACTTAATCATTGCCTTTACACTTCTTTCCACTAAACACGTGCCAAACTTCCTCTTTTATAAAACTTTTTAATTCTTTTGCGTCTCAATAAATTGTGCACTGAAAAACTTGTGAAATATATCACTGCACACGTCTTATACTAGTTTTTTTTAATACTTCACGTATTTTTTATCCATTTTTAATTTTAGTATTACTTACAAGTGATTGTACGTGCCTCCGAAGAGATACGTGAAAAATCAAAAAAAGAACGAAACAGGCAACTCAAACCATGGACGTCTGCTACCATGTTAAAAATAAATGAGCCAGGAAAAATAAATACTTCAAACATATCTTCTATAATATACTTGAATTTAATATAATTAACATTTCATATCCAACATAAGGCATCTTGCCTGATCAACGGTTATCTATACACTGAATATACGTATCGTCATCAAAAATGTTGAATCGAGAGCTCCTACACATGCTCAATGCCTAGAATCCCAGCGTCGCGGCGTAATTTCAAATTTCCTTATATTCTAACAATAGCAAATGGGATCATTAAGGTGTACAAAAAAAAATTTTTTTTTAAAGATTTTATAATGCACTAGCAGTACCTGGAAGTACGAGGCAATTTCCATCGACTTTCCTTTTATACTGCTCAGCCATTGAATGTCGGAATAATGGAATAAAACGATGAGATTATCAGTAAATTAAATGGAGAAACTTAAACTTATCCATTACAGCATCAACCAATTCAACGTATAAAGGTGTTAATAAATTAGACCATGATATTTGTATGAATTTTCTCATACAAATGTTATACATATAATTCTTGGAGGGAGTTATATGTAGAGTTCCTTGTTTTTTAGATTTCCAATCTATTACATTATTAAACAGCTTTATAACGTAACCAGTAGTTGATTTTCTATTAACTTCATCACCTGCCCAGTCTGCATCCACAGAACAAGTCAAGATATCTACTTTGAAATTCCTTTCGTACGTTAATTAATTTCTTTTGTTAAATACAAATATTTTAAGATTCTTATTGCATATTTGTAATAAGTTTGATCGGAACAGTTTTGAAATCTACTTAAATAGTTTACGCTATAACTAAGATTTGGTCTTATTCCTGAGCTTATATATAGAAGCACTCTTATCAAATTTTTGTCGTTTTTAAATTCAGATGCTGACCGTGCGGGCTCACATTCTAAGTTTTGCTCCATTGGAGTTTCATATAATTTAGCGTTTATTACATCATACTTTTCTGCTAAAGATTCTAGATATCTTTTCTGATCGAATGTCATTGTACCACTATTAAAATCGTAATCAATTTTAATACCAAGATATGTGTTATCATCACCTATATCTTTTATCTTAAATTTATTTGTTAGAACCCTTTTAGTTTCTTTAATTTTATTTTGACTTTAACTACACATGAATAAATTATCCACAAAGATAAATAATTATATGAATTAAATTATATCCATCATGCATATAATATTATTAATAATCATTCTCGCTTCTTTTAAAATTCAAATTTTTTGAATATGTATCCCAACACTCACACCACGCTTAAGGGCTCTCTTTCAAACCATATAATGCTTTTTTTAACCTGCATACTCTGCCTGTTCCATCATTATAACCCTCTGGTTGTTTAACATACTTGTCAGATTTTACATTCGCAATAAAAAAAGCTGATTCAACATCCATTTGATTAATAATTAGATCATTCTGTAAACAATAAGCCAATAAAATTTTGAGAGTTTGTGTTTTTGCTACGGGTGAATATATGTCGTCTATTTTTTCGTTTTGTTGAGAACCTCTTACAACTAATCTAGCTTTATATCTATTGTCTGATTTCTTTGTATACACCCATTTTAAATCAATAATTATCTTATTTTCTGGTCTGTCTACTAATTCATAAGTTTTATATTTGATAATATAATTCATTACCTTATCCATAGCTTCTTTTCAATTTATTGACTCTCCATCACTTATTGCTTCAGTATAATTTTTTGGAGTGTTTGCATTAACATAATTACTGTAAATACACAGCGCATGCTTTTCTGATTCTTCACGCGTTCCAATAAACCTTCTTCCTGTACTATCATTTTTGTTTGTTGTTTTATTACTCCTTACAGTTTTAATATTTTCATTAAAAATCTAATCATTATCGATACTATCATTATTATCATTTTCTTTACTCTTAAAATTTTCATTTTTTTCACCATTAAAACTTACTAATTTAACATCCTCTTTTTCAATATCAGCATGTCTAGCAATTATAATTTAATTATTAATGAGTACTCTACAACCAACGCTTTCATACTCTTCTAATATTCCTACTTCCGATTTCTTGTTCCATTTATTATTTCGCTTAACCTCTGGCACTATTACAAATATTTTACTTCCATACAATTTTATATTATTTAAGTTTGGTTTGACTCCCATCATAATTTCATATGGAGTTTTCCTTTTCAAAGTATTTGCTAAGGTTCTGTTTTTTAAGTAAACTGCCGGTTTTACTACTTCCGGCCAAAATTTTATGTCTAATTTTGCGTCAGATAATTCCTTAAGAAAATTACTAGGTGAATTTTTAACTTTTCAAATTCCCTAAGAAATCACTAGGTTTTTCAAAATCACTTAACTTGATTTTATCTAACTTATTTCTCACACGTATCTGCAATGCTGTTGGTTCTCTTAAGTAAGACTTATCTCATTATACGAGTTTGTTTCCTTATGAATCAACTCAAATTGATCTATAGTTAATGCACTGCATATGTAATTCATCGCTTTCAAATCTTTTTCTTCCCAAGCTGATTCTGATTCGTTTTGATTTTTTGTTTCTTGATTAATTACATCTTCACATTTTCTCAACCTCAAATTAATCGATATTCTCTTTTTCCACGAACTATAATTACTACCATCAACAATTAGTAACATGAATTTATTGTCGCACGCCATGTTGTTTTCTTCCTTTTCGATTTCAACTACTTTTAATATACACAGCACGTTTTTCAAAATTTTCAAACAACTCCTTCTCACGTAGTCTCTGTCTTCCTTTTTTAACTCAAAATTTGCACTGTTTATCTCTTTTATGATTTTTTCGTTGTCGATCTGTTGAGTTCTTTCTCTTCCTTGTATATTTTCCATTTACCTATACTTAATCATTGCCTTTACACTTCTTTCCACTAAACACGTGCCAAACTTCCTCTTTTATAAAACTTTTTAATTCTTTTGCGTCTCAATAAATTGTGCACTGAAAAACTTGTGAAATATATCACTGCACACGTCTTATACTAGTTTTTTTTAATACTTCACGTATTTTTTATCCATTTTTAATTTTAGTATTACTTACAAGTGATTGTACGTGCCTCCGAAGAGATACGTGAAAAATCAAAAAAAGAACGAAACAGGCAACTCAAACCATGGACGTCTGCTACCATGTTAAAAATAAATGAGCCAGGAAAAATAAATACTTCAAACATATCTTCTATAATATACTTGAATTTAATATAATTAACATTTCATATCCAACATAAGGCATCTTGCCTGATCAACGGTTATCTATACACTGAATATACGTATCGTCATCAAAAATGTTGAATCGAGAGCTCCTACACATGCTCAATGCCTAGAATCCCAGCGTCGCGGCGTAATTTCAAATTTCCTTATATTCTAACAATAGCAAATGGGATCATTAAGGTGTACAAAAAAAAATTTTTTTTTAAAGATTTTATAATGCACTAGCAGTACCTGGAAGTACGAGGCAATTTCCATCGACTTTCCTTTTATACTGCTCAGCCATTGAATGTCGGAATAATGAATAGGCATTGCACTGGGTTGTCGCTATGATGAAAATAAACGTCCCACAATTATTCAAAAGTGATTGAATAATAATAATTAAGTATAAAGTTATTAATGCATAATTATCACGATTTCTGTTCAATGATCACATAGATGTATTTTTGTTCAATACAAATTTTAAAATAGATATAACTATCTTTTTAATTATAAATTATTTGTTTATTGTTTAGATATTAAAAATAACGTTTTTTTCATCAATGATAAAATTTTTAATAACTCCAAATAGTTCAGTTATGAGAATAAAAAATTTTTTTTTTCAATTATGCGGTGTTTTAATCAGTTTTGAACCGTTGTGCGTCACTGGAATAAACATTTGTAATTTTACTATAAAGTTAAAGTAAACTGTCAATATTTCAGACCATCCCTCCAGAAAAGTTTTGCTTTCCACTGTAACCTGCGTATTTAGGATAGTTTATATGGTCCTACATGGACAGCAGCCGACACATTCGGTCCACCTTTCGATTTTTAAAAATCATACTCTGTTAAAAATGAGAGCAATTAAACACTTACGTGCATATGAGTCTACGAGTAGTATTTATTCATGGGAAGTTGTGTTTGCATGCATTTGCATGTATTATGTGCATTATTTATTCACTTGAGCAAGTACAAGTGAATATGCGCTCGTATTTGCATATGTATGGCCATGCATTGTTCGCACGTGAAGGAGTCTGCAAGTATTTAAATACATGTTTAGAGATGCTATATTATATCAAAGAGTGAAAGATAGGACTAAATGACACTTGAAAAAACATTTTTTTTTGAAAGGAAGGGTCCCCTCCATTAAGCACAGCAAAATGCCCTAAATTAAATCTTTTTGTTTTAACAGTGTTAAACTGTTTTTTAAGGCCTAAAAATAAAGGGTCAACTGGGTCCGAGACCAAAAAAATTTTTTCCCTTGCTAGGGACCACAAAAAACGTGTTTTTTACATTTCATTTCTTTTCTCGGTGTCTAAACATGAAAAAGATTTGAAAAAATTCAGCAGTATAGTAAATATTATTTCTTTTATATGGAATTTTTTTCAAGGTCATCCAAGTACAACATAACCTAAAAAAAAAATTTCTAAGCTTTAGATCGCAATTTTGACCATGATCCAATAGAGGTGCAGGCGACGTCATTCATTTATCTTGTAGAGCAAGAAAAAACACAACTTTCACGTATTTTTGAAATTTTTTTAATTGGTGTGACATAACCTGAAATTCGAAAAACCAATTGATTTTACGTTCTTTGGCTACTTAAAAGCCTCCTTTAATTCTAATCGGAATTCTAATATCCATAGTAAATTTTGCAGAGAATATAACTTTAAAAAATGCGTTACATTGAAAAATTTTTTTTTTCTAACCTTCACAAAATGAAAAATTACAAAAAAAAAACGACTATTTGTTTCTTATCTTGGGTTCTTACAATCCAAAGAATTTAAAAAAACTTATGTGTATAGAAAATGTAGATTCTCTCGCGTAGAATTTTTTCCAAGGTCACCCACGGTCGACATAACCTCTAAAAAAATTATTTAAACTTTGAAACGCGATTTTGACCATGATCCAATAAAAGTGCAGGCAAGTTGATATTTTCATCTTCTAGAGCTGGAAAAATACAACTTTAAAATAGTTTTTCATATTTTTGTAGGTGGTGGAACAAACCTAAAAATCCTAAAAACCGTTTTTTTTACCTGATTTCAGCATGTCATCCATTTTATCGGTTTTTAAAAGACTGATTCTTGATGGATTTATATTTTTGCGACAAATTGTACTTTCTCAAATTTTTCAGAGTTTTTCAAGGGGTGGAACTAACCACAAAACTCAAAAAAACGTTTCTAATTTATTCTAGCATACCTTTCTTTGTGTTACATAACATTTGCGGTATTGCCTATAACACATGACAATATTCACTTTTTGTACGTTCCCGTTCTTACAAATTCCCCTAAAAAACGTATAGCCATATAGCATAGCGAGACGAAATATTTGGAACATATAATTCATCCGTTTGTACGTACGAACAATAGAAGTATTAGAATATTGCAAGCGATCCCCATCTTACTCTGTACTGTGCGATACTGCCACGTGCGAGAGAGAAAGCTGCAAGAAGGCCCCCTATTACAACATGTCTAATCATATATATAGGTATAGTGTACAGGTTTCTCAGGAGGCTTTCTCGCAGCTTTTCCTTTCGCACGTGGCAGTATCGCACAGTACAGAGTAAGATCGGGATCGCTTACAATATTCTAATACATCTATGGTTCGTACGTACAAACGGATGAATTATATGTTCCAAATATTTCGTTTCGCTATGCTATATGGCTATACGTTGTTGAGGGAATTTGTAAGAACGGGAACGTACAAAAAGTGAATATTGTCATGTGTCATAGGCAATACCGCAAATGTTATGTAACACAAAAAAAAGGTATGCTAGAATAAATTAGAAACGTTTTTTTGAGTTTTGTGGTTAGTTCTACCACTTGAAAAACTCTGAAAAATTTGAAAAAGTACAATTTGTCGCAAAAACATAAATCCATCAAGAATCAGTCTTTTAAAAACCGATAAAATGGATTACATGCTGAAATCAGGTGAAAATAACGGTTTTTAGGATTTTTAGGTTAGTTCCACCACCTACAAAAATATGAAAAAATATATTAAAGTTGTATTTTTCCAGCTCTAAAAGATGAAAATATCTACTTGCCTGCACTTTTATTGGATCATGGTCAAAATCGCGTTTCAAAGGTTAAATAATTTTTTTAGAGGTTATGTCGACCGTGGGTGACCTTGGAAAAAATTCTACGCAAGAGAATTTACATTTTCTATACACATAAGTTTTTTTAAATTCTTTGGATTGTAAGAACCCAAGATAAGAAACAAATAGTCGTTTTTTTTTGTAATTTTTCATTTTGTCAAGGTTAGAAAAAAAAATTTTCTAATGTAACGCAGGTCTTTTAAGTTATATTCTCTGCAAAATGTACTAAAGATATTAGAATTCCGATTAAAATTCAAGGAGGCTCTTAAGTAGCCGAAAAACGTAAAATAAATCGGTTTTTCGAATTTTAGGTTATGTCACACCAATTAAAAAAATTTTAAAAAATACGTAAAAGTTGTGTTTTTTCTTGCTCTACAAGATAGATAAATGACGTCACCTGCATCTCTATTGGATCATAGTCAAAACTGCGATCTAAAGCTTAGAAAATTTTTTTTTTAGGTTATGTTGTACTTGGATGACCTTAAAAAAATTCCATATAAAAGAAATAATATTTTTTATACTGCTAGATTTTTTCAAATCTTTTTTATGTTTAGACACCGAGAAAAGAAATGGAATGTAAAAAACACGTTTTTTATGGTCCCTAGCAAGGGAAAAAATTTTTTTGGTCTCGGACCCAGTTGACCCTTTATTTTTAGGCCTTAAAAAACAGTTTGACACTGTTAAAACGAAAAGATTCAATTTAGGGCATTTTGCTGTGCTTAATGGGGGGTACCCTTTTAATAGTTTGTATCGACATTTGAGACTGAAAAATATGAGTGTATTAATACAACATAATGCTCAATCGAATAATCATAAGCAGAAAATCGATTGTACAAGCAACTTTTACTCCTTCAAAAACAATTTTGAGCTATTTATTCCATTTCTTCTATTTCGTCCTTAACTTCTCTACTGACTTTTAGATGCATATCTTTCTCTATCTAAAGACACACAATATCCTTATGGTAGAGACCCTGTCGAAAAATGTAAGATTACTTAACTTAAGTTAAACTCGTGCAGGAGAAAAAAATTTTTTTCTTGTTTAATTTACAGCAGAGAAAAGCTAGCCAATAAACACGTAAAAAATAAAAATATTGAATCAGAGGCTGTAGCTCGTGAGTAGGTCTTTAATTACATTTAATTGTAAAAATATTTTAATTGAGACAAGAAGTTAACTATGCTAAAAGATCAATTTCAGAGATCATGCATCTAAAGTGTTATTTAAATGAATTAAATATAAGAGAAACATACATACGTTTAATAAATACTGTTAATTACTATTACCAAAGTTCAAACAGTAAAAGTTTACTGACTAGGTTATATATTTATCCTTTTATAATGTTTTATTCGCGAGTACTTAAACAGACCACACCATCAATTATTGAGATGGTTACACATATGTATAGAAAAGACATGTAAGCAAACGAATGCCAACGATTTCTGTACTTTTTCTCAATGTAGATTTATCAACATAATAATTTTTTTTAAAGATCTATTATCACTTAAACATTTCAAAATAAAATGTTAATAAATCACAGTAATAATAATAAATTACTACTAAAATAATATGCTTCCAAAAATTATAAGGGACAGATAAGCGAAAAAATAAAGCATTATAAGATTACGATGAAAAGATACATTAAAATGTCTTAGTTCCTAAATAATACGTTTTTTTGCTACTTTGGGCGTTTTCTATTTTTGGACACTCACTGCGCCTTCAGTGAGAAGAGAAAGGCTCACATCTAGTCGCATTCAACCAGCAAAAGTACAAGGCATCGATCAGACTTTGCTTCGCAGATTTCTTGGGCTTAACGATTGCCATAGCAACATGAGCCACTACTAATAAAAACTATTCAGAAGAGTTAATTACACCGTAAATCATGTGTTACTACAGGTAATTTTCTAAATGTACCATCAAATAGAGTTTAAATCAGTTTCTTGAAAAAAAAGATGAATCAAATTTTGACAAAAAAGTTTCAACTATTGTGGCATAACGTACGGTAATACTTGTACAGTATTTCTATTAGAACTGCTAACAAAGTTACTTTATTTCATACACTACTTTACCATACACAGCTTTAACATTACCGATAGCCACGAATGATCAAGAACATCTTCTGCACTAAATCTCAGTTCCGGTTGAGCTTGTAGCATATTTAAAATAAGCTCTTTGGCTGATGATGAGATGCTGTCCCAATACGGCGAAGTGAATTCATACTGTCCACAGAGAATTTTTTCAAATAATTTTTCTTGTTCATTATCCGTAGAAACGAAAGGTGGAAAGCCACATAAAAGTATGTACAAAATGACACCAGCAGCCCAAACATCAATCTGCAAATAATACACAAATGTTAACTATTCAAAAACTTCTCCATAGATACATAATCATAAGTACTAAAATAGAGCATTTACTAATTTATGACATCGTATACGTATAAACTAGTAGTAACCTTTACTAAAGCAAAAATGTAAGTACATAATGCATAACATAACAGATTTAAAGATTTAATATTTACTTTTAACAAGTTTATAAAGAGTAAAAGGGCCTAGCCGGATAAGGGGGGTAAGACTGCCTAAGCTCTAAAAAATTTGAAAAATTCATGTATGTAGTGTACTGCAAAAAAAAATTTTTTCAACTTTTCCAGACTCTAATCAACTTATGAGTTCACTGTAGGTCATAAATAGTGAATTTCGGTTTTTTAAAGATATCTCCGCTATTTCTCGACCAATCCTAAAAATTCTTATTTGAAGTTTAAAACAAAAATAATTCATATCAACTAAAAATTTTTTAAAAATTTTGACGCCAAATTCAAATTTTGGGAAACATTCAAAATTTTGAAAATAACGTACTTCTGAGAGTTTTATGGGTACAGACTCGAAAAAAAGTTAAAAATTGTATTATATTATATTCTATTGCTGTGAATTTTTCCAGATTTTTTAAGACTTGATAACTTGAATAAAAAAAATAAAAACCGTTTTTTCACCCATTTTTTCGCTATAATGACTTTAATATGCCTCAAATGAACTATAGAAAACATTGATATATTTTTTAGCACTTTATTTAAACTATTTATACTTTAGAATACTTTAT
>NW_019379835.1:42915-67986 GCF_000648655.2 Copidosoma floridanum
GGTGTCAGCTCGATGGAAGCACGTCGCGTTGTCGCTCCAGAGTTCAGACGGTTTTTCCTGGCGCCCAGAGAAGCGGGTGAGAGCCGCAAGAAAGGAGACGGTTGATAGATCGCCTACGAGCTCCAGATATAGTGCCTTCGTGGTGAGGCACACAAATATGGCGATGTAACCCTTCGTGGTGCGAACGCCTCGGCCCTTAGCTGCGAGGACGTGGAACGGCCCAGCGTAATTGATTCCAGTGCGACCGAAGGCGCGAAAGGGAGTAACTCGTGACCGCGGGAGAGGAGCCATCAATTGGACAGCTGATCGGGCTTGGAGGCGAGCACAAGTAACTTAACTGCGTAGGAAAGCCTGGACTTTCCGGGTGCCACCGATGATCCAAGCACGCTTGACGGTGTACGCGCTGGTGGTGCGAAAGCCCCTGTGGAGCGCTCGGTGATGGGCCGACGCGATCGTAAGCGTGGCGAGAGGGCAAGCGCCGTCAAGGATGGGTGGGTGTCGCTCCGCGAAGTTCATCTCGGCGTGCTGGAGGCGACCGCCCACACACACAATGCCGTCTGTATGGACGAAGGCTGCGAGCGATGTCAGTGGGTGCCACTTGAGAAGGGCGCAGTCCGTGCGAAGCAGTGCAAGATCATTAGAGAAGGCACGCTGCTGGCTCAAGCGCACGCAAGCGAGGTAGGCATCGGTCAACTCGGTAGCCGTCGGTGCTGAGAGCATCGGTCGTGTAGGGGCTCAGCCGAGATGGAGTCTCGCCCACCGACGCAGGTGGGTGAGGGTGCGCAGGAGGACGCCCAGATCGGAGAACAGTCGGAGAAGGTTGAACTCGACCTTTTGCGTGACGCTGCAGAGGCGAGGAGGTGAGGGCTCTGACGGCTCGGAGGGCTCCTGGGGCCAACGATCAGGGCCTTCGGACAGCCAGGAAGAGCCAGTCCAACATGTCTGCTGGCAGTGTAGAGTCTGGGCATCGGTGCCTCGAGACGCCACATCGGCAGGATTGTCATGAGTAGGCACATAGCGCCAGATGTGCGGTGGCAGTACCTCCTGGATGTGGGCGACGTAGTTGTCAACGAGAGCGTGGTTGGTCGGCTCGGCGGAGCGGAGCCAGCATAGAACGACTTGGGAGTCGCACCAAGCGTAGCAGTGCTCAATAAGGATGTTCCACTGGCTGACGACCAAGCGCAGCAGTTTCGAAGCAAGCAGCGTGGCACGCAGCTCAATGCAAGGGATCGTCATGCGGGCCTGGGGCGTGGCTGACGGCTTGAGGCTTCGGATGGGGGAAAGTTTCGTCTTGGCCAGCAGAATGTGGCAGCGGACTTACCCTGAGGAGTCCTGCAGCTGGAAGTACACCACCGCGCCCATCGCGCGGCGGCTGGCGTCTGAAAAGGCGTGAGGGTGAATCTTTGACGGAGCCAAAGATCCAATCCAACGTGGAATGGAGAAGCCTTGGATTGATTTCAGCTCAGTGGTGAAAGCTGACCACCGACGAGCCATTGATGCAGGTACAACCTCATCCCAATCTAACCGGGCGCGCCAGAGATCCTGTACAAGGAGCTTGGCTTGGAGTATGGTCGGCGCGAGCCAACCACAAGGATCGAAGAGGCTCGCGAGACCAGCAAGGATGCTCCACTTGGTGTCCTGTTCTCGGGCTGCCAGAGATGTGAGCCCGAAGTATCCGAGGCTGGGTCCCAGCTGATGCCAAGCTCGCTGACGAGGCCGGCGTCGCTGAGTTCACGCCACGTAGGGCGCAGGCGAGCTTCCTGGGTAAGGTCAGCCAGAAGTTCGGCGTCATTGACGATCCATTTCCGGAGTGGAAATCCGCCTGAGCGCAGCAGGCCGATTACTTGATCCCGAAGCTGGCGTGCCGTTTCGAGGTCATCGGCACCCGAGAGGATGTCATCCACGTATCGATCGTTCATGACGACAGGTACGGCGTCCGGCCACAAGTGTCCTTCGTCATGACAAAGTTGTTAAATCACACGCAGTAACAACTAGGGCGAGCAAGTCGCGCCATAAGTGACGGTGCGCAGTTGATAGTTTACAGGTGGCTGACTCGGATGGGGGCTCCAGACGATGCGCTGAAGGTCAGCGTCTCGCGGGTCGACCCAGATTTGGCGGAACATCATCTGGACATCGCTGCAGAAGGCAACGCGATGTCTTCGCCATCGCAGCAGGACTGTCGGTAGTGCGGCCTGGAGTCTCGGCCCGGAGTGCAGGATATCGTTTAGGCTGTAGCCGCTCGAGGTTCGGTGCGAGGCGTTAAACACGACGCGCAACTTTTGTCTAAGGTCTCCATGTTGCCAGATGCCGTGGTGCGGGACGTAGCAGACCGTGCTGCTCGGTGCGGAGAGCTCTCGGCTGGAGAGCCGCTTCATATGATCGAGGGCAAGGTACTCGCTCATGAAGCGGTTATACTCGGTCGCCATCTTTGAGTTCCGCTGGAGGCGACGGTGTAGAGATCGCAGTGAGGCCAGGGCGAGCCAGGCTATCGCCGAGGAGCGGTGCAGCATTGAGCTTCATAGGCAAACGCACGATATAACGGCCGTCCACGTCGCGCCAGTAGTTGGCGAAAATCCGCTCGCAGTCGATGTCATCGGGCGCGCGGCAGCAGACGAAGGGCACCTCTTCTAGTTCCCAAAAGCGCTGGAGTAGCATTATGAGCTCGCGATGTCAAGGTGGAGCCAGCTCATCATGCAATGTCGGACACGCGAAGGCGCTGCCAAGGGGCACTCAGGAGCACACCCGACTAGAGTCCAGCCAAGTGCTGTATGCTGACCAACGATCTCTTCGCGCTGACGGTACCCAGGGTGCAGCAGACGGCTGTAGACCTCGGCGCCGATGAGAATATCGACCGCACGAGGAAGGCCAAAGTCGGGGTCGGCGAGGTCCTGCAAGCTGACCCAGACTCGCAGGATGCTGAGGTCGAGTGGGGCCGCAGGAGTTGAAAAACCAAGGTGGGTTATGCACAGCGCCTTCAGATGCAAACTGGGGGTGCCATCCCCTGGTATCAGGCGCAGGCTGGCCCGGAGTGTCGACCTTACGGCGTGTTCGCCGCCGATGCCTGATACGCTGGTTCTAGAATCCTCCAAAGGGGCATTTAGGCGGCGAGCGAGCTTGAGAGAGATGGCCGAGATCTCAGAGCACGGGTCGAGGAGTGCTCTCACGGTGACGATGGACTCCCGGCCGCCGCTGAGTTGGACGAGCGCGGTCGGAAGCACCGTGAGTCATTGCCGGGACTCATCAGGAGTCTTAAGGAGATCGGAGCTGGTCGGCTTCGCATGCTTGGGTGGGTCCAAAGATCCTGGAGCTTCGGACCAGCGCTTGCGGCTGTCGTGCAGCAGACTGTGATGCGCCGCCCGGCAGCACTGGCAGACCGACTTGGAGGGGCAGTCATGCAGGAAGTGCCCTGGCTTCAGGCAGTTGAAGCATAACTTCTCCTGGAATATGATGTACATCTTGGCGGCTGGATTCAGATCCCGGAACTGACCGCAATGCCCGAGATAGTGGGGTTCGTGACAAGCCGGGCAGTTCGCTGGGGCGTCCTGGGTCGTGAGGGAGCGGAAATCGCGCCCTACGTGCGTCAAGGAGGGCCCTCGTGAGCTGGCGGAGCCAGCTGAGCGCGGTAGATGAGAAGCCTCTACGGAGCTGAGAGTGCGGCATCTGCGCCACAGAAACGCAGCCAGCATGGTAAAGGTGGCCCAGGAATCACCGGGCACGTCGCTGGAAATCTCCAGCTTCTCCAGCTCGTCTTCCCAATTACGTCTTGTGGTGGCGTCCATGCCCGTTGCTGCAAACGCGATGAACCAATCATCCCAGGAGGCGACAGGGCGGCCGAGAGCACTAAGCTGATCGCAATGACGTTCAAGCGTGTCCAACAGCGCTTGAAGACCTCCGGCTGACTCGTCCCGCAGAGGTTTGATATTGTGGAGCGCCGCAACGTGGTCCTGCAGGAGGAGCCGCCGATGCTCATAGCGGGCCTCGAGTAGGCTCCAGGCTGTCGGGTAGTTGGACCCAACGATCTGCACGGAGTCCAAGACGGCCTTGGCATCGCCTTGAGTGAGTGACTTTAAATAATAGAGTCTCTCAACGTCCGTTAGCTGCTTGTCATCGTGTATGAGGGCTCGGAACAGGTCTCTGAAGGATTCCCAGTCCTCTCGTCGTCCCGAGAAGGGCGGGATGGTGATCGTAGGCAACTTGGGCCCACGATGTGGTGCCGGTTCTCCGGCTGGGCGGATTTCCCCGTGGGCCCCGGGTGGGGCTAGTGCGAGCCAAGCGTCATACAGGTGTGACCGGGCATCGACGAAGTTGGCCTCTGCGGTGGCGTATATGTCGTCCGCCGCGTCGCCGTGTTCGGTGGTTTCTGCGACCAACAGACCCACATGGTTGACCTAGAAGTCATTCCAGTAGGCGTCCAAGAGCTCAAGCCGAGCCGTGACGAGGCCTGGGGTTCAGTGGCTTGTCTCGGTGGCCTTTACAGCGGCCATGAACCGAGCGATGGCGTTGCCAAGCCGTTGTTGGGTGGCAAACAGGGCTGACCCCTGTCCAATTTCCCTGAAAATCATGAATATACTGAGTTCGACGTTGAATCATCAACGGAACTCGAGGCGGACGCTTCTTGATCAGTTTTTTTTTTGTTTTTTTTTATATCGGGTTACCGCGACAGCCTATTGGCCCAGTCGCCAGGGCCACCCACTCACCACCTTTGTGTGGGGGTGGATTGCCACACCCATTAAATCTTCTCTTTTAATTAATACCATACATATCATACCATGGGCACAGTGGAAGTATCTCCGGTGTAACACACCTTGTCAGTTAAGCTGACACTCTCTGCACCGGAGGAAGTGCATCGGGTCAACTCGCCACTGTGTAGCCTGGGTACGAAGCATCGGATCCAGGCTAATTAGCATCCCCGGAAAAGCCCCATGTTTCAGGGGCCACTCCTCGCCGGTACGGCCGGCGATCCCTGCCTGGCATCGGGCCCACTAATCCCTAACTATTAGGCCCTAACACTGTTTCGCATTCACCCAGGCCCAAAGACCTGTGGAGCAAAGAAAAAACCCTGGAATTACTCTGAAGAAAAATTCCACGGAAAAACCCGCCCCGAAACAGCCGGGGATACATAGGAACTTTTTCCGGTGAAAACAGTTTTTTTTAAAATCTGCACTCACCGGGAATCGAACCCACGACCCCTAGAACAGCGTTGTATCAGTAGCAAGCACGCTTACCACAGAGCCAACGACGCTTGCTTCTTGATCAGTTATAAGTCGCTCTGCTGAGCCAACTCTTTCATAAGCGAGGTGACACGGAGCCAGGCGCTCGGAAAGGATGACTACTCTGCGAGCGAGGCAGCAAAGTGCCAGACGCTCAGTTGGCTGCATAAAATCTACGACACGGGCCTCACGGCAACCGTGGTGGTCTCGAGTGCGCGTGCACTTGTGAGCAGCAGTCATGCAATGCGGGCAACATGGCGGCCGCGGGGGCTAACTCTCGCACGGTGAGCAGCCAAACCTCAAATCCGCAACACGGGCATCATGGCGGCCATGGCGGTCCAGAGCGCGCGAGCTTCAATCAGCAACGCCCGCAATATGGCGGCGTAGGTGGTTAACGCTCGCACAGCGAGCAGCCAATACGGCAGTCCCAAGCGCGCGTGCACTCGCGAGCGCCAGTCGGCGACGCCTGCGACATGGCGGCCGCGGTAGCTGACGAACGAGAACCACGGCCACCACTCAATCCGTATTATGGGCAGCGTGGCGGCCATGACCTCCGGCTACATTAATTAGCGCGCGTGGACGTGCAAGACACGCGCAATAACACAAGACGCAGGACTTAATGCGTACTTACATCGTGCCGGCTTTCCTCTCCTCGTTGCTGAATCCGGCTCGAAGGACCAATGTTTGAGAAACTCTTTATTTATTGAATACAGGGGAGAAGGACCCGGCGACAATGAATAGCGCACTTTTTTGCGTGCTGTGCTCCGCTGATATTGTTGGTGGCCTAGCTGTCTCGAGCGGCTTACTAGCTGCTGACGGTGTGGCTTGGCTGGCAGAGGCGTGTAGCTGGACAGCTGATGTGTGAACCTGTGTGTCAGGAGACGAACTGAACTGGTCCTGGCACAGGACGTCGATGCCAGCGGCAGCGGCGTAACGAAGCGCCGAGACGATCAGGAGGGGGGCCCGACCGACAGTATATCGTCGAACGAAACATTAGCATCATTTTTATTCGCTAAAAACGGTTTAAGCACGTCAACGATATATTTATTAATCGTACAGACTGTAAAAGGCGTAACAAGATGATTTTTTTTTTGACCAAAATACGATTTCCTTTGATATTCGTTGTTAGTACTTTTCTCGTGTCTAAGGTAAGTACCATCTGCGATCACAATAAGTTTATCACTACTGATATCATGCACTTTTTTAACATTAATTACAGTGTGTTTATCAATGGGATTGCTTCTACAAACAGATTTTAGCCCAAAATTTTTCGGTATTACATCTTTTTCAAAAGCTTTTAAGACAGAGGCACAGAAGTCGGGAACTTTTTGTGGTCGTTCAAGCCCTAAAATAAATGAAATAAGATTCTTCGAGTTGGCACTTCTTAATTTAAATAAGAATACGACCAAAGCTTGAGTAATGTTTCGGCATTCAGAGTCTCTCATGTTAACCAAGATATCACACAAGTAGTTGTTGCAACACTTTGGCCCGTCAAAACAAACCTTCACCACTTGGGTAGGGGTCTGCTGTGACGAAGCCAAAGTGTTGCATGTAAGAATTTGTGAGGTGGGAGTGTGAAAAACTGTTGAGCGGAGGGGAGAACACGCGAAATCTAAACGTCGCAAAAAGAGAGAGAGAGAGACGGAGAGAGACAGAGAGAGAGAGAGACATACAAATTTCTGGAGACGCGGAGAGCGATTATGTGTAATATAATAAGTATTCTATTACTTACGAGGTATATTGCTTCGACGAGCGCAACTTGATCTCGCAATTTGTCTCTTTGTGTTAATGAGTGAAAATGAACGAAGTCACACTGGGTATTTTAAATTTTATAATGAATTTTGAAATTTGTATAAATACAATTTATTAACAAACATTGTCGACTACGAGAAAAATTTTACAGTTTTTATTTCATCACACATATTATTTTGTATTGAGGTTTGAATCTGAGGGATTCTCGAATATTTTATCGTAAGGTTAACACACAAGAATTGGAAGCGCTGAATTAATAGAAATAATCAATTTATTATTAAACTTCCTATTTATTTTACACTTTTAACTTCCTAAATTCTATCAGGCTTACGACGAATATACTAAGCCATATAAATATACTTAATGCCTGAACGCTGAGTGAGTTTATAGAGAGAATCAAACTGTTGTAATAGAAAGAAAACTCCAACAAAAACGATAGAACGCTCGCTGGAATACAATTAGATAAATACAATTCACAAAACAAAAGTAAAACGAGACACTAGATTGACTATAGAGATCTCGCTTGAGGTGCGCGGGGGGCTCGATGGTCAGAAGCGGACTGACGAGCGCGCGTTGTCTCTCGACGAGAGAGCCGCAGCTCTCTTTACAGGCAAGTCTAATTGGTCAGAGAGACACGACGAGTTGGACTCTCATTGGCGCATATTGATGTCAGCTCAACCTGTAAATACTAAGCATTAAGCGCACCTATATTTAAACTCAATACCGAACATTTTCCCCCGCCTTTGCTTTGACTAGGGGAGAAGCAAACAATAAATCAAGCAAACTAAAAAGCCAAACTGATTGTATTTGGCTCCACTAAAGTAGCAAAAAAGACTGAATTTAGTTTTTGTAAACGCAACTTATCAATAGAACCAACAAACTATTTATGATTCTAACCTTTCGCTTTCAATTAATAAAACTAACTAAGTAAGAGGCCTAATTAGAGTAGTAGCCGAAGTTTATAATTTCACAATTCTTACTTTTGAATCCGAGCCCGGAAATATTTCAGTGATGCGAGCTAAAGGCCAACATCCGGGGGGATTGTTTTTACTACGAATTAGAACTAAATCATTTACCTGAAACGAACGCTTCGGGACTACCTACTTTGACCTTTGTTGAAGTGATGTTAAATACTCTTCTGACCATCGATGCCAAAAACTCTGGTTTAATTGCGATATAAGCTTCCATCTATGTAAACATGAGATTTTAACATCTGTAAGATTTACTTCAGGCAATATGGTAACTGGACGCAAATTGATAAGATAAGCAGGAGTTAAGCAATCAAGATTGCGGGAATCACTCGTTAAAGGAGATATAGGACGCGAATTCAGACATACCTCTATTTTACAAAGTAATGTTGAATACTCTATAAATGTAAAAACCTGCTCACCGACAACTCTCTTCAAATGTTTCTTAGCTGATTTGACAGCTGCCTCCCATAAACCTCCCATATGCGGAGCGGCTGGGGCATTGAAATGCCAATTGGTTTTTAATATCTCTAACTTGTGAATTAGGTCGGCCGATTTGCAAAGTTTAAGCCAATTACTTTTCAGTTTCTTATCAGCGCCGACAAAATTTGTTCCCCTATCACTAAAAAGGTCCGAGCAATGACCTCGTCTCGCTATAAAACGCTGAAAGGCGGCTATAAATCCTTCTGAACTGTAGTTTTCAACTATTTCTAAATGAACAGCGCGAGTGTTCATACAAACGAAAACAGCCACATAGCCTTTAGTCGTGCCTTTACCCCTGGTTTTAGAAAGTCTGACCGACAGCGGACCGGCGTAATCTACACCTGCCTTAAGAAAGGCTGCGGAAGGTACGACTCGAGCGCTAGGCAGGTCGGCCATAAGCTGACTTGGAGTTACAGCAGATTATCGTTTACAAGTAAAACACTTGGTAGTAACAGAGCGAACACTTTGACGACCACGTATAATCCAATACTCACGACGACAAGTTCTTAATGTTAGTTGAGGTCCGCCGTGTAAAGTAATCTTATGAGCTTGTTCTATTATCAATTTGGTGAGATGGTCACTTGAGGCTAGGATCAACGGGTATTTAACATTGAAATCTAACAAAGTATGGCTCAAACGACCCCCAACCCTAATCAAACCATCTTTAAGAAATGGTTTGAGCTTAATTAAAGAACTTTTGGATGGTAAACTAACTACTTGCTCACTAGATTCTGATAACAACTTTAACTCTAAAGGGAAATGAGTAGTTTGATGAAGGTAGACCATTAGCAATTTAGAATTCGTGAGTTCAGAAACTATAAGCGATAAATTTGCACGAGAAACAATAGCATCTACCTCAAGAAACAATAACTGAGTTTTTTTTTAACACGAGCTAGTAAGTTGTAAAAAAATCTTAAACAATATGCAGTCACAAGTAATAGTTTATCTAAATTAGAGTATTGGTAGTAGAGATCCCAAGTAGAAGTTGATGGAGTTTGCTGGTGACTAACGGTATGAACCGATTCATCAGTTGAAACTGTCAACGGAGTTTGAAATTCGCGATACTCGGGGTAAAGCTCGTGTAGTAAACTAGGACCACAGAACCATTCCAAATCTACGATCAACTGAGATGGCAAGACACCTCGAGAGGCAATGTCTGCTGGATTTAATTTACCCAATACGTGATGCCAGTAAGCATTTGGAACTAACTGATGAATGTCACTACAATGATTAGCTATGAAAGTAGGCCATTTGGAGGGTTGAGCGTGTAACCAATACAAAACCTCTTTGGAGTCTGACCACAAATGAATAGAATCGATGCATAGTTTTGAACTAAGACTAAATAGGTGGGTAAGTTTGGCTAATAGTTGAGCAGCGCAGAGTTCGAGCCGCGGAATACTTAGAACTTTTAGAGGAGCTACTTTCGTCTTGGCTAACTGGAGTGACGCGCTAACTTGATCTCCTTGAACCATACGAGTGTACAAGACGGCAGCGTAAGCTGATTTTGAGGCATCAGCATAACCATGTAACTCAATCGAATTAACTTGCGGATTGAAACTATTCCATCTAGGTATGCTAATGTTATTCAGTTCTAGAAGTTGCGACAACCAAGGTAACCATTTATCCGTTATTTCCTTTGGAACTGGCGAGTCCCAATCTATTTTGACTAACCATAACAATTGTAAAAGAATTTTGGCATACACGATTACTGGAGAGAGCCAACCAAGGGGGTCGTAGAAACGAGCTATGTAAGAGAGTATAGATCTTTTGGACCATTTATCTTGAACAGGAGGATCGTGTACACGGTAACGGAAAACGTCTTCTAACGGAAACCAAACTATACCTAGCACCTGAACCGATGAATCTACTTCACTCAAGGAAACCGAAGGCGAGTAGGCCAACAATAGAGTGGACACTCCGTGTAAAAGCTTCAAATTATTAGCAGACCACTTATGTAGCGAGAAACCACCAAGAGTAGTAACCTTTATCACTTGGTCTCTTTTGTCTAGAGCCTCCTTCAAAGTGTGACCTCCCGAGAGGACGTCATCCATGTAGATTTCGTTACTTACCACTGAAGAAGCCATTGGGTATTCCTCACTATAGTCTATAGCTAACTGTTTCAAGACTTGAGACGCCAAAAAGGGTGAACAAGCTAAACCATAAGTAACGGTTTTTAACGTGTAAATCTGCATAGGCTCTGAGGACTGAAACTGCCAGCAGATGCACTGAAATTTCCTATCTGATTCATTTATCCAGATCTGGCGGAACATTTTCTCAATATCTGAAGTAAATGCGAATTCGTAATTTCGCCAAGAAGAAATAAGCTCAGGAAGACAAGGTAACAGATTAGGGCCTGGATGAAGCAATTCGTTAAGTGAAGTACCTCCAGCTGTCTTGGCAGAGCCATTGAAGACCGTTCGAAGTTTAGTGGTGGTACTCGATATCTTAATAACACCGTGATGCGGCATGAACCAACACTCTTTGACTAAAGCATCATCCAGTGTAGACATGTGATCTAGATATCGATATTCCTGCATAAAATTTATGTACAAAGTAGATAAGTCGGGATATCGGTGAAATCTACGTTCTAAATTAGCCATCATTGACAACGATAAAAACCTAGAATCCTCGCGAGACTTTTGATAACTGTTAGGATCAACTCTGAAGGGTAATTTGACCACATAGCGACCAGATTCATATCGGTAGTGCGTGTGCGCAAAGTAGTCTTCGCAAGCTCGCTCATCGGCGGTGAGCTTCTGACTAAGACTGCTAGAGAGCTCTTCTACTTCCCAAAAGCGCTGAAGCAGAGGTAACAACTGAGACTCATCAGAACAGTGAAGCGAGAATTGAGAACTAGAAGAAGGCTTAGCAGAACCAATAGAGCCAGACAGAATCCAACCAAGTAGAGTACGCGACGCTATGGGCTCATTGGTATTACTCTTTCTAACTCCTTTTTCTACAATTTGAGCATGAACTGCAGCTCCAAAAATGATATCAATTTTATCTAAACTTGTATATTGAGGATCGGCTAATTCAAGATCGTCTAAATAGTTTAAATTTGATTTAAATCGACTAGCAGGAGGGGAACCCAGGTCGAACATTAAAACTAACTATACCAGTAGCAACTCCAACTGAAGTACCACCTGTTCCCTAGATGGGAATACTCGAGTGTTGACGCTTTAGCCTTAGAACATCACAGAGCAAATCAGTTATGATAGAACACTGCGAGCATTGATCTATAAGAGCTCTAACTAACAAACGTACAACAGTAGGTCCAGTGACGTAAACTCGAGCAGTAGCCAGTAATACACCAAGACCACGAGAAACAGACGAATCAGTATGATGAAAAGTCTGCTCAGAGTCACTACCTTTAGAATAATTGGCTTTGCTAGAATTTAAGTGAGTATCATGAGGCTCTTGACTCTGAACAGGCTTTGGAATATGTAAGAGGGTATGATGCCTTCTCTTACAATTAAGACAACTATACTTGGACTTGCAATCCTTCAACTGATGATGACCTAGACAATTAAAACACAATCTATCTTTGACTACTAACTCCTTTCGAGCATCAACCTCCATTTTTTTAAAACGTTCACACTTAGAAAGAGTATGATCACCTTTACACTTTGAACATACCAGGACATTCTTAACTACTCCCTGACTATCAGCTGAATCGGAAACATTGGACTGATGAGAGACAGAAGCAGATGCCTTCGGGACAGGTTTCGAAAGTGGTGGCTTAGGGTTTGAACTAACTGTTTCACACAATTCAAGAGTTATGATTTGCGAAGAGATAAATTCCCGTAATTGGATTAGAGTGGGTGGTTGAGTGCTACTACCTAGGAATTTACTTCAATCTTTATTGGTTGTGATGTCAAACTTACTAACTGTTAGAGCAATATAGAGATCCCCTGTGCCTAAATCACGGCCTAATGCATTTAAGGAATCGATTGTGCTAATCATCTCCTTACTAATGCGTTTCAATTCTAAACAGGAGTCCGACTTCATGGGTTTACAAGTTATCAAACGATTTAAGTAATTAGTAACAAGGCGACGCTGACTATCATAATAATCAAGTAGAGTTTGCCAAGCTAATGGATATTGATCCTCTGCCAAAGAAACAGATATAATTATATCGAAAGCGTCACCACTCAAATGAACTCGCAGCTGGTGGTACTTGATAATGTTGTCGAAAGCAATTTTTCTATGCACAAGAGAGCGAAATGTATCACGGAAATTTTCCCATTCGGAATATTTTCCTGTAAACTTCGGTAGTTCTATACGCGTCAAGTAAGAATTGCTAGTAGGCTGAGCACCGGGTGTTGGTAATGGGGCTGGTGGTAATGGATCTTGAGCACTAGCTCTCCTAATAAACTCTAAAAAGTCCCGTTTTACCGAATAATATAAGTCATCTGCCTTATCCGGTAACTCAGTAGAAAAATACAAATGATTTTTATCTAACGTAGTAAGCGACATTATCTGATCATGGATTTCGCCAAACCGCGCTATGCACTTATCTAGTGCTTCAAGGCATGCTTCAGCCCTTCCTCTGGTCATTTTTTCGGAACCGGATTTTTTAAAGTTCCCATAATAACTGCCAATTTAATTAAATATCTTAGTTTAAGTTTGGTACAAGGCTTCCATCTTTACTTCCCTACTTAAATGAGCAGAGAAACAGCAAAACTACGTAGATAATTTGAGATTTGACTTTAACTCGATTGTTACGGAAATCAACTTAACCTAGAACTGTCACGCGTCTTATCTAGGAATTTAAAATTAACTTAGTGTCTCTAATTTCAATTATGCAGCGGCAGAAAAACGCAGTGACACATACAGCGTCGTCTTCCGGGCCTGCAGACGAGCAGGCGGCACTTCCTCGGGCCTGCAGAGGAGCAGGCAACGTAGCAGTGGCGTTTTCCTTGTGGGCCTGCTGAGGCAGCAAGCGACGCAGCAGCGCCGTGGCGGTAGCGACGTCGTCGGTAGGGCGTGCAGGGGGACGAGCACGCAGCACGTAGTAGCGTGGACGACGTTGAGGGGCCGGCAGAAGCAGGCGGTCACGTAGCACGTGGCGGCAGCGACGTCGTCGGCAGGGCGTGCAGGGGGACGAGCAAGCAGCACGTAGTAGCGCGGACGACGTAGAGGGGCCGGCAGAAGCAGGCGGTCACGTAGCACTTGGCAGTAGCGACGTCGTCGGCAGGGCGTGCAGGGGGACGAGCACGCAGCACGTAGTAGCGTGGACGACGTAGAGGGGCCGGCAGAAGCAGGCGGTCACGTAGCACGTGGCGGTAGCGACAAAGTCGTTGAGATCAAGAAGCGCCTTCACAGACAGAGAGAAATAAGCCTTGTTTTTTTTTTTTTTAACAAGGCTAGCCCGGTGTGGCCCTGCCGTCCGTCAAGCTCGAAGTACTCAAAGAGGGGGGGCGTCTTTCTCTTTTCGCGAGAAAAGACGGTGCACACTGAATTTTAACTGCTGGCGCAAAATGGCCAAAGGCTTTGTGCGAGCCGCGCGCAATGTGTGTGTGTGCGTGAGAGAGCAACACCTACGAAGAGCAGAAGAGAGAAGTCGAGCGCGGCAATCAAGATGGCTGTATTTCTTATAGCCGCGTGCTTAATGGCGATACGCGTTCTCGTTCACTTCACACTCACTCGCATCAGGTCCCTATTCGGGCGCCAAATATTTTGTATTGAGGTTTGAATCTGAGGGAGTCTCGAATATTTTATCGTAAGGTTAACACACAAGAATTGGAAGCGCTGAATTAATAGAAATAATCAATTTATTATAAAACTTCCTATTTATTTTACACTTTTAACTTCCTAAATTCTATCAGGCTTACGACGAATATACTAAGCCATATAAATTTACTTAATGCCTGAACGCTGAGTGAGTTTATAGAGAGAATCAAACTGTTGTAATAGAACGAAAACTCCAACAAAAACGATAGAACGCTCGCTGGAATACAATAAGATAGATACAATTCACAAAACAAAAGTAAAACGAGACACTAGATTGACTATAGAGATCTCGCTTGAGGTGCGCGGGGGGCTCGACGGTCAGAAGCGGACTGACGAGTGCGCGTTGTCTCTCGACGAGAGAGCCGCAGCTCTCTTTACAGGCAAGTCTAATTGGTCAGAGAGACACGACGAGTTGGACTCTCATTGGCGCATATTGATGTCAGCTCAACCTGTAAATACTAAGCATTAAGCGCGCCTGTATTTAAACTCAATACCGAACATATATTATATATTAAGTATCACAACACATAATAATAACCAATGTACATTAAAAATTTACATAACACTTCACTTCCTTTATCGATGCGACAGCGCTAATCTATTACCTGTAATGTCCTCGTAATATACCAATCTCGCAGCGTATATGCTCGTCCACCGATTTTATTCAAAATACGCAAATATTAAATAAGGGTCATTCCCGGGCACTTCCACAGCATAGTTGTACGTGTACCACGTTAGGTCGTCACATATGATTTCTCGCGGCCACATTGCTTGTAAATCAAGGAACGAAACGACGTACCCCTGGTAATACGGATATTGATTCTCGTACACAATCACTTCCATCAACACATTAACTACTGCTGGTCTGGTAAACGGGTATTGCCGTTATCGTTGTAAATGCTGCAAACGGAAAAACTCCCGTACAGATGGTGGTACACAGGCTTCTTCAATTTCCGCCTGATTGTTACCATCACTTACTGCTGCACCTTCAAAGAGGTCCGTCGACTCAGTTGGAAGCATTTTAGTAACTGACTTCTTTTTCTATAAGTTCGTAAATCCGTAAATCATTTTTTACACAATGTTGCAGAATCTTTCTACCTTACACCCCTCCCTCCCATGACATGTGTGAAAACGCTAGGTATGAAAATAATCATACATACATACGAGATCAGAGGTAGATCGCACGAGAAATTAGATCGTTTTTTAGCAAGCCACGCGTCGACATAGCACATCGATACTCTGTGAACCAAAGTCAGCACATACCTGAAAGTAAGACGTCAAATACCCACTATGTAATATAAGGTAACGATGGGTTTATAACTAATCTTCTCAAATTCTTGAGAAATCAAGGTGATAGATACTCTATACAAAATAATCAGCGAATTCCTAAAAAAAAAAAAAAAATAAGGAGGCGGCAGATTATTATGTAAAATAGGATAACTTTTGTTTTATAATTTTAAAAACAAAGAGATTGGTTTATTATATACAAGATTCAGCACATTCCTTACAGTAAAGCAACGACTCACGGGGGAAAAAGTCGACCAATCACAATTTCTTGCAAGAATATTAATAGCAGAAGAAAGACGCTCAGCCCTCAGCCGAAGGCGCGTTAATGGGTCAAACGTTGCAAAACTCAACCAAGATCTGCTACTGGAAGCCATGGTTGGCGCGCCGCCTCCAGCCGATTTAATCAAGATCAATAATCAAGCGGAGGCTGAGGCACTCGTGAGTGGCACTACAAGACGGTTCAAGGAATGGTGCGACGCGTGTATGCCCAAAAGGTCTACCGGGAGGGGTCGACGTTCGTGCTACTGGTGGACCGAGGACATTGCTGACTTGCGCAGAGAGGCGCAGCATCTACGGCGTCTTGCACAGCGACACAGAACTCGCGAAGGCGCCGGGGCAGCTGCTGCCGCGGACAAGGAAGCAAAAAGAGCGCTGGTGAGGGCGATCAAGGTGAGTAAGAACCGATGCTGGCGCGAGCTCATCGCCAAGGTGGATAAAGACACGTGGGGCCTGGGCTACTGGATCGTGTTAAAAAGACTTCGTGGTTCGGAGCCGGCGTCACCGATGGAACCTTCCTTCTTGGAGAGAGTGGTCTCTTGCCTCTTTCCGGAGCATCCCGGTAGGAGGGGGGAGGACATAAGTGTAGGACAGGTACCTCTCTTCACTCTCGAGAAATTGAGGTCGGTGGCACCGGAGACGCCGGGGCGAAAGGCCCCTGGTCCGGACGGGGTGCCGTCCGAAGTCCTCAAGATAATAGCTGCGGAAAAGCCACACGTATTGTTGGACATGTTCAATGCGTGCCTGCGCGTTGGAACGTTCAGCAGGCGTTGGAAGATCCAAAGGCTCGTTCTTCTGGACAAGGGGAAAACCACCCCCCCTGGTCCCGCCGTCATTCCGACCCTTATGTATGTTAAACAATGCTGGAAAAATGCTAGAGAGCAGCCGATCAATCCGCTAGGGTCTCTGGGGCGCTTTCACGGTTAATGCCGAACGTAGGGGGCCCGCGGTAAGCCAACAGACGGCTCCTTGCGTCGGTCTCCAACTCGATCCTGCTGTACGGTGCGGAGGTGTGGGCGGACGCACTCGCGAGGAAGGATCTCCAAGAGCGCCTAACTTCAGTGCAGCGCATCGGATCCTTAAAAATCGCGTGTGCCTACCGCACGGTCTCCTCCGCTGCCGGTATGGTGATAGCACGAACGATACCCGTCGTGTTGCTTGCGCGGAAGCGTCGAAGGGAATTTCTGGGCTCCGGCGACCAGAGCGATAGCGACGGGCGGGAGGAAACGTTGACGACGTGGCAACAGGAGTGGGATCGGGCTGTAGTGGATAGATGGACGTACCGCCCGATTCCAGACCTGCGGCCATGGGATGGAGAGAGGGCATGGAGAGGTAAACTACCACCTACCCAGTTCCTCTCCGGGCATGGTGAGTTCGATGCCTATCTCCACCGCATGGCGGTGAAGGCAACATCTAGGTGTCTTTACTGCCCTGTGATGGATGATACCGTCGAACATACGTTTTTCGTGTGTGAGAGATGGCACCGTGAACGCCAGCGTCTGGTGGACAAGATTGGCGTGGCACCCGCTCCCGAAACCATCATGTCTGAGATGCTCAGCAGCAAAGAGGGGTGGACGGCAGTAGATGGCTTCGTCAGGTCAGTCCTCTGGCAGAAGAAAGAAGAGGAGAGAGCCGCCGTGCAGGTAGCTGGGGCCCCTGAGTAAAGGATGTGGACTCAGGCTGCGATGAGTGTTTATACTCATCAGCAGGATGAAGCATCATTGAAGCGCTAGAAGACGGGTGCCGGTCCTCAGGGACCCCGAGTCCTTTTCAGGACTCGAGAGGACTGGCACCTCTAGCAACTGGTGGCGAGCTTGCTCGTAAAGGCTGTGGGATACGATGTTTTCCCTGTTGGCTCCACCCTGAAGTAATGCTAACGCGGTTCCGGGGTGAATCAAAAGCCACGCGGCAAAGGGGGGGGGTTTAGTGGGTATGGGTTGTCTAATAAAAAAAATCCACCGAGTCCCACACTACCACTGTCCCTGCGGTGTGCCTCAATGCATTTCCCCTCCCTCCATAAAAAAAAAAAAAAACTACTCCTACTATTATAAACTACTACTACTACTACTACTACTACTACTACTACTGCTACTACTACTACTACTTGCCCCCCCCCCCCTTTGCCGCGTGGCTTTTGATTCACCCCGGAACCGCGTTAGCATTACCTGAGGGTGGAGCCACCAGGGAGAACATCGTATCTCACAGCCTTTACGAGCAAGCTCGCCACCAGTTGCAAGAGGTGCCAGTCCTCTCGAGTCCTGAAAAGGACTCGGGGTCCCTGACGACCGGCACCCGTCTTCTAGCGCTTCAATGATGCTTCATCCTGCTGATGAGTGTAAACACTCATCGCAGCCTGAGTCCACATCCATTACTCAGGGGCCCCCGCTACCTGCACGGCGGCTCTCTCCTCTTCTTTCTTCTGCCGGAGGACTGACCCGACGAAGCCATCTACTGCCGTCCACCCCTCTTCGCTGCTGAGCATCTCAGACATGATGGTTTCGGGAGCGGGTGCCACGCCAATCTTGTCCACCAGCCGCTGGCGCTCACGGTGCCATCTCTCACACACGAAAAACGTATGTTCTACGGTATCGTCCAGCACAGGGCAGTAAAGACACCTAGATGTTGCCTTCACCGCCATGCGGTGGAGATGGGCATCAAACTGACCATGCCCGGAGAGGAACTGGGTGAGGTGGTAGTTTACCTCTCCATGCCCTCTCTCCACCCATGGCCGCAGGTCCGGAATCAGGCAGTACGTCCATCTACCCACTACAGCCCGATCCCACTCCTGTTGCCAAGTCGTCAACGTTTCCTCCCGCCCGTCGCTATCGCTCTGGTCGCCAGAGCCCAGGAATTTCCTTCGACGCTCCCGCGCAAGCAACACGATGGGTATCGTTCGTGCTATCACCATAGCGGCAGCGGAGGAGACCGTGCGGTAGGCACACGCGATTTTTAAGGATCCGATGCGCTGCACCGAAGTTAGGCGCTCTCGGAGATCCTTCCTCGCAAATGCGTCCGCCCACACCTCCGCACCGTACAGCAGGATCGAGTTAGAAACCGACGCAAGGAGCCGTCTGTTGGCTTTCCGCGGGCCCCCTACGTTTGGCATTAACCGTGAAAGCGCCCCAGAGACCCTAGCGGCTTTATTGGCTGCTCTTCTGATGTGCTCCCCGAAGGTGAGTCGTGAATCGATCCACACTCCGAGGTAGCGCACCACCGGGCTCGCTCAGATTACCTCATCCGCAACGCTCAGGCGAAAGTCAACCCCGAACCACCTCTGCCTGGTGAGGACGACCATCTGCGTTTTTCCTACAGCTAGCTCAAAACCGTGATCCCGGAGCCACTCCGACACTATCGCGACCGCCCACCATATTTTGCGCTCGGCCTCCTCTCGCGATCTTGCTGTGACGTGCAATGCTATGTCGTCAGCAAAGCCCGTCAGCTTGACCCCTGGAGGCATTTTAAGGCGCAAAAGTTCGTCGTAGACCGGGTTCCAGAGATCGGGGCCAAGGGCAGATCCCTGAGCGACTCCCAACGTCAGACGCCTCTCTTTTGGTCCATCCTTCGCGTCGTACCAGAGTACTCGATCCTGGAGGTAACTGTCCAGGATTTTTCTCAGGTATTTCGGTACATTCTGGCGCTTCAGGGCCCTTATTATGTCAGACTATTTCGCCGAGTTAAGGGCATTCTTCACGTCAAGAGTCGCTAGGACACAGACGCTCCTCGTCTTATGAGAGGGTTTCCATGCCTTCTCGACCGACCCGAGGACCCCGGCCACAGCCATAACCGTCGATCGCCCCTTACGGAACCCATACTGATTTTCTGAGAGGCTGACTTCTCCTCTCAAGCGAGTTCTGATCAGCCTCTCTAGCATTTTTCCAGCATTGTTTAACATACCTAAGGGTCGGAATGACGGCGGGACCAGGGGGGGTGGTTTTCCCTTGTCCAGAAGAACGAGCCTTTGGATCTTCCAACGCCTGCTGAACAGTCCAACGCGCAGGCACGCATTGAACATGTCCAACAAAACGTGTGGCTTTTCCGCAGCTATTATCTTGAGGACATCGGACGGCACCCCGTCCGGACCAGGGGCCTTTCGCCCCGGCGTCTCCGATGCCACCGACCTCAATTTCTCGAGAGTGAAGAGAGGTACCTGTCCTACACTTATGTCCTCCCCCCTCCTACCGGGATGCTCCGGAAAGAGGCAAGAGACCACTCTCTCCAAGAAGGAAGGTTCCATCGGTGACGCCGGCTCCGAACCACGAAGTTTTTTTAACACGATCCGGTAGCCCAGGCCCCACGTGTCCTTGTCCACCTCGGCGATGAGCTCGCGCCAGCATCGGTTCTTGCTCACCTTGATCGCCCTCACCAGCGCTTTTTTTGCTTCCTTGTACGCGGCAGCAGCTGCCCCGGCGCCTTCGCGAGTTCTGTGTCGCTGTGCAAGACGCCGTAGATGCTGCCTCTCTGCGCAAGTCAGCAATGTCCTCGGTCCACCAGTAGCACGAACGTCGACCTCTCCCGGTAGACCTTTTGGGCATACACGCGTCGCACCATTTCTTGACCCGTCTCGTAGTGCCACTCACGAGTGCCTCAGCCTCCGCTTGATTATTGATCTTGTTTAAATCGGCTGGAGGCGGCGCGCCAACCATGGCTTCCAGTAGCAGATCTCGGTTGAGTTTTGCAACGTTCCACCCGTTTACGCGCCTTCGGCTTACGTCTCGTGAAGCTACACCACGATCTCCGTGTATCACGAAGCTGACATACTGGTGATAACTGGCCGTGTAGTCCTCCAGGACTTGCCAGTCGGAGACCCGTGCCGCCATTACTGACGACACCAGCGTGAGATCGATGATCGTTCCCTGGTTACCAGGTCGCCTGAACGTTGCTGAACCACCAGAGTTCATGACGATGAGATCCAGCCTTGCAGCCATCTCTAACACCACCCGTCCTCTGGGGTCGGTTCTCGGCTCCCCCCAAGCGATGGCCTTGGAGTTAAAGTCACCGGCCAGGACTACATTACCACTTTCCCTGCACACTCGGACGGTATCCTCGAGTTCGGCAAGCCACTCTCTGAAGACACCATTCGAGATGTTGGGGGATATGTAGCAACTCACATAAAAAACACTACCACACCTGATCCACACGAACCCGTCTCCACCTCCGGTATTGGATACGAAGAACTTGTCGCTGCGAATCAGGATGGCAGCGCCTCTTGTCCTGTCGCAGAACCAGCCTCGACCCGGTAACGTGCGGGTTGGCTCACTTATGAAGAGCATATCCACACCCCAGGCACGGGAAAACTGGTCCAGCAGATCGTGCGCGAGCACGGTTCTATCCAGGTTTACCTGCAGGATCAGCGCCATTTCCGCCGAGTCGTCACTCCAGGCGCCCGAGGGGCCCCACACCCGGCAGTCCCAGCGATATGTCTCGTGTCCGGTTTCGGGACCACGTTTTTGCACAGGAAACAGCTCACTTCTTTCACCGAGCAGTTTCGTGCCACGTGACCCTTTTCACCGCACCTCCAGCACGCCCCGGTCCTGTCGGGCCCGCCACACTGCCTCGCAATGTGCCCGAAGCCCAGGCACCTAAAGCAACACTCAACTGTGATCTTTTGTCGCATCCTGCAGATAACCCAGCCCAGCCTAATGTGGTCCCTCTTTTCGAGAATCGGAGCCGCCGTCGCAGGTACCTCGACGTAGGCTATACGGTTTCCTCTGTTTGTTCCAGAAGACAACCGCACAACCATACGGGGAGACGCCCCTTCGTCAAAGCAGCCTTTTACTGCTGCTTCGACTTCCTCCTGTGTCACCGTTGGGTCAACGTCCCTTATCTCCCAGGCCGAGCGCGGGGCCAGTGTCCTCACACCACCCGCGTCCGCCACGGCACTTTTAATTGCCTCGGCGAACGCATCGCGGTGCTTGGACTCAGTATTTTTCAGTTCGACGAGGACACCTCCCGTCCTCGTCTCTCTGATAGATCCCACGCTCGCCCCGAGCCGGGTAACGTCAACCTTCTTCATCAGGGCCAGGACCTCAGCATACTTCTTGCCTTGGGCTGGCACAACCAATATCGCCTCAAGCCTGACCCTGGGACGTCTCTCCTTCGCGACCTTGGGGGTTTTCTCTGTATCTTCTTGGGGCTTGTTCCCCTTAGCCTCTTTTTTTTCCTTTTTCCTCTTTCTTTGGGCCTTCGTCATTTCAGTTTTCTCGGCTGAAACCACTGCTGGAACACTCTCTGGTTTCAGCCGAGGTCCAGCCCCTTTTGCTTTTTTCACGGCCTTACTTGGCGTAAGCTGAGGGCTCGGGGTTTCTTCCCCTCGCCCTCGCTTCCTTTTTCCTGCATTTTTAGCCTTTGCCTGGTTGTTACTTAGAGGCAGTTCTTCTTTTTCTCTTACCCGCTCCTGGAGGCGCCTCAGGACACCCATGGCAGTCACCGCCGCATTGACATTGGTCTTTATGGTGCCTGCCATGTTGGGGTGCCTCACCATAAGCCCCCTAAGCTCTTCCAAGGCCTTGGCTAGGTCGTCGAACGCCGCATCAGCAGCAACGTCCAACTCTCCTCCCTGGTCGGGCTTCTCCACGGGATCCTTGTTGAAAGGGTATACCCTCTCATCCGTTTCTTCTTCCCATCCTCCTTTGGTTGTTGAAATTTGCGCCATATCTAAAACACACAAAATTCGTCCAAGGTCCCCACCGACCCATCTGGATCCCTCACCGGTGGAGGCCGCCAGCCACCCCCAACACATGTCTTAAGGGCGGTTTCGGTCCAGGTGGGTAACCCCGAGATATAGCACGCCCTGCCGCCCTAGCCCACCTCCACCCCCTCGAGCATCACGCCCCAACCAGAAGCGATCCACTCTCTGGAGAGTTTCCGGCAGACATCACGCGGCAGAACGCACTCACCACACTGAGGGAGCCACGAAAAGGAGCAAGCCAGAAATGCCACGACAGCAATCCCCCGAGCCCAGCGATAAACCGCGAAGCCAAAAAGGAGCAGGAGCTAAGCAGAAAACTGCCACGCCCCCACACCCACCCAGCCCAACAGGCCCCCCACCAAACCCGCAAGGCCGCAGCAGCAGCGCGACCAGCCCGCCCCAGGCCGTGACTCCCGTCTTGCAGTCAGCAGGAGCCAAAGACAGCTCAGGTCACTTCGGCAAGCAGTCAGTAGTAGTAGTAGTAGTAGTTTTTTTGTTTTGTTTTTTTTGTGGAGGGAGGGGAAATGCATTAAAGCACACCGCAAGGACAGCGATAATGTAGGACTCGGTGGATTTTTTTTATTAGATCACCTATACCTACTTAATTTCCCACGCTCCGCCATGCTGCGTGGCTTTATTTCCATTCGGAAACCACGTTAGTATTATTTCAGGGTGGAGCCACCAGGGAGAACATCGGATTTCATAGCATAAGCGAGCAAGGTCGCCACCATTTGCTAGAGGTGCCAATCCTCTCGAGTCTTGAAAAGATAAAAGGAATATAAAAGGAAGGGTACGAGTAACTGAATCACCTCCCCTTCTCTTGACGCGTGTAGGAGAACTAGCCAGATGTGGGGAAGTACAAATTTTTGAGTGGCTAAGTTAGAGTAGCTCAAGCCAATTAGATTTTCGGCTATTGTATTTTTCTGAAGATTTTCCCCTCTTCGATCCAGCGTGTGACCAAGGTCTGCTACTGCTTAATAGAAAAGGCCCAGAGGCTCCGAAAACAAACAGTTAAGTCATCCCTGGAACGGTGGATTAAGTAGTTAGAGTCCATCTCTACTACCTTGCGGCTCACCACGAGGCGAGTTTTTATTTTTCCCTTGAACAGTCAACTAGGTAGTCAGAGTCCGTCTCTGCTATCTTGTGGTTCTCCTCGAGTAAATATTATTTCACCTTAAAAGTAAGTTGTTTAAGTAACTTAAACTTTCTAGCTTTTCTCTATTGCATACACGTGGATAAATTCTGAGGTAGGCACTGCTACAGAAAGTGTTAGTAGTAGCCTCTAGATCGTAAATTAAGATATACCGCGTTTTCTACGTAAGCACTAGAGTGTGCACCACCGCTTTGAATAGTAGTGGTAACTCCTACACCGCTCTAAATGGTTAAAATCCTCGCTCCCCTGCTCAAAGGTATTAGTGCCCCTTTACTTCAGTCGACAAGGGCAGCAACGGCCAAGTCGAGATACGAATAAAAATACTCTTTGTCGACATCTTCATGGTTCCTTAGCCATGTGTAACCTATACGCTATGTGCAAATCACGGGTTACTAAGCGCAAGCTTAGATCCTAATTATATGTCGTGCTGACGTAACAATTAAAAATAATGTATCAGGGTTGGGATGGATAAATATGAATAAATTTTAGACAAAAATAAATATCTACATTATGTTATTGATATAGAATCGGAGAGTATGGTAATTTGATAATTGAGAAATACATGAAATACTGCTAACTCACACCTTTATGCTAATAAATAATGTCTAATAGTCCGGTTGCCTTTCGGAAAAAAATCGCATTGATACATATCCTCTTGAAACTTCTTAAATGGCTTAACTATACCTAGTATATTACCGTGCTCTCTTCGAAGTCACGTAATCATAGCTTTCTCCCAGGCATTCATGGGAAAGTCACGCATCTTCCACGCTTCAAAATATCCATACATACTGCAGAATTCCGAAATTTAATCGCAAGAGAAATTGTTACCCAGCTGATTTTTTGTGTATTACTTCTGAAAAATATTTAGAATTCAATGATAACTTTGCCCGACAAAAAATCCTTGACAATTTTTTAGTTCGATGCGAATAATTGGCCGAATTAGTGACGTCACTAAATTTATTAATAACAGATTTTTTTTTAATTTTTTAACTTGGTACGAAGCAAAGAATATGAAGCATATGTTGGCTGACACGTTAATGTTACCGATGTACTGTTATATCAGGAATTCTCCTTTTATTTTTCACTTTTTAGAGTACCAAAAAGTGCCATATTTAAATTTCAAGCCACACCTTTTAAATAATTTTTGTTATTGTTGGTAACCTAAATAATGAGGAAAATTCTAAAAATACGCAAGTCAGGTTCTCGCAAATTTTTTTCCGGCGTTAAAAGTGAAATAATACTGATTTTTGCCGAAACCATTCGTATTTTTATCTTTCAGACTAGTTAACGAGAAAATCTCCTTACGAAAAATGAGCAAAATATCTTTTTCATCATTTTCAAGGTCGCTCTTATTAATAGTGCAGTTGCATAGTTGGTTAAGCATTTGACATAGTTTTGGCCGGATTGTAGAAGTTCAATGTTTTGCCATAATTTGTATAAAAAAATTATTTTTACAAGTCAAACTTAAAAAAACGACCATGTTTAATTAACTACTCTTTATACTTTTAAAACCGTATTTAT
>NW_019379835.1:70095-190497 GCF_000648655.2 Copidosoma floridanum
AGAGAACGGTGATCTTCGAACTTCGATGAATTTTAATAATACGAATTATAATACTGATGGAAATAAATGAATTGAAATTAAAAGCGTTGAAGGAAAAAAAAAAAAAAAAACAACTTACCGATAACTGCTAAGTTTTCATCATAAGCTGATAAAAGTATCGAATAATTTTTAAAAAATCGTTGCCTTTCAGTTGCCCCAGAAAGATTTCATGTCAAATATTAGCACTAGGTGGCATTTTGATAAAAAAATTTCAGAACTCTCAACTCTTTCGCAAACGAAAGAAAGAACGTGCAAAAATTTTAAAACAGTAAGTCCAGCTTAAAAAGAGAATTGAAAAGGCTTAAGAAAAAAAAAGAAAAGCTACGGAAAAGCTTCATTAATGGAGTTTAGTTTTAACTGCAAAAAAAAGAGCAAGCCGAAAGCACCCGATTAGAGAAAACTGCTTAAATGATTTTTGTAAGAAAAAACAACAAAAAAAAAGTAGTAGTAGTAGCAGCAGCAGCAGCAGCAGCAGCAGCAGCAGCAGCAGCAGTAGTAGTAGTAGTAGTAGTAGTAGTAGTAGTAGTACAAGTGTATGCAATCTCCTCTTTGCCATGTGACGGGTCCATCAAAAAAGTGTGATTCGCGCATAGATTATTTTTTAACATCACGTGTTTTGAAAATCATTTAGAAAAGGGTTCGTATAATAAATCTTTTACCGTTTGCGAAAAAATCAAAATTTGCCCGTTGTGTTGCAAAACTGTGCGAATATAGAAAAAGAAACATCAACATCAATGCGGTATTTCTTTTTGTTGCAATTGTAAAGAGTATTTACCCGTAAATCATCAATGTTACATTCAACCGTTAAAATTGAACAGCAAAAAACCTAATTTTTTAATATTATTCTACGATTTTGAAATGCAACAGACGACACCCATCGTGGGTGATGGGGAAAAAAAAATCCACGAAGTAAATCTGTGTATTGTTCAACAAGTTTGTAATGCTTGTAGCAACGTACAAGATATTTCGATAAACTGCGATCATTGCGGTATTCGAAAATATGTTTCTCAAACTAATTCAATCAAACAGTTGGTAGATCTTGCTTCGGATCATCAAAAATATTTTGACAAGATCAGTTGCAGAGCACACAATGCACAAGGATTCAATGCTCAATTTATTTTTAAGTATATAGTGGAAAAACACGGCGAACGCGTAGTACCATCTGTTATCATGAACGGATCAAAAATAATATTGATGGAATTTATAAAAAGAAATTTATCGATATTTTTAATTACTTTCATATGCCTTTAAGCTGCTTACCCAAGTCGTACAGTCTGTCGGAAATTAAAAAAGGTATTTTTCCACATTTTTTTAACAAGCCTGAAAATCAATCGTACATAGGTCCACTAACGCCGCTCGATTTTTAAGATTAAAATTTTAAGATTAGCTTGCTTAGCTTTTCGAAAAACTTTTGAAAAATTCGAGGTGGACCCTTTTGGGAAATGCACAACGATCGCTTTGACCAGCATGCGTGTGTATAAAAAAAAATTTCTGAAAAAAAATCAAATTGGTATAATACCACAAAAAGGTTACAGAATGGCTAACAATCAATCTGAAATAGCTTTAAAATGGCTTTATTGGATGGAAAAACACGTTCTCCAGCAATTTATCCAACACGTTGGACACTGCCGAGAGAGACGCTTACCAGAAGGTATCCTCGTCGAAAGATAATGTACTCCTCTAGATGGTGTGCATAATCATTGTGGAATCGTATTACAATTCCAAGGTTGCTTTTGGCACGGCTGCCAACGGTGTTACCGAATAAACCAAGATACTATTTTGACGACCAGAGATACAATGGATAATAGATATGAGAAAACTTGCACGATTAACGAAAAGATGAGAATGTCAAATTATGAGTTGATAGAAAAATGGGAATGCGACTTTAACCGAGAAATACGTGAAAACGAAGAACTTTCACATTTTATTCTAGAAAATAAAAATGATTGGAGTAGAAAACTATTGAATCCACGTGATGCATTTTACGGTGGTCGAACAGGAAATACTGTAAAAATGTACGATTGTCAGGATGGAGAAAAAATTAAATACGTTGACGTATGCTCTTTGTATCCATATATTTGCAAACGAGGTGTATTTCCCGTTGGTCATCCAACGCTATACTCTAACGAAGGGGAGTGTAAAAAAATAATAGGTGACAATAATGATATTTCCCAAGTAAATGGATTAATTATGTGTGATGTGCTACCACCTAGAAATTTGTATCATCCTGTATTACCGGTGAAAATGCACGATAAGCTTATTTTTCCTTTTTGCCGTACGTGTTGTGAGAATATGCTTCAAGAGCACTGCACCTACGACGATGGAAGAGATCGCATTCTAAGAGGTACGTGGGTATCCGAAGAAGTCAAGGTGGCTGTTCGCGTAGGTTATATCGTTAAAAATGTTTATGAAATATATTAATATCAGGTAACACAGTATAATCAAGAAACGGACAAAGAAGGATTATTTGCACATTATATTAAAGAGTTTTTTAAACAAAAAACACTATCTTCGGGTTACCCACCTACCTGCATATCTAATGAGCAAAAGGAATTCTATATTGACGAAATCCGTAAAACTGAAGGAATAAATCTCGACAAAAATGAGATAAACCTCAATGCTGGCTTGAGATCCGTTGCAAAATTATTACTCAATTCTTTGTGGGGTAAATTTGGTCAACGTGAAAATTTGACAAAAACTAAGGTGGTGACGTTCCCAGAAAGATTAATGGAATTACTTACGAGTGCAGAAATCGATGTTAATGGTAATTTACCCGTCAACGATGATACATTGTACGTTAATTGGAATTATAAGACTGAGGCCTTGACGTCATTACCATCAAGTAACGTTGTGGTTGTCACTTTTGTGACGGCACAAGCACGCTTAGAGCTTTTCAAGTATCTGCATTTTCTAGGAGAACATGCTCTCTATTACGACACAGATTCCGTTCCTTATGTTTTCCGAAAAGGACTGGACGATTTACCCATTGGCACGACACTAGGCAGTCTCACTTACGAATTGGCCGATAAAGGAGTTGGCGCATACATTTCTTCGTTTTTATCCGGTGGGCCAAAGTTTTACGCATTTAACATTAAAAACCCGATGGTAGTTAAGATTATGTTTGCAAAGTGAAAGGTATCAAATTAAATTACAGCAATAGTCAAAAGATAAATTTGACACGATTCGTGAGCTTGTTATGACTATTATTACGGAAATGAAATTGTCGAATTTTTCCATTCGTCGTACAATTTTTCACGATGTAGTGACTTAACCGGAAATAAAAACATGTCAACCAGTTTATAGTAAAAGATATTTTGACAGCATGACCACGAGTTATCCGTATGATTACCAACGTGATGTCGCAGGAGAAGGGATATAATACATCAGAGTAGGGGAAAACACTCACTCGGTCAAGGTACGACAAAGCTGTTGGTTAGTTGGTTCACTTTCCTTTTTACAACCGATGCATCAACAAGTAAACGACAAGATGGGTTCGAAGCATAGCAAAGCAAACGCTACATCCACGAGCTTTAGGAACGATGATGATAATTATCGAAAACACCTTATAGAAAAAGCATGTGAAAAAAAATAAAAAATACGTTTCCCAAAATAATTTTCTGAATCCGAAAAAAAATGGATACAGAGTCATGAAAGATAGTTAATCCAATTGCAAAAACCGGTTCTTTTCAGGACCAACACATTACTCATTTATACTAGGTGAAAATGTAATTGATTACCTGATACTCGTATCGGTGATGCGTCGGATGTTTCATGAAGTACGATACATATTTCAAAAAAGATGACATCAGCACATTTTTTAGGACGAAACTTAAACCATGAATACAAAAATCATCCTTACGTACCGAAAAATGTATTTGATCGCTTTATACTCGCGTCACCGCATTCTTGAAACCGTTGCGACGAATGTTTGATGAAACTTGATACATACTTCGAAAACAGTGACATCAGCTTATTCTTTACCACGAATCTTTAACTTTGAAAAAAAATTATCTCGATGTCAGTGACTCGTGCGAGTTTAACCTCAAAACTAGCACAAATAAGGAAGAAACTTTGTTATAAGGTAATCTTGATCACACGCAATAGGTGCCCCAACCGCCGCGACGTTACAAGCCGATTGGTCGTCATCCATGAGCGATGGTGGTGCGCGGCGGTGGCGGCGGCGAAAAGAGCTCGATTGGCTGTTGAACCGACGAAACGAACTGATTGGTCGCGCGAGCCGCCTTTGCGCTAGCCTTCCAAAAGCGCTAGTGGTTTTGCGAGCGGTTCGCGGAGGCCCCCGCCGCGGTCAATCAACTTTTCGACAGAGTTTAGTTGGGCAGTATGGATACGCGATGGCAACATCCGTGGACGTGTACACTGAGTGGACCCACAGGTTGCGGAAAAACTGTGTTTGTTAGACGGTTTTTATGACACATTGTCCGTCTGAGTGATACTCGATTCGAGAGGATCATTTTTTGTTACGGTGAGTGGCAGTCTGGTTACCGCAATCTCGGGAGTAATATTGAGTTTCAAGAGGGATTACCACAAAACAGCGATTGGGTGGGTGATCATAAATCAAAACTGATCATTATTGACGATTTGATGCGCGAATCATCCGGTATTAGCAGTATCGTCGATTTATTTACTAAAGGTAGTCATCATAACAATTTGAGCGTAATTTTTATCACGCAAAATATATGTCATCAAGGTAAGGGTCAACGCGATATATCGCTAAACTCGTAATACATTGTCATCTTTAGAAATTTACGAGATCGCGCTCAAATACAACATCTTTCGAGGCAAGTGTGTCCAGAAAATCCTCGGTTCTTGCAAGAAGCTTATTGGGACGCTACTTCCCGGCCATTTGGTAACCTTTTCTTGGACCTCAAACAAAATACACCGGACAATTGTCGATTTCGAACTTGTATTTTTCCGGATGACAAGTATCTGTACGTATACGTGGCTAAGAAACAGATGAAAGGAAGCGACACGACAAACCATGTTCCAATCGTATCGTTGTAATGGCACCAAAGTCACGTTCCCCGTTTGGTCAAAAGCACGTCGCCATTTTGAGAGCTCTTTATCATCTCGACACCGAACAACAGCGAGCTCTGTTGCGCAAAGCAGATCAGACGCTAATCAAGCACATTTACGAGTGTGCATTGAACATTCTCGAAGGAAACGTTTCACGAACTGTGGCGCACAAAAAACGCTTGCATAGACACGCCAGCGTTCTCAGAAAGCTCGCGAACGCAAAAATTCATCCGTCGTCAAAGAAAAAAATCATCGTACAACAGGGAAGGAGTTTCTTACCTGCTTTGTTGGGTCTGCTCCTCGGAACGGTGTTATCGATGATGTAACAAATATGGAACACGTAAAAAAAAAGATTCTTCTGCCTCAAGAAAGCGTGGATCGATTGCGAAGCGCGTTCCTCAACGATGGTCTGAAGTCTGTGCAAACGCTGGGCACAACAATGAGTCGGCTCGACGCAGAAATAAACGACATCTTGAATTTACCGTATACCGATGAGCGAGAAAAATGAAAGAAATACCAACAAATTTTATAGCGATATTTGCACCTTAGGGAATTGGACAGCAAAAGAAAACGACATGCTGACACGATCACGGAGAACACCAAGGTATCGCAAGATAACGATCCCTCTGACGACGACGTCGACGAGGACTAAAAGAAACGTAAAGAGGAGGAAAAGCAGGATACCGAGGTCATCGAAAGCGTACTGAAAAATTTTCGTCAAAAAGCTGCACTTATCATACGACGATTGTGCGCTACTGGTAACTTTGAGTGGACCAATAAACATACCGTCATCATAGGTGGCATTCGCATACCACAGTCGAACATTGTCGATCTGGTGAACGATGCCTTGAGGAACAGAAAAAAACGCACACCGGTGTGCCGTGATCAGTTTGCAGTTGCACTTCGTACGGCAAACATTCCGCAAGAGTGTGTTGGAAACTCTCAAGTATTAAAATGACTGATTGACGACGACGACGACGATAATTCAAAATCACCAAATAGAGTCCGAGATCTACGTCGAATAGTGGAAGTTTTCTTGATGAAAGTGGTGCTGAATCAACGACGTCACCGAATAATAGAAAAAAATTAAAAGAAGTTGTGCCTTCGTCAATTCAAGTACAAACATGGCGCCGATTGAGCGGAAAAGTGACCAAGGCAGAGAAACAAAAGTAAAACTCGAGGAGGAGGAAAAAAATAGTGCTCTCGACGCTTTAATCGACTTGCTACCGTATAAGATGCATGTACCTGAATACAAATTTTGCGGTCCTGGAACGAAGCTATCGAAACGTATTGAGCACAGTAATGTAGGTATAAATCCCTTGGACGAAGCATGTCGTCAGCACGATCTTGCTTACGCTACAGAGAAGAAAGGGTCAACGTGTAAAAGCCGATCAAGCGTTGGCTGAATTTGCTTTTGTGCGTATGCTTGCCGGAGAAACACCACCGGATGAGCGAACAGTCGCTTTATTGACAGCATGCTGCATGGGTAGCAAGATTACATTTGAGAAGTTTTTTTTTGCTTATCAAGAGAGCCATTGGCCCTAAGTCTAAAAAGAAGAAAAAAAAGAATAATGCATAAGACATTGCAAAAACTTTACTACCAAGCGGTGCGACTAACTGCATACGCTGGTGGAAACAAACTTGTAAGTGCTGTGAAAAATAAATTTTTGCGATCGAACGTTATTCGTTGGTTAGAGAGTCAGGATACCTATAATTAACATAGGCCTATAAGAAATCGCTTTCCCAGAAGAAGCTATAACGTGCGTAACTTTGACGACGTGTGGGAAGCTGATTTAATAGACTTGAGAACCTTAAAAAATTACAATGATGGCTACGTTTATGTTCTCGTTGTCATCGATGTCGTCAGCAAATACGCTTGGGCGGTACCTATCAAGGATAAAACATCGAAAAACGTCGCCAAAGTATTTTAATGTATTTTATCAAGAAGCGACGATCGTACAGCAATGTGTCTCCAAACGGATAAAGGTAAAGTATTTGTAGGTCGTGAAATTCAATCCGTTTTACGAGAAAATAAAATTAAATACAGGGTAGCACGTAGCCCACAGACAAAGGCTGCAATAGCTGAACATTTTATAAGAACTATTAAAGAAAGAATGTGGCCATACTTTACACACGCAAATAATCGACGCTCCGTAGACATTCTTCCAAGTATAATAGAGTCATACAACCACACGAAGCATTCGTTAACAAAGATGGTGCCAGCTGACATGGCTTTGCACAATGTTGCACGAGCACGAGGTAACACAAAACAACAATATGATAGACATATTTATAAAAATCCAAAGTACAACGTTGGAGACTTAGTTCGTATCAGTAAGACAAGAAGTGTCTTTCCCAAAGGTTACGAAAGCGGTTGGACTTCAGAGTTATTTAGAATTCTACGTATCTCTTGCACGAGACTACCTCCAGTTTTTTTTTCAGAGATTTGGCTGACGAAGACATTGACGGTCTTTTTTACGAGGAAGAGTTAAGCAGAGTACGAATGAAATTGAGCGAGAGCTTCTTCGAGGTTGACAAGATATTGAAAAGTCGAGGTAAAGGACGGTCTAAAGAACTTTTCGTCAGCTGGAAGGAATATCCTGAAAAAATTCGTTCCTGGGTGAAAGGTAATTATTTAAAAGATATAAAATGAAGGACGACTGTCACGTTGTGTTGCCTAGCAACAGTAGCATGCAGTATTATCCTGATAATACTACTACGCACTACGTGACAAGATTACCTCAACAAATTAGTTTGCAAGGTCAATGGAGTGTTGGTATAACAGAAATTTAATTACCATTGACGTTTCAACATGCGATAAAAAATAACAAAAGAAAAATTGTCCTACAATATATGCCACGACTACACAATAATGTACACACAGATAGTCCTGTGATTCATGTAGATAATTACATACGACCCGGTCTATACACAAATATCGAAGAAATGATACAAGAAATCAATAGTTTCGATACCACACGAGATCACGTGGTTTTCAGTTTAAAAAGGGGTGGTTACGTAGTGGCTAAATTAGTCTGTTCCAGAACAGTGCGCAGTAAATGCATGTTTCGCTATTTAATATTGTCCAAAAAATTACGTAAAATCTTGTGCTTTGAAAGTACAACGAGTCTTTTCTTGAAAAATAATAAAATCCAATCCATTCATCCAGCAAATCTCGCCAATGCTTTACCGTCAATGCTCATGATTTACAGTGACCTCTGTGAACCATATATTGTAGGAGACGTTCAATCGCGTTTGTTGCGAACGGTGTCGTTGGATCTTCAAGGTTACGCGTACGGTTGTGTTAAAAATAAAATTTTCTCACCACTTATGTATATACCATTATTGTTTAACTCCTTTCACAACATTGAAATCGATATAAGGGACCCGACCGGTGCCCCCATACCATTCGACTTTGGGACACTGATGGTAACGCTTCACTTTAAACGAATCGATGAAAAATTATGGATCCTTACGAGGACTACTTTATTGCACAAAGTGGTGGTGGTTGTGGAAGTCTGACCACAATTTATGGAAACAGTGGAGAAGGTGTTGGACGTATTTACGTTGGGACCCCCTATCAACGAGGACACGGAGGTATCGGATCGTTTCTTGCTGGAGTATTTCGACGAGTTTTACCACTCATCAAACGAGGTGCCAAAGCTGTTGGCAAAGGAGCTGTTCGTGCAGGTATGAACATTATGTCTGACGTCACCGCTAAAAATATATCTTTCAAAGAGACATTCCGCATGGAGACATTCGTGATAGAGTCCGGTAATGCGCTGAAGAGAAAAGCCGAGGAAAAATTGGACAAGCTGACGGAAGGATCGGGATATAAACTCTGACGGCGCGACGAACCATTTCAGTTGCAATCGCTTCGTAGAACTGTGCAGTCAAGGCGTGGTCGGCGTAAGAGTAAAAAGAAAAAACTTAAAAAGCGTGTAAGCAAGATAAAAAGAAGAAGAAGAGAACAATAAAAAGAAAAAAGAAGAAGGGACAGAGAACTGCAAGATATATTTTTGAAAGTTAAATTTTAAAAAAATGGCTTTTTTACACAGTCACTCATGCGAGTGCTTAAAGTCTGAGCTTCTTTTGTTTGATATTCCGCCGACTCAAACAACTATCGAGGGATCGCACTGGATTCAATACAAGCCGATATCATCGCTCACGGATGATTCACCGATCGAATTTGTCGTACCAGGTAATGGTGACGAATACATCGATCTCGCGCACACGATGCTCAGTCTTCGTGTCAAGTTGGCCGTCAATGAAGATGAAGAATTAAATACTGACGTAGCATCTAAAATCTCAAAGACGGGAACAATCAATAATTTTATGCATTCGTTGTTCAATCAAGTCAATGTGTTTTTCAATCAGAAACCTGTATCACCTCCTAACAACGCGTACGCTTACAGAGCGTATTTGGAAACTTTATTGAATTACGGTCCTGCGGCAAAATCATCCCATTTAACGAGTGCATTATGGTACGACGATACGGCGACAAAGATGGACGATGTGTTGGATGCCAACGCGGGTCTCGTCAAGCGACGTACACTACTACCGGCAAAGAAATCGATTGATCTGATTGGTCATCTTCATTGCGATGTATGCAATCAGGAAAAATTACTCATCAATGGCGTCGAGGTGAGAATGCGATTAGTAAGATCTCGCGATGAATTTTGTCTCATAGACACTTCAAACTTGGTTTCCGTTCGTATCGAAGAAGCAAATCTTTTAGTGAGACGCGTTAAAATAAGCCCATCTGTATTATTAGCTCATACAAAAGCTCTGTCAAAGAGTACAGCAAAATATCCACTCACGCGTATCGAAGTAAAAGCTGTGACGATGCATAGTGGTATTCATGGCGAAACTTTAGATAATATTATTTTGGGTCAGTTACCTAAGCAGATAATCGTCGGTTTCGTGAAAAATCAAGCTTATAATGGCAATCGTACTATAAATCCGTTTAATTTTCATCATTTTAATATAAATTTTCTTTGTTTGTACATTGACGGTGTTCAAATTCCTTCCAAACCATTACAGCCAGACTTTACAACGAATAATTTATACGTAGATGCTTATCATACCTTGTTTTCGTGGCACGGGCGTTCACTTTATCAATGAAGGAAACCACTTTGATCGCGAATCTTATCCCAACGGTTACTGTCTCTGCTTTCGATTTAACACCGGATTTATCGGCCAACGAATGTTCTCATTGGAACCTAATTAAACATGGCAGTGTTATATTAGACGTTTGGTTTGCCGACGCTCTAACTTCGACTGTTAATTGTATAGTGTATGCCGAGTACGAGAATATTCTCGAAATTGATGCGTCACGTCAAATCATGGTCGACTTTAGCGGTTAGATGGCACCACTCACTACATATATTATACTTACACTCACTATTCGGACACGCCAATCGTCTCTTGGGTTAGTTGCTGCTGGTACGCTCAATCATCCATAAATCGCAATGGAGCTCGTAGTCGACATTCAGTATTTCAAGGTGAAGAAAGACGTAATGGTGCCGAAAGAAGTTGCTATCATTGCTTTGAACAATGACTTTTCCGCACATCGGGTAGTAACACTTCCTTGTCGTTTGCAAAAATTGAGTAAGGAGGCGCAACGACAAAATATTTGGTTGTCCCGACATTATCATGGCCTTGATTTCTTTGAGGGTGAAGTACCTTTAAAAGCAATTTTCAAAATTTTGAATGATATTGGAAGAAATGCGAGAAAAACTTGCGTCAGAGGTTGCGAAAAGTGGTACGATTTACATAAAATAGCTTTTTGTCAAGTAATAAATCAAGAATACGATATTGACTGTCCGCCTTTAAAAGATTTATCATCGGTTGTGTATTGTATGCATTACGCATTAAAACCAAACCAAAAAAAATATCGGTGTGCCTTAAATAACGCTCATAAACTGAAATCTTGGCTCTGTGAACGTAATGGACAGCCTACAGATACTGCAGATTCTATCGCAAATGACAACGCATACCACCGGTATGTTCCCAGCCGATCAGATCCCACGGGTGTGGACGAAACCGACAGCACTCGTCATTAACACTGACGATCACACAAAACCAGGTATGCATTGGGTTGCTATATACGTTGATGCACATTCCAATGGTTTATATTTCGATAGCTATGGTATTCAACCTTATGTACCGCAGCACATTAATCGATTTCGTAAAAATTGTAAGAAACTGCGTTGAAATGTCAAACAGTTACAAAGCATATCTTCAAACGTATGTGGTCAGTTTTTTTTGATGTTTTTGTTTTACATGAGCAACGGTTTAGGTTTTCAAAAATGTCCCGACAATTTTTCCGCTGTTTTAAAAAAGAATGACGAAATCGCCAGACGTTTAATGTCATTGAGATGTAGCAAAAAAAATTTGAGAAGCTCGGTGTCGGTCGGTAGCGGTTGTGTGGTAAAATGTTTACAAAAAAGTTGCAGTAAAATGTCTTTGATATAAGTGTATCCATGAATATACTTGTAGTTTGGGCATTTTTGAACATCTAGTGACAGATACTCATGTTACATTATTATGAATTCCAAAAATAAACGATGTCACCGTTTTGCGATCCTACCTCTGAATGTTTATAGTTTGTAAAAAATTTTATACGCAGCGTTTTTTTATCCGCGCGCGATACACGATCATACTTGCTTTACTTAACGTTATCCTAAATGTGTTGTCGACGCAATTTTTCATGCTGAAACGTGACTTACCACCTCCAAACGTTATTCACACTGTCTCTTTCGAGCTACAACTAGTATGAAAAGTCGGATTAGTCGTTAGTCTCTGCCTGCTCGTCATATCGTCAGTACAATTAAACAGAAAAATGGAGTTCCAGAAAAAGAGGGTTGGGTCGTCGGTAGCAATCGATCTCTCAAGCGCAAAACAGTATCAACAGTCACCTCCGCAGATTTATTGCAAGCTTTATGGCTTGAATAAATCATTTGACAAAAAAGTCATAGTTGGTCTGGAATATAAGAAATTACTTGACAACGATTGGGAACCTGTAGTTCGTCTATTAGGTACAGATTTTCAAGGGATTCCTTTCAAAATTTCGGATTGGAACGAATTCAAATTGGCGTTTACAGACATTGAGAAGTATTTTACCACGGACGACAGCAACTTGCAGGACATCAAAATTTATGGGTCCAACTGGTCTCTAAAGTTTACTGTAAGTTATAACGACAAGGCCATTGAGCTTGAAGAAGGACGAAAACAAGGTGTGAGTGGTAGTGTCACGAAGCAATATCGTCGTAGTTTAGTTCTAAAAAAGGTGACCTTTGATCATTTAAGCGAATTCATTGGCAAATGTATTAATTGCAATTTACGTGTATTGAGTGATTTGTCGGATTTGATACCTACTGTTGTGCAGAAGATTGTAGATTATATTTCAGAAAAAGGTAGTAATATGTATGAAGCGCAAATAGATTATTACAGATCCGATATTGTGAAGAAAATTGTAAGAGATATGAATGATTCAGATGTAGAGAGCGCGTATAAAAAAGTCGTGTCTACAGATACGACGAAATGCGAATATTTAACAAAAGAATGTGTATGCGATTTTATATACAATATTGCGTCATTTCATACAATGGCACTTGTAGAGGCTTTGAATTCTAAAATGAATTAATAAACGTATGTACCTTTGTTGTTACTTACGTAAAATTTACACCACATCTTTATAAATCACATTTTATTTTGATGTCATGAAAAAAATAAAAAAATATGTTGGACCCTTTATATTGGAGCAACCTATTGATATTATAAAAAGAATACTCATACTAAACGAGAGGGAGAATTTTTAACCTATCTAGTAACTCAAAATGGGGGAGCCCCTCTCCACGCTTAAAGTTGGGAGGGGCCCTAACCGTGGTGGGGTCATGTCCCCCACCCCACATGCCTCGTCTTTGCTCATGATGGAGAGCTCCTACGTAGGTGGTGGGGGTTTGTTGTGACGGGCCAAAGTGTTGCAACAACTACTCACACAATCGAATCACATTTTCTCAATTAAGACCAGTGAATGCTTTAATTTGCTCTTCAGAAAGTGTGAAATCGGTAATCTTATCTGTCAGTTCTTAGTCAGCTGACCCGCACATCGACTCTAACATCTTTAATAAATCATGTACTGCAACTGACCATGAACTCGATACAACTCTTATTTTATAAGCTTTATCCTTATAAGACTTTTTATTGAAAATGTCATTATTGCAACAGCGATTACCTTCGGAAATGTATATCCGTGCTTCAGAGAAAGCTAGTTGTCCAGCAATCAATGGTACTTGTACTATATTATAATATTTCCCACATATAAGGCAGTATGAATAAGTTACAATTTGTCTTCAAAATGGTAATTCTACTTTTTTAACTTCTTTAGACTTTTTTGAAATGGGAGAACCATATACCGAACCATCAATGCAACTTGACTGTTGAGAATATAAACTAGGCTCACAGTCTTGACTTACAAGATTACTATGATTTAGTCAACTTTGATCCATTTTTAGTTTTATTCGCTTAGATAATTTTGATTGAAAAGACGTATGACATTTTGGGCAAATCAAATCGTTAATCACAATTTTTTTTTTAAATAATCCAAGAATTGATTTGCCAGTTCTTCTGTATCCACTTTTTTTTTGTACCTCTAATGAAATGTTTAATTTGAATTTGACAAGCCACACATTTGTTTGCCATTGAGTTTTCTTCAACGGACATAGTAGTAAGAAAAAAAATTTATTTTTTGATAAATTTTTTTCATTTAACAATAGATTTGTATTTCATTTATGCTTATGTTGAATGGACTTTCTTATGGCCCTTATTTGAATTATGGTCAAAAAAAGTTTCAAGAATATACACTATGTGCATGGAAACTAACAACTTGCAATCAATAAAAATAACTGCCCGAAAAGCTTAAACATTATACTATCTAAAAATCAGCTTACAAACAAGGCATTATATTTGCCTGCACAAGATATTTCTGAAATATACACGATAAATGCTGTATTATTCCTTATATATTGTAATTCGAATGTAAACGTTCATAAATAACACTTCTACACCATCTTAAGAAATACTGACCATAAAGATTGGGCTCATAATAGCACAATGTACGTCAATATAAGTAATTAATATTGTAACCTTTAGATCAAGTTACAAAATAAAGTGAGAAATTATGAATTTTATAAGACTTTTACGTCCTTTAATATAAATAAAATTAAAGTTTGTATGAATTTTAAGAATAATAATAAGGTAGATAAGTATTTATTAGTTTTAAATTACTAGGTATCTCGATATAACAGTAGAGTACGAAGCCGGTCTACTGTTGTATGTATAAGTTTCTTACTTTAAAATACTACTATCGTGGTGTCAGTTCTGGTACTACGTTCGTAATTTAATAAAATAAAACTTTTTAATAGCTCTTTTCATTTTATTACGATAACAAACTTTAAGTACAATATAATTATGAGCAAATAAACATTGAGTTAGTAAATTATGATCTTATTTAGACGGTGTATGGAAATTCTAAAATTGATATAATACACACAATAGAACATTTACATAGTCACACGGGTTTCATGGATAATGAAGGAATTTGTATTTTTATTGTTTCTTCGTATTCAATTTTAATCAAGAGTTCAAATAATTACTAAACAAAGCGATCTAACTAAAAGACAAAATTCATCAAATTATTGAATGTTTACTTCACTGAAACCAAACTTGTTGACTAATATACTGATAAACGACTAACAATCGCATGTTTATTAAGAAGAACTTTCAGGCTGCAGTACGCTTATTTCTTACCGTAACTTACTGTACTAGACCTTTCGTATATTTTTACTTTCATTCTCAGTACCAAGAAATATATATTTTTTTTTTTTTATTAAAACTTTCACTAATGGAATGGGTTGNGGAGAAAAAAAAATGTAAAAACATAAATATTTAACATTTCATCTCTTGAAACCAATAGTTAATCGACTAATCATACTTATTAATATAAGTTCTTAAAAATATTGAAGTCATATAACTTACATATGTTGCAGAATAAAATTGATTATATTGATTAAAAAGTTTTCATATAACTTATATAGCATACTTTGCAATAGTTTCAAGAAAAACAATTTTCAACAAGTTTTTAAGGTTAGAAAACTACATAACGTAATTATTTATACTCGAACTCTTTTAAGTTACCTGTATATTATCATAAAAAAAATCCAAACAATAAATCCAGATACAATCAATCCCTAATATTTCAATTTCGTAAGGTTATGTTTAGTTTATGAGATTATTGAATTTTTACGAATCTATTATGAAGATCTGACCAAATCAGTTTTATTACTGCAAAAGTCAATATTTATATCTGTTTTAGTCAAAACAAGGTCTTATTGCACTATATCCTTCTCTCTCTGGCCTTTTCCGTACGCGTAAGTGAGTGCGGACGGTGGCCTGGCACTAATCGCCCTTGGACAGTAAATCTGCTAAGCATGTAGATGACATAACGTAGTTGAAGAATGAAAAACATAAGTTTGAATATTATACAATAAAAGTATTTTGTTACATACATATTTTTAAATAATGCTTTGCACGAATCTGTTACTCTAACTGATATTCAGCGTACACTCAATTCTGTTTGCAATTACTTTTTTACATAATTTTCAACTTTGTAAATCGTACAAACTTTTTTTTCACTTTTCTATGTAAGTATACATCTCAATAAAGTATTCTAAAGTCTAAATAATTTTGAGTCAAGTGCTTAGAAATATTATATCAATTTTTTGTACAGTTCATTTGAGGCATATTGAAGAAATTTTAGCGAAAAATGGGTAAAAAAATGGTTTTTATTCTTTTTATCCAAGTTTTAAAGTCTCAAAAAATCTGGAAAAATTCATCGCAATAGAATATAATATAATACAACTGACAGATTTTTTTCGAGTCTGTACCGATTAAACTCTCAGAAGTATGCCATTTTGAAAATTTCGAACGTTTCCCAAAATTTGAATTTCACACTAAAAATTTTGAAGAAATTTCAGTTAACATGAATTATTTTTGTCTTCAACTTCCAATCAGAATTTTTAGGATCGGTTGAGAATTAGCGGAGATATCTTTAAAAAACTGAAATTCACCATTTGGGGCCTACAGCAAACCCATGAGTAGATTGGGGTCCAAAATATATTCAAAAATTTTTTTTTCAATACACTACGTACATGAATTTTTTTTAGATTTCTTAGAGATAAGGCAGTTTTACCCCCCTTATTCGGCTAGGTCCTTTGCATAAATTGTGGTAAACAGTACTGTTAAATTTCAAAAATGCTGACTTAATTTGTACAAACATCCAGTGCATTTTAGAAAACTGATACTTTTAACGTTAAAGTGTATAACATTTATATTGCTTACTAAATTTTATAGTTATATGCGTTCGAACAGATTACACATTACCATATAGCTTCTAAAATATAACAAGAACTCAAATATTTGGATAAAGATCTCTATGATTTTTTAAAATATTTTAGCTGAAAAAAGTATGGGTAAAGCCTTCCTTCATCTACCACTAAATATCACCGCAGACCTACGACAATTATTTATGAGCACATTTTTTAATGATTTTCAGAGCCTACAACTGACAAGTTTCAACAGGATGTTTTAGCGATGTAAACTATTTTCAAGTTTATATATGCCTAAATAATAGAAAAGGTATGAACTATTTAAAGTGGATATCAGTGTTAATCGAATTGTAGTATTTCAAACAGGGTAAATGATGTATGGAGCACAAAAGTCAAATATTTACTAAAATCAGTTCTCAGAGAATGAAAAAAGCTTGATGAAAACAAATTTTTTCAAAAATAAAAAAACGATACTCTAAAAGACAAAGACGATAAGTTGAAAATAAATACTTACGTACTTTAATTTACAAAACAACAATCATGCAAAAGAACTTTGTTTTTGGCATTAGTAAAAAAACTAGTTAGAGGTAGTTATTACTCCAATTAAAAGAAATCTAAGATAAGTAAGAAAAGAATAGAACAGTATTTAAGAGGACAAATTTTTATTTGCACACACATTTCAAGATAAACACGAGCATAAACAGAAATAAAAAAGCACAGAAATAAATTAATAAAGGAAACGAAAGTCATAAAAAAAAGTTGATACAAAACAATACGTTGCAGAAACTTAAAGGAAATGAAAGATAGAAAAAATAAAGACAAAATAAATTTGAACTGTACGTATCGACAAAACAGTGTATTGTCTCAATTTATTCATCACTTTTCTTATTAAATCATAATAATCGGGGTTTTTTTAACAACGAATCTCATAAGTTATTCAATCACAACTATAGTTTTTCTAAAATCTAATACAAGTACATTTTTTTGCCAAAAAAATTTAGCAAACTGTAAAAATATTAGTAAACTGTTTAGCAAGAAAAAAATTGTAACAACACTTAACATGGATTCGAGCAAACAACCTGCCCTGTAGCAACCGAAGTTCATATCAACTTCTTCCGTCAAAAAACATAGCCTTAAAAAAAATCTGCATTTATCATGAATTAAACCTACAACCCATTAGAACGGTGTTACTTTAACACATAATTACGAAATTACTTATATTTTCTTTTAAAAGTTTAAAAATTCATAATTAATTTTAGTAATTTGATGTTTTCAAAAATAGTTTTTGTACCTTTATTATTTCCTCTTAAGCATAATCCTACAGCATTGAAGTTTTGACCCTTATGTTTCTTAGATGTCATAGTACATGCAAAGTCAATAAGAGATTCTTTGGATAGAAAATGCTAGAAGATAAAAAAGATCTTATAAATACTGAAAGTTATATTAAGTTGAAAAAATTCATATCATTGTTCTTTGTCAGATATGACTTCTTTTCCAACTACAATTCATTCTTGAAGAGCCTAGTCGTATAAGATCAAAAGTGCATTTGAAAGAATCGTAATGAAAAAAAACTACTATATTAAGCATGTTCTGTACAAATTTTCAGCATCAAAAATGCAGACGTAACCTCAAAAAATAAATAATTTTTGATATTTGGCTGCATCTTAGTTACACTAGCACTACATCAGACTTTTTTTTTAAATCAAAGCATTTTTCAAGCTCTGCAAGGTTGTATTATATTTAAATCTAGTAGCTCTATTGACATTTTTTATAAGCAACTTAAATTTTCAAAGTTCGATGAAAATTAATGGATGTCTCGAAAAACTATACAATGTATGTTTTTCATGACTAATCCTCCATATAATAAGTATTTTCAGATTTTTAAAATTAGTTAAATATGGTCAAAAGAATTGAAAATTGCATTTCTTAATTTTATAAGGCTTTTTCTTAAAATAATTTGCATCTTAAAGCGTTTTAATTTATAAAAAAAGAGGTTTTTATCTTATATATCCAACATATACTCTAAATACTGTACAGATTTATAAAATCAGTGGTACGTGAGACAAAACCACGATAACGTTATAAGTACGTATAATACAGCCTATTTCGTCACTTTAAAAAATTAAAAAAATTTTTTTTTTAGTAATCATAGTTGGTCAAAACTTTCAAATTGCTTTCTTCCTCTTACACCTTGAAGCATCATTTTGAGTAGCGTAATTAGGCCCTATAATGATCACTATATAAGCATTTGAAGTACAGATGGTGAATGGCTTACACAAGGGAACTTTTTTTTGTCCCGAGTAGAATTTCCTTTGACACTTCATATCATGTTTTACCTAAATGTAGTATTTAACAACCAAACCAGAGAATGATTGTTAGTCCGGTCTGGAACTTCGCAATTCTTGGCTTTGTGAGTGATGTTTTGGAACTAACGGCACGGAAAAGAATTTAGAACGCACAAAATCATTGTTGATGAATTTTTTAGGCCCAATTATTTTTTTGTCTAGATGCTACATATCACAAATTTTTGTTTGGTATTATTCAAAGTAGAAAACATGATTTATGAAAAAAAGTACAACTTTTAATTTTTAATCATTGATAATAGACTAAATTGTACATTCTCATATACTCAAAACATACCCTTAAATATGTAGATTAGCCCGATCTGAAAGTTAACTGAGATACCCCGTTAGTTAGGTAGGCCCAAGGTTGGCTACCAAGGTAGGGTGTACCTGTGTCATTTACGCGGCGCAAGTATGGCGCTGTCTTGGGCCAAAATTTCTATCTTCTATCTAACCTTTTCTGACATTGTGAAACTGCAAACGAATATTTCGAAAAAGTGTATTTATACAAACGTATTCAGGTTCATTGTGGTGATAAATTATTAAAAATGAATGTAAAACTAAAACGCTCTATATACTTAAGGAGGTTGACTACCTTAAGCAATTGGCAGTCATTTTTTAACTAGAATTTGTGCAGAACTTTAATAATTTATAAAAAAAATTTATGCAAAGTTATTTATTACAAAAGTCTGTGATGTGACAGTACTTCAACTAAAAAAAAAAAAAAAATTAGATTATTTAAATCACATTTCTTTTTTTCAGCACATCATCAATCCCCTAAGTTAGCCACTTTTATTGGTTAACTGGGCAATTACGGTAGGGCCAACTTAATTCCGTATAATGTCTAATGTTAAAGTCCCATTTATGCCAAGGTTGGCCAAAAATAGGGTAATTCAGCCGTCAATGTAGGCCCTACCGAACACCCTCTTAGGCTTTCCGATCGGGAGTATATTAAGAACCTAGGGACTAAAGTACACAGCAGCTACTGACAGCAGTAAATAAAATTTAAAGTCCATTTCACAACGATACTGCCTGTTACTGCTCAAAACCCATTGAATACGGAACTAAAACGCAAAATAGTACCTTTTTGTAATAAGGCCTGCAGTGTGTACATGCATGTGTTTACAAGGTGGCGCATAAAGAACGAACTGAATGGCAGGGGATGTAAGAGAATTTTTGTGTAATACTTCGTTTTTTCAATTTCTGTTTTTTTTTTTTTTTTTTTTAATTTTACGTTAAGAAATTCACAGTGAAAAGTAACTTTATATCACAATTCTGCACCTTACATGTGCCGTGTGTGACATGTAAAAAAGATACACAAATATAAAAATCAGATTGATAGTTACAGACATACCTATAAATAAAAAAATCACACAACACATGTCACACTAATTATAAAAAGGCTGTAAAAAAATTTTTATGAAAGATCTTGTGACAGTAATACGTAAAATAAACATACTTGTTGAAAATAGAATTTAAATTTCTTCTTGTTCAAGACTTATTTCTATTGATTTTCTTAGTTTTCCAATTATGTTTTTAACTTAAAACGCTATAAAAGTATTCATAATTATAAATATACAAAAATTGGATTCTAAACGTTACCATACTTTAAACCAGAACAAATTTTTTAAGTGGAGGACTAATACAACCGTAGTTTTTACATTAATTTTTTTATTAAATCAACATTTTTTTATTCCTTGCTGTCTATAAATAGTCCTAACAATATCTAAAGTTTTCATCGTAACTGTGGCTATCCGCCATAAGACTTTATCACTTTCTGAACCCTATTCCGACCCACATACATGCATGCACACACACGTAGCACTACAAGGCAAAATAAGATGTAATCTGACAAATCTGATGATTATCATTACATGGCGAAAATAAGTAGACTCTTCTTCTGTCATACTACACAGACATCCACCTCTTTTTCCTTTGGATGTAACTTCCACAATTCCTTAATTGTTTGTTATCCCCTATGAAGCACACATTACCTTGCTATGCATTGTTATAAACAAAAAAAAAGTTTTAGGAATTTCATGATTAATATTTTGATTACTTAACGTTCTACAGTTCCTCAGATCTTTTAAATATAGAATAACCTTTCATTTTTTAAAGTGGTAGAGAAAGTAACCAATCAGAGAGTTTTAACTAACGATGGTTATTATAAAAAATGTTCATTCTAGAAAGTGACGAAATCGGCTGTAATACACGTACAAATCATGTTATCTTCATTTTGTCTTACGTACCACTAATTTTGAAAATCTGAACAGTATGTAGAGTAAGTGTTCGGTATATTATATAAAAAAACTTTTTTTATAAGTTAGAAAGCTTTCAGATGCAAATTAGTCCAAGGAAAAGCTTTAAAATTTTGAAAAACATAGTTTTTAATTATTTCAACCATGTTTTACCAATCTAAGAAACCTCAAAAAAAATTGGGGTGAATCAGTGAACAAAAGTATACATTATCTACTGTGACGGTGAGATACCGTCGAGCCATGATCGGTAGGCTAGGACCGATAGGGAAAGAAGGAAAAGGGAAAAACGGAGAGGACAGTTAGGAAAGAATGGAAAGGGAAGAAAAAGCCGAAAAGGGATCAGATTAGCTTGGGCCAGCGAACGCGCGTGAAGCGAATTTTTGTTTTGGAGGACGTGAGACACGTCCTCTGGAGTGTTTCCGTTCCTGCGATTGTTGTCGTGGCGGCTGTACTTGAGCTGTCCCCGGTACAGTGTTTGGTGCTGAGTGTCCGGGTCCTGCTGGGATAGCAGACGACGCCGGACTCAGGGTCACCGAGGCCGATACCGTCGATCTCGGCCTTCGAACGCTGCCAGTAGGGACGCCTACTGACCTCAGCGTAACCGCTCCACTGCTCCCGTGTAGACTTGGCCTGCGAGAGGCATCGTCGGGGAGCGACCCCGCTTCGCCGTAAGTACCTGCCAACAGGCAGTTTATTGTAAAGGGCAGCGGCCCTAGATNCCCTAAATTAGCCCGCGTAGGTCTGCCCGGTTCGCGTTTTCGCGCCGCGAGCACGTCGAGCAAGCGCGCTCGACGTGCGGGAATTAAACACACACACGCACACACACACACACACACCTGCGAATACCTTTTTGTAATCATTTTATATTCATTGAATATATAGTTTTATTAACAAAAAAATACCCGTGAGTGTTACTTCTTGTCTGTGTGTGCCCGATCCCCCGTTTTGCCGTGTATTGGTCGTCGCGAGAGGCGACGACATTCAAGGTCGCCGCGATACCCGATCCAGTAGCGGTGTCTCGGCGAACGAGACTCGCAAAATATATTACAGGGAGTGTCACCGTTAGGTATCCAGGCAACCCAGGCCCGGTCGAAGTGGAGCAACTCCGCCTCGTCAATCCGCGTGGTTCACCCCGTAACACTACTTATATCGAGGCATCCATACTTTTTTTCTTTGACTTTTAAAAACTTGAATTGCTTATGAAAAATATTCAAAAGAGCGCTAATCTCAAAAGTAATACAATCTTGTAGCGCTTGAAAAATAATTTAGTTGAAAAAAAAAGTTAAATTTAGCGTCAGTATAACCAAAATACGGCCAAGAAACAACAAATCACAAATTACTTATTATTTGAGGTTAGGTTTGCATCTTTGATGCTAAAAACTTAGACAGAACCTCTATTTTTTATGCTTAATATGATAGTATTTTTTTTATAATGTTTCTTTTACAGGAACTTTACCTTTTTATAAGGCTAGGCTCTTTGGTTTTAATATAAGTACTGTTAAAATTCTTTAGTAATAATAATTGGCTAATAGTTTCTTATAGAATTTTAAACATTTTTAGTGTACTTTTTTTAAACTCTACTATTGATTGGTATTGGTATTTTAATTTCTAGGACTCTCTTTCGGCTATTGTCATGCAAGCGACTTTTTTTGCTTTTAACTTTTTTTGCCCTAACCGAGCAGTGTGCGAGTCTCTTATGCGGGCCCCTTGCAAAGTTCCTCTCAGACGACTCAGTCATCTAACCTACTAGATACTATGTATAGGGCGCAGCAATTATCTCAAGCACACCCAGCTATGATCAAGTTTAATAGAAATATATTTTCCTATAAACCATCTAATTCGCAGTACCGACCTTTTTGTAATCAACAGAGACTTTACCCGGTGAGCTGGCAAAGTGTTGGCTTGCTTTCGAAAAAGTAGCCCTTGGAGGTCCAGATATTACTAGAAAAATTGAATATTAGCTTCAAAAACTGGATAAGTAGTGTTTCGGCATCTTGGGTACTCATGCCATTAAAAAAGCCCGAAAAAAATATCTCGAAAATTTTCGACAGGATTCGAACCCACAACCCCTCGAGTATCTTCGACTAGGAGGCTAGCATGCTAACCACTAAGCCATCGAAGCTCTTTTAAAACTCTACTATTGGATTTATTAAAACCTTTACAAATTGTTTGGTTACCGTTATGATGTGTCATTTTTTTATTATAATTTCAATTTAAAAAAATTTAATTATCACCTGTAGTTGATGAAGTATTTTAACTTAGTAAGTATTTTGTTTATTAGAAATTATTGGTAAAAAAGTTTCTTTGCTCTGAAGGGAGATCACTAGAATTCAAAACAAAAAGGAACAATTTCTTAATAAACATAACTATATACTATGTATTATAATATATACTACGTATTTTTAAACAGCAAGTATTAGATGAGTCTACGAGTTATAATGTAGTTTTGTTTAAAGAAATGTTTATACCATAACGGTTTTTATTTATTCTTGTTTTACATTTTAATTTAAATCTTAAAATTACAGAATCTTTTTGTTAAAATTATAAGATACATTAACGCAATAAAATTAAAATTCGCGCTGTATGCAAGTTATACATTTGTTCGGCTTTTAGATCCAAAGCGATTTACGGTACTCGGAGCATTCAAAACACTCCGAATTTTTCAAAGCCGAATACCTGGTATGCTCCAAACTAACCTGAGTGAGTCCAAACATTACCTTGACACTGTTTATGTAACACCAGGACAGTCTCTGCTGGTGGGACTAAAGGGAAGTGGCGACTTTCGATCGGTCTAGATAGTTATTCTTGAAAAAAAAGATAAAACTAACTTTTACTTGTGTGTACGAAACAATGAAGATATCACAATGAAGACCTTTGATGCAAAACGTATACCTCAGGAGGTAACCTCTCTAAGGGAATCCAGCGACAGTTTTAATCCAGTAAGAGACCAGGTGTTGTCGCGGACCCCACGGATTTTGGGGGGAAGGAGGTGCAAAGACACTTCTCATAGTCAACAGGGACTGCTTAATATTTCATGGCCTTTTCTAGATAACAAATAAGGACCAAGCCTCTCGAGTATATGCAACAACATTAGTGAGTACAGTAACATGACCGTATTTAGCAATCTGACACAACAGAAGCTCGTTCCAATAAGAAAAATGCAGTAATTATGAGAAAAGACGTTCTTTTTTTATAGAAAAAAATATAGTAGATTCCAGAAGTAGTGTTTCAAATCCTCGCAGTTCAAGAAACAGAAAAGAGATAATTTCTATCGGTATGCTCAGAAAAAAAACTCTGAACAGTGCCTTTAAGAAAAGTTTTATAATTATTTGTATTCCATAAAGAGTACGATTTAATTTAACTAGTATTTTGTGTTAAAGGTTAAGAAACTAAAAACATGTGTCTAAAGCTTGGAGCAGTAGGTTTATTTAAATACAGTTGGCTAATCCACATCGAAATTTTATGAAGAAGGAGAGAATTCTTTACACTTAGTATATCATTAAATGCTGGAGATTTAAAAAGAAGAATATTCCTTACACTATTACGAAAGGAATATCAGTATCTAAAAAAGTAATACAAACGGGGGATACATGAAAACAGTTCCTTATTATTGGACAGAGGAGTAGATGCCCCTGTTATAGAGTCAAAGAAAAACTTTTAGAAAACTCATATAAAAATAAAATTATGCCCAATTGATTTATCGAGATTTGAATCATAATTAGTAGTTTACCTAATTTACTGTAACTGTAAAAAATTTTTATTTGGCTCTATTATTGAGCCTTAAGTTGTCAAAATATCTATTTTAAAGTCCTTTTTATTGAGCCTACTTAAGCAGAATATTTACTTACTATAACTATTTTTACACAAAGTTGTGTTTATATGTATGAAAATTGATAAGTTTTCTTTAAGGCTATAGAGACCAACATGAATCTATCTCAATAAAAATAAATCCAATCGAGTTCATTTAAGGAGAGATTGAGGTTGGATACGCTGGTTAGTATAGCTAATTGAGAGCACCAATTATAGGGGCACGATACAGGTAGTCCATACGTTGTCAACTTTGTTGTTAAGAAAAAATTACGAAAAAAAAACTTTTTTTAAAGTTGTCATCCCGTTATGAATAGTATGACAATATTGCCATGATATTGAGGCAATGTATGTAATCAAGGCAATGAATTTTTTATAAGATAGTACAATATGATGACAAGCTCGATAATAGGGTTATCTATTCGAATTTGAACACGAACTGTCTCATATTGCACAAACACATTTCCTACATAGATATATTTTTTATGGCCTAAAAATACATGGAATAACAAATAATTTGTAAGGTTTAGCCCGTCAAGCAGTAAAGTGCGCAGGGAGATGAGCTCCACTATTATATGTATTGACCGTTGCTACCGCCACTGTGTACGAGAATCTGAAGATATCCTAATACTTCCAAGATTTGTTAAATACTTTCGAGGTTGGCTGACCGAGCAAGCTCACCCACAGCATCCCCTAGGCCCCCACACTTTGCAAGGGTTGAAATAAGCCCACTCTCGCAAATTTTTCACGCCCTCGCACTTATCCAAGTATTCATGAGGTTGACTGAAGCCCACCAAATAGTCTTTTATAATTTGGGGAGGGGGGTGAACGGGAGAAGGATTACCAGACACTTCCGCACTCATCCAAATATTATCTAGACTGACCGATGTCAGACCACTCATGCGATCCTTCTATCCTCTTGCATTACTCCAAACGTTCCCGAGGTTGGCTGAAGTTAACTGAAAACGCTACGAAACCCACTGAATGCAATCGTAGGTTAGTTTTTATTACATCTCATTAGGACCTTGAAAATACACTTCTAAAGCCTTGCAAAGTATGTTTCGAAATCTTCAAAAAGTCTTGAAATGCCCTTATTATACAGTTATTAATTCCTCTTAATGTAACAATTAACCGTTCATAAGGGCTGAATAAATGCTTCACCTATATCAGGCCTACACTGAGAGATATTTTAAACTGGTCATTATTAATTTTTCTATATTATAAATGTATAATTCTTACAAATATATAGAGAGAAGGGAGGACAGCCCTGAGGAGCTCAGATAGCCACAACGGCTTGCTTCTCAGTGGTCGTCCTAATGGCATGCCCACAGAGAAGGTATTCTCTAGGCCCACTTTCCTAACTAACGATGAGCGGTTGGTTATCCAGGGAACGACCTGAAGACGAGATATTCTTTGGTCAGCGGCGTACCTTCCTCCATCACGGTCTCCGTGCACAGTGACGTCGAGGGTAAGGGTCAAGCTACCCATTGCCAGCTTTTTATCATCAAGAATAATAATAAGGAATAGCTGGAAGTTTCACCACTGGCCTTTCAGGGCCATTATGTTCCACTACTTAATCATCAATCTCATCGGTTCTTTTAAGGGCCACCTAAGTTTAAGCTACCTTGCCAACAAATACAATTTTACTACCATTTCCAGAAGCGATTCATCGACTAAAAGACTATGTTAACTAAAGACGGCCACTTTTAAATCAATTCAATCATTCACTGGCAGTCGTCATGAGCGAGTTGTTCTTTGCAAGGCTGGGAACCCCAGAGACCGACGACCCTATATTACCCTCTCAACTTTGAGCATTTAACTAGGAATCACCGATCCTCTCCAAATTCTGCGTTGGGACAACCTAACAGTTGTGAGGGGAAAAAAAACTTAAGCCAACGGGCAAGCATCAGCAACTAATCGCCCCATCTTAGATCACCAAAACAACTGAGTCTGCAAAAAAAAAGGTGCTTTAGACACCAACGTCTGCAACGTTATACCAGGAGACGTTGGGCAAGATCTCTACAACTAGCTCCATACCTTTGGACTTTTTAATTTTTCTCCAAATCAGTCTGGGGCTTCAACAGCAGGTTAGAGAAGATCACCTTGAGGTATCCAGGCAGTCATAATTGCTGTAAGCTTTAGTCACGGAAGAGCTTACTTAGGAAGCTTACTGATCTTTTTTAGGGCTATCGGACGTCGAACTGCCTTGCCAACAAATATATTAGAACTTAACGAAGTTGACAGAAAACAGCCTTTAGGGCTCACAAAACTCTTCGCAGTAATCCCTTAAATTTTTTAGATTTTCAAATAAGTAGAAAATATATTTGTATTTTTGTGAAGATAAAAAATGTAGAGATTAAGCTGCAGGACTTTGTTGCTCTGGTAATGAAGTCCTGGAAATAAAGTTGTGAGATAAAAGGAAAAACATTTTTTTTTTAATATATTTTTTCGGGAGTTCTAAATCTTAACAGCTTTGAAAAATAGCCCTTTTTTAAATTATACAGGAGAAGGTGTAAATTAATGGCCCCTTATGGCAAACATTTATTTTATGGCATAAGCAACGCACGGAACGTTTCAGCATACTTATGTGTTTTCTAATTCTTACAGCTTATTATTTGACCACATAAACTATATGGGTTCCGAACAAATATGTTTTTAATGAGAAGATTTTTGTTTTGAGAAGTTTCAGGAATAGATACAAAATTTTTAACTAAAAATGTTTAACATTACATGTCAACATACTACGGTGTTCTATGTACTAAGTCTCGGGCGAAGCCGAGACGGGAGACCACTAGTATACAATATGGCTGCAATATACTCGTTTATAAAATGAAATATAAATGTCTTGAGACACAGCTTATAAAAGTGTATATATACGTTCCTACATACATGCATTGATAAACATTATGTGATTCTCTATTTTATGTTGTGATCTTTTAAGCTGCTGGTAAACGTCTTCAGGCTCTTTTCTCTTTCCTCGCTTTTTTTTATCCTCACGTAACAGACAAGATAATAATGACAACAAGTATACTTATTCCAACGACATTTGCGCTACTTTTGTACACAATATCACTTCACAGAAGGTATATTTATATTTATAATCATGTTACCAGCTATATAATTTTATAGACTAATAGCTGTATACTTGGATACTCAATCACTGATTGTCTACTGCTTTATTATCATAAAAGCTTCGTCCTAAAAAATTACTTATACTTCACAACATTTTTGTACGTAAGATTCGAACTGGAAGAACGCATTTTTATAGTGTTTAAATCTAATGGAAGTCTGAACGTACTAAGAGTAGTCATTCTGTTTGGAAGAAGAATTAAAGCAATACCTGCCCAAGTCAAAGTTATAAATATTTTTTCAATTGCAAAAAAGAAGTCAACTATTGTTCTGTTTGAAAAATTTTTTTTGAATGAGGACCATCGATGAAAAATCAATTTCTTCTTAATTTTACTATTTCTTTAAAAATCAGATTTCAGGCCTTACTTTATTTTTGAAATATTTTATTGAATTTATGTAGAAAAAATATAACCTCATTTTTATCACTATCTAAATTTTGTTTTATTAATTCTGTCAGTTTTGTTAAACTAAAATTTTCACAAGACATGTTTTCTTGAATCTTCTTGAAATTCTTGAATCTTCTATACTGCTTCTATTGGGCTTAAACAATGACAATCAAAAAAGTGTGATGTTGCATAAGTTGTTCATATGTGTACAATTTTTACAGGTAATTTGATTTTCTTTTTGTATTTTACAATAAGCTTTATCAATTTTTTTATAAATGTGATCGAAAGTATATTTGTTACTTTGTATCGAAATGCATCATTCAACGTTTATATATTACTTGTATTTCTTAAACCAAATACTTATAGAACGGGACTACAATTAAATTATTGACGGGAATTTTTTTAAGACTCTTTTTTATTTTACAACCGTGATTCTTAAGTCCCAAGAAAGAGTTAATAATAACATCATGAGGAATAAGTAACGGTATTATAAGTTTATTTTAAGGTTTTTTGAAGATTTCGAAACATGATCCTCAAGGTCTTAAAAAGTCATTTTTAAGGTCCTAATAAGAACTAATGAGAACTAACTTACGATTGCACACAGAAAGTTTGCGAGCGTATTTATTTGACTTTGGTAAACCTCAGAAATGTTTATTTGAGTGCAAGGGCGCGGGCGTAGAAAGATTGTTTGGATAGGCTGACTTCGGTCGAACTCAGGAATATTCAGATTATTGCAGGGGTGTATGGCAAACCCTTTTTTCTCACCCCTGCAAATTATAAAAGACTATTCAGTTGACTACGGCCAACCCTGGGAATATTCAGGTAAGTGCAGGGTCGTAGGAGACTTGCGTGGGTGAGCTTGCTCCACCAACAACACTCTCGCAAAATGCGGGAGTGTAGGGGATTTTCGTGGGTGAGTTTGTTTTACCCATACAAAGTGCGGGGATGAAGGGGATTGTGTTGGTGTGCTGGCTTGATCAGCAAATTTTGGAAATTTTTGACCAACCTTGGGAGTATTCGAATATCTTCGGACTCTTGTATGCAGCGGCGACGGCGAAATGACAATAAAATAAAGAGATATCTCTATAATTACTCTTACTTTGAGAGGTTAGAAGATGACTACATACAAAAAGACAAAAATTTTTATTGTACAATATTAATTTTCAAGTACAATACTGTTGAAGAAACTTTTTTACATTTTTCACGATGTTTTTTATCACTTACTGTGCGTACTATTAGACATAAGTAAATAAAGGAAATGAAAATAAAACTGGAACGAAATAGTTTTGTATAAGCCCGTGTGTATAAGTAGTGAAAGTAATTATTTCTTATACCATTATTATCCTGCCATTTTTTAGATTATCTTCTACAAATTTAACAACTTATTTTTAAGTTTTTTACGTATTTTTCGTTTTACAACTGCATTTTAATATAATAAAATTTTTCCAAGAATATTGTAAAAAGCATTACTTGTTTTCGTATTACTCTTATAAGTAACATCTTCTGCTACTGTCTGTTATGTCCAAGAAGAATCAGAATTTACTGCCACCACTCCTAACTTTTTTTAAAATTTCTTATATTGTGATTAATAGAGTTGAAAAAAAAAAATTTTTTCAAAGAGTACCGACAGTTCTAAAACAGCAATCAGATAAGCAAGAATCGATGAATGCAACGCTAAATTTACAATCATCTTCTGGTTCTTTTGTCATACATAAGTTTACAGTAAAACCTGAAATAGAGTCCATTTAACAACTCCACAGGTCCGTATCATAGCATAATTATTGTTTTTTATATAATGTACGCTCCTATTACACGATCATTTCTTTTGAAGCCGGAAAACAGGTTTTCGTCAAACATTGTTTCAAAATAACAGCAAGTGTCTGATTTCTCAGAAGCTGTACTTAAAACATTTAAACAAGATGTTATTCCAACTAGGTTTAGCATACAAAGTTTAAAAAAGCATTTAATAATTGAAAATATTTTTCTAATAGCTACAGAAATTCAATTAACAAATGATTACATTCTAGATATTATGGGGCTCAAAAGTGCTAACCACCTATTTTTCTTAAATAGAGGGTTTTGTGACATTCTTTTGTATTTAGAAGACAAAAGTGTAGCATACTTATGTCAGCCTTAAAAGGACTATAAAAACAACTGTAGACTTCTGGGTCTAACAGTTTTTCTTGCGTAAAAATTATAAGAAAAATCAGACACAATGAAAAAAAGATAATCCCGCGGCAGTTGAAACAGAAAATGGAAACAGAGAAAAGTTCCATTCAGAATTGTAAAGTTTAGTGATACAATGATTTTTCCAAAATTGACTAAAGAAGACTTAAAAGATCCTTTACAGGTAATTATAAGTTTCAGCAAGCTATAACGTATTTAGCTGAAATATTAAATGTCAAAGATCAATGACATAGAATTCAACAAGTAGAAATGACAGCAAAATCCTTTAAAAAAACGGCGAAAATAGCAAAAAACAAATTTTTTGGGCCTAGAAGAAAACCCGAAGAATCGCACATGAAAAAGTGTTGTGTAAAAAAGATGTACAATTTTAAGATAAACAGAATTAGCTCAAATCGATCACACTGGGTTCAAATCGATTAAGGCATTTTTTCGCAAATCGCAAAAAACTGCCATTTTGAATTATTTTTTAAAAACTCAATAACACGTGCTCTATAAAGTATAAAGAGCTTAAATTTCGTCACAAGGCAGATATTATAATCCTTATTATTCACTTAAATTTTCAGCTTGATCAATTTTCAGCTTTTCACAAACCGTAGCCAAAACCAAAAAAAGGTCCTCTCGAAAAATGCCCATAAAAAAGTTGTTAGCCAACATAGGTACGTTTTCAAACACATTTTGCTTCGTTTATATTTACTCTACAACTACTTAAAATGCCGTTTATTTTTACCAATTAGAAGTATCGAAAAAATTAATGAAAAAAAACCACCGTTTCGCTCGCACGCCGCTCAAAACCTTGAGAGTATGCGTGCGGGAAGTGGTCGTGGCTTCAAGCGGTGGCTGACTGAGCTGCTGATTCCACTGATAAAAAAGCAAAAAGCAGTTTTTTTCAATCGATGCTTAAGATACTTTTAATTCGAAAAAATAAATGGCATTTCAGGTATTTGTAGAGTAAATCTAGACGAAGCGAAATACGTTTGAAAAATATATCTATGTTAACCTACAACTTTTATACGGCTGTTTTTCTGGAGGACCTTTTTTCGATTTTTTGCAGTTTGCGAAAAAATGGCTCAATCGATTTCAACCCAATATGGCTCATTTGATTCATCTTGAAATTGAACACCTTTTTTACACAACACTTTTTTATGTTCGATTAATGGGTTTTATTCTAGACTATTTTTGCCATTTTTTTGGGGCTTTTGCTGGCATTCTACTGGTTAAATTCTATGTCAATTTGTTAACATGCATTTAAATTACTACTCTTTTTTTTCAAGCTAGTCAGAATTTTCTGGGTCAAAAAGCTAATCCTACCATACTATTAATCTACGTGTCATTTGCGTTGAAGGCAGATTGTTAAAAGTATCATATACGTGAAAGCAATTAAATTTGAAAAATCACAATTTATGTTTTATACATGTGTGTGCTCATATCTTTATTTTATGCATAGAAAGGATCTCTTGGACAGTCATTACAATGCGCAATGTGTATTTTTATTATATTTTGTTTAACAATATGTACATTTTATGCTGTTATCCTTTTTATTGGGTACCATGCGTTTTGACCCATTCCTGTTCGATACATGAAATGCTCTTAATCTTTACTTATTTTGTATTTCAGCATTTAAATCCCATAACAAATTGATTTAAAGTTTAGTAGTAAGAAATTAAGTCAATTTAACAATTTAAACGAATGATACTATTATTATTCTTTGCGTCATAATAAATACTACACAAGATATTTCGGAAGTAAATCAGCCAAGAATTATTGTAAGATATGCAGTAATAGCAAGGGTAAAAACGTGATTCAGTCAGTATTCAAGCTGAAGAAATAATTTAAGGCTTCAAACAGCCACTAAACATGGCAGTGCAGATTTCGTTGACCAGGTGACTTTATTATTCACCAAAAAAAATGTTACAAAAGAGCGTATGTCAAGGTTATGACAGAGACAGTATTATAAGTGGTTTGTATAACAACATACAAAAATATATTCATTCTGACACTAAGTATGTGTACTGTGCTAGTCATTAATTAAATTTTGTAACAAATAATGTTTGTAGCAGCTGCAAGTAAATAAAGAATTTTTGTGAGAAGATTTAGTTAAAGTTCAAGTTCTTCCAGATTGTCATTAGATAGTCAAATTCACTATTAAAATTTACAAATTAATAAATTATTAGCCACTATATAACAATGATATCCAATGATATGGTTTCGTAAAGTCAACTTTATGATTGCAATGATATTTTAATTTTTTGGAATAATTAAAGCATTATTTGAAATTACTCTTCAGACTTGTTTTACAGACAAATACGGGGAAGTAAACAGAAAAAAATTAAGTATTGGGTTTCTTTTTTTTTTTTTGGTAAGATTTATTTCTTATTTTTTCTTAGCGAATTCATACACTGTATTAAATAAAATCAATTAAATATTGAAAGTTTTCTTAAGTGCGATTGTATTTAAATAACATCCACAATGCCTTATATAAGATTAAACGAGAATAAAAATTAATGACATTAAGCTTGAATCGTTTAAATATAAAGCGAGTGAAGTTTGGACTAATATAAATTTGCATTGACCTAAATTAACTGAGACTTTTATTAATTATGTTAGCAAACATTAGAGAAATACGTTACCTTCTGCATGTGATCACAGCAATCTTGTTATTTTTTATGATACATGTGACTTCCTGTCATTTCTGCTGGAAAATTATTTAGTATAATTTTGATGATAGATAACTCAATATCGTAGGTTAACATTGATTTCAACATTCATTATTGGTAGCGATTGAAAAAAAATCACATTACGCCCAGAGTTAACAAAAGTGATTAGCACTTTTGCAAAATGTAAAGCTAAAAAAAGCATTAAGTACAATGTTTGGTTATCAGTAGATAGGTCATATTTTATGCGTTAGCATGCAGGCGTAACTGTATGAATGTTTTCATATAAAAACTACCTAATACCTTATCATTGTGTTACACATTTAAAATTTTTAATATATACAACACACTTCATCATAAACGTGTACATTCTGAGGTACAGCATTATATACACCCATGTGCACCTATAAAAAGACTCATTTTTGTTCCATAGATCATGAAGAAGATTGCATTTAGTGGCAATCTAAACTCAACGTAACAACCTTTTTAAAATCGATACTGACTTCAGCAATAAGCTGGTCAAGTGTTGATTAAAAAAAGCCCTTAAGTCTAGAAATTGTTCTAAAAAATTCACTTTTAATCTTAAAAACGCAATATTTGATTTTTTACACTCTCAAGTTTTCATCTGACAAAAAAAAGTAAGAAATCTCAACATTTTTTCACGAGACTTCAACTCACGACACTTCGAGTTTTTTCAACTAACCGGTCTATCTGCTAACCCCTCATCTATCAAAGCTCTATTAACGTTTTGTACACAGTGTAACTATTCATTTGCAAACTTTGTAATAAAGTTTTCACTTTCATCTTGTTTGACTTACAAGATAAAAAAAAAAAATACTTAAAAAATTACAAAATTAATGTAAATCATTCTCTAATTTTGTTTTTTTTAAATTTTTGTACGTAAATGAATACGAAGCTCAAAATCTGATAAAATTATAAGAGTTACGACTAACAGCTATTAAAAATGGTCGAGAGCTGGTTATTTTATTTCTATTGTTTTAAAACATCGTTTTCTTTTCGATGACTTCATTTTCAATGCTTCCTGATTCTGTTTTTCCGTGTATTTACCTGACAAACTTTGCCATTTTCTTTGTGCCATAACATTTTTTGTCGCTAGACTTAACATAATTTTGTCTTTGATATTATATGTTTCCATCTACCCCTAGAATACTGTTCGAATTCAATTGTCATCTATATATTAATGGCTAACTCGGTTTTGATTCAAGTCTTTTTTCTACTCTTATTTCTTGGATATGAAGTATACATTAGAGTAAGTTTTATTTTATGACTACATTGCTTTTTGTTTTAACGGACCCCTTTTTTTATTCAACTGCATATTTGTCTTAACTCTCTAATTCAGCACGTCCTCTCAGCATACAACTTTATACTAAGTGTTTTCTTCAATTTGTTATGCATTACAAACTATTTGTTGTCAATGACTAAGAACTTATTACTTGCAATACATCATCTCACTGATATTTGTATATTACATTTAGGTTTCAATTATAACTTTTCCATGTATGTCTTTCGTCAATACTACATTATTTTCTAGTTGTCATGTATTCTATTTTTCATAATTATTGCCGTGTTCCTATTACTTTTTTTATCTTTCTGATTCTAAGCGCAACAATAAATTTTTGTTTATTTTTCTGTGATTTTACAAAAATATCTTTACATTATTATCATCATCATCATTACAGTACTTCTTCTCTAAGAAACTTTTATTTATTATTTTTAGGTGATAGTTGATGCCTTACAACTTTTTTATTGATTATAAACTTTGCATTTTGTTATTATAGCTGACAATATATGTTTCGGAATTCCTTCCATCAATTATTGTATTCTCACGTTTGATACAATTTCAGTTCTAGTGTAGTAGTCTCTAAAAATTTTTGTAATCCTAAAAGTTGTTACTACTGTGTAGGTATATCTAGAAAATAACCCATCTCACCACCCCTCGTCTTTCATCACATTTTGGAGTTACCGTCTCCAGCTCTTACCACGATTGTTTGGGTTGATGAAATAAGATTTTATAAGGTGATTAAATTCTTATTCTTACAATCCACGTAATAGTATTTTGCTAAAATCATTTCTACCGAAAAAAACAAAGAAAAACGTATTCATTCAAGTGATCAACTTTACTTACAAGATACGATTGTGCTAATGTTAGAAAAATTTATAATGAGTCTTGGAAATCTATTAATTGATATTTTTTGCTATTTTTGTAAACAATAATGCAATTTGCATGAAAGTAAGACCTTCTATTGATACGCTAGTATCTTATGTACATGTGTGGCGTCTCACATCTCTCGTGCTTCAAGCTCTATTCGCCAGGTGGCCAAGCCCCTAATAATTCTCTCCCGTCAAGCGGTGAAATTCCCGCACGATTAGTATATAAGCGCGATCGAGTCAATCTGAGCCCACACCTCTCCTGTGTCTAAGGCAGGGAGCACGTCATCAGCCTTACAGATGAGACCTGGCGTGCTCTCGGGACGAAACACCTTTTTCTCTCTCAAGTAGGCGATAACAATCGCTACACATACAGCTGTGAGTACACAGCACCTTACAAGTAGTCAATTATGTGTATGTATATATATANTTGATAATTTTGTTTTCTTGGCTTTCAACCATAATTATGATGTTTATGACTCCAACAACAGCGAGCAAGACGAAATTCATCAAATAATAAAATCAATGGCTATTGCTGTTGTATATAATTTTTTGTTATATCCCCTGACGACGTTTCTCTCCTCTTTGGTTACTCCTACTGTAAAAAAATTAACGTTAAACACAAATTTTACTTTAACTCAAGTAAAAAAATTCTTACAAAACTTGTGGAAGATAATCCGGAAGCCAAAAATTATGAGCATTAATATGAAATTAATAACATAGATAAATTACCAAGCTACAACTTGTAGTTTATCTACAACAATAATTAGAAAAGAAATGCATAAAATAAGCCAACGATGGCTTTTTTTAATTCAATACGTCATTCAGCATTAAACGTGAATTTTCAATACGTATGATGGATACGGTTTGTCATACACTGTGTCAAAAATGTTTTCCTTTGATACAAAATATACACAACTTATAAAATTTGATACAAAACGAGCACATTAAATCATCAAATGAAGTTCTTGTAGTTTAAAAAATATAAACATTCTGTTTGTCTTCTGCATCACCTAAAAAAATGAGATTATTGGGTTGAAATGAAAAAAAAAAAAAAAAAAAAAATTTGTCTTGTCTTGCAGGAGCCTGCTTATTACCTGCAGTACTTAAATGTATAATGCACTAAAAAATACTACATAATAAACTTAAAGACAATATATGTGTGGCGCAGAATGAAAAGATAAAGTGCAATAATAAAAACGTTTATTAAAACAGCATCGACATAGACTGACTTTACTTAAATTAGTTGTATACAGACTTAACCAACACTACAAAAGAACACGAAAGAAGTGCAAAGCACAACAGCTAGAAAAGTTCTTACTATAGAACTCGTAACTACCTTTAGTACTGACATATCGACGATCTGGACGCAGACTACGCCCTGATTGGCCCTGGACGAAAACTATGCCCTGTCCACGTTCCAGGCAAAGATTATGCCCTTTTTTCTAGTCCAGACGAAAACTATGACTTCTTTTGGTCCCAGACGAAGATTATTCCCTTTTTTCGAGTCCGGAAAAAGACTATGCCCTTGTCTGAAGCCCGGACAAAAATGATACCCTTTTTTTCTAGTCCAAACAAAAACTATGCCTATTTTTGGTCCCAAACGAAGACTATGCTCTGTTTTTCAAGTCTGGGCGAAGACTATACCCTTTTCTCGTGTCCAGACTAAGACTATGCTCTTCTTTCTAGTCCGTATGAAAATAATGCCATTTTTTCTGAGTCTGGGCTAAAACTATGCCCACGTGCGGACAAAAACTGAATTTAAAGAACATCTAAATATTATTTACTAACCCTTTTTAAGTTGTACTTCCCCTAATTCAAAAAAAACCACTCCAGATTTGCTGATTTATGCTTTTGGCGGCAAACAGCCACTAATACGCTGGAAGAAGCTCACCAATACAAAGCTCCTGAAAACGATTTAACATTTTATGTTAGGGTTTCGCGATACCTGTATTCAAGTATCTACGAATGCTTTTGTAAAAAAATAACACGTAATCGTAGTTCTGAGCACATATAGCAGCTTTAGTATTTGGTAATTTAGTAAGTGTTTGAATAAAAGAGATTAAGATTTTTTTGAAAGATTTTGTAGAGAGTATATTATGAAAATTGTAGACAATAACCACTACATAAATATAACTGACTATATATTTAATTGCAAAAATAAATGCAGGTCAGCTTAAATGAATTTCACTTTATCCAGGCTCGAGAAAAGGTCAACATCTTCGTCCAAACTCAGAGAAAACAAAATAATCTTCACCTGGAGTAGAAGAAAAAGGGTATAGTTATCGTCAGGACAGACAAAAAGGCATAGCCTCCGTAAAAACTCCGAAAAAGGGTATAGTCTTTGGCTGGGATCCTGGAAGGTAATAGTTTTTATCCGGACTAAACATAAAGGTATAGTTTTCGTCCAAACTCCAAAAAAAGGCATAGTCTCCGCCCGGAATCCCAAAACGGCATAGCTTTCATTCGGACTAAAGTGAAAGGCATAGTTTTCGTCTTAACTTAGGAAAAAGGCATAGTTTTCGTCCGAACTTCGAAACAGCATTATCTTCGTCTGGGAAGTCCATATATACGTATAAGGGTGGTATTTTGTTAGAGGCTTTAGCATTTATAACACTGTTTTATTGGTGATACTCGTCAAGCTTGGTGGTTCAGGTCGGATTCCGATGTAAGTCACTTGTCCATTAGAGAACAGTGTTGTCGGTAGCCGTGATAACCAACTACTGGACTCCTAGCTCTATGCTTCATGCACTGCCAATGATCGACTATGGTATTCGGTACTTTGCTCAGGCATATAATAACCAGATTTACTTAATTCTATTGCAGGTAGCTTCGATTTTACTATTACGTCACCTAGCGGATCCTACTGAACTGAAGTGAAAAGCTAGTGTATTTTTATAAAACTTTGAGCTTATTTGTTGTCATTGTAATTAACTTTATCAAGATGAAAACTATACTAAAACCATCTAGGAAGTGTTAAGAATCAGTGTACAAAATTTCAGCAAGATCGGTTGACTAGTTTTCGCGGTCAGCGATTACAATAGTTTTAGCAACTTTGCTTTATATATTAGTAAGATTTATACAGCATGTTGATACAGTCGTATATTTCAACACTTCCTCCCAGCTTCCGATAGCTGACTCACATACTTTCAAAACATTAATGTATAGAATGAGGCTTGAATTGATAATTTTGTTTTCTTGGCTTTCAACCATAATTATGATGTTTATGACTCCAACAACAGCGAGCAAGACGAAATTCATCAAATAATAAAATCAATGGCTATTGCTGTTGTATATAATTTTTTGTTATATCCCCTGACGACGTTTCTCTCCTCTTTGGGTAGGAGCCTTTTCAAGTCAAAAAAATTATTTTGTTCGAAAATTCAAACAACGTCAGTACCCAACGAGGGCACATAGTCGACTGACATCAGATATAATAAGAAATTATATACAACAGCAATAGCCATTGGTTTTATTATTTGATGAATTTCAACCATAATACTGGAAAAATGCTTTTTTATCAGGCTATGGATCAAACTGGGATTAACTCACTACTACAGACTTCTAGCTAGCATTTTATTTTTTATTTGAAATACAAAAAATATCATAATGATATCATGAGACATATATTACAACATGATTTCTCGTTTTCCTGAGTTTGAAATTTGGTGTCAGTGTTTCTCTGTACTCTCATGTATGAGATGCGACTGAACCTTTTTATCTAATTTGTATCTGCCTTTTTGTTTGGAGAAAACTAATAAATGTGGGGGACGATTACAAACAAAAACTGCTGCGTTTAGTGCTAAGTTACACATGTTTTTCGGAAGGCCAAAATAACATATAAGAAATCAGACTTTCATTCGAATGGTTTTATTCAGCATTTCTGTAGTGTCATTAAGTTGAGGAGTCACTAGACAGCTTAGCTGAAGCTAAGTCCTAAGACTGTCTAAGACCTTTCGTATGGACCCCCTAGTTAACTCAGTGTTCTGATCTGACCTGATATCATAGTCCTTAGTTTCACATTCTAACAGACTTTTACAGCCCTAAATGAAATTCTCTATGCACACACCTGTGTCATTTTTGTTCTTCACAAGGTGAGCCATCGCAAATGTTAAGTAATGATCGATAAATAAGGAGATGAATTTATATCGCTTGGAAAAAGAAGGCGCACTTACAACTCCTATGGTATCAGAATGATTTTAAGTGGTCTAGTTTTATTTTCACGTATCAAAGGAGAAGGTAGTTTTTGAGACTTTGTCCGTAAACGTACGTCACATATCTTCATTGTATCCTCAAAAACAGCCTTCTTTAGACTTTTAGTTTCCAGATAAATTTTTTGCAGATTCCTCGATACTCTACCAAAGCGTGTCCTATCTTGACGTGCTATTATAACATGGCCTTATTATTTTCTTGAAATTCAATTTTTATAATTTTAATTTTATCGACAATATTGGATAATTTTTCTAGCATTAGTAAATATTAATAATATTCTGTCCTAATGCTAATATTAAGTCATATTGAAATCCTGTCAAATTTGAATGTAAAAGGGAAAGGAAGGGCATGAGCAAGTGAATCACCTTCCCTTCTCTTGACGCAAGGAGGAGAGTGAGCCGTATGTGGGAAGTGCCAATTTCTGAGTGGCTAAACTAGAGCAGTTCTAGCCAACTGGATTTTTGGCTAATATCATTTTTGCAAGATTTTTCCCCGGCAAGCTTCCCTACATTGTTATCGAATCAGCGCGAGACCGAAGTTCACTACTCCTCATAAAAAGGCCTGGAGGCCCCAGAAAAACTAGTTAATTTTTGTTTTCACCCTTAAACGGTCGACTGAATACTTAGAGTCCGCCTCTATTGTCACTTAGTCTTCCACGAGCTCGGTACGTTTTAAATTAGACGTCACTTGCCTCGATTTGCGCTGGTTCACCGTGTACTCCTATTTCATACTAAAATAAAAATGAGTGTTCAAAGTTTATAAGATAAGTTTTCTTATTTCTTTTTTTCTCGTTTTTTCTCTTTTTCAGCCCGGTTCATAACCAAACAAACGTCAACTCCATAACTCGTTACTGTAGTAGTACCTGTAGAATACCGGGTAATGAATAAGCAAACGCAAGCACCATTACTCGTTACTGTAGTGGTACCTGTGAAATACCGGATGTTAGATAATCTTTTAAAATTGTGCGTAAAAACAAGAACGAATACCTAGAAACAATACCTTTGCTCGTAACGGTACTGGTAGTTTCTAGGCCGCGAACGGTTACCCATTTAACCCGACGCTCTGGGTGACTTAAACAAACCTTAGGCGCACCGCAAGTGAGTACATCGGGATACTGCACAACAACCGTGCCCTCTTTCGCAAATACCCCGTTTTGTTTAATTTAACTACTCTCTAGCCCCACATCCCACCTATGCACCCAGTGTGAGTCCCGAATCATTAGGCACAAGCTTAGACTCAAAAATAAATCATCGCACCGACATAACACTTTATTAAGGGTTGTTTTTCTCATACGTTTAAATAATAGTTTTACAGTTTCAGCTATAACCATACTTTCTGTTTGCCAACACTATTTATCTCTCAACTGCATAATTGTATTGAATGAAATACGCCAGGTCCTGTCTACTAAATGGATCATTCTTTTACAAACCGAATGGATTTTCCTAAAAATTAATCGTCACCTCTCCAACTGAGCTGAAACTTTTCTTGTAGTTTCTATCTTAAAAAATAAGAGATACGTGTCCGAGAATTTTTTTTTATCGCCTATTTTCGATTTTATAAGTTGTAACAAATTTCATAATAGTGATTGGAAACTCATTTTGAACAATGTATAGCTCCAAATTTTTAAGAGCTACAAAACTTTGACCAAAAGCACTTTTGTAGCTACAGAGTTGAACTTAAAAAAAAAGTTATCAACAAAGTAATATTGTTACTGACCATTTAAATGTTTTAATTGATTTTTAACAACTGCTCCCAAAATGAATCGAGTTTTTATTATAACCATCATATTCTGCGTCAAAGACGTGAAAATCATGTTTTTAAAATATGGAAACTTTTTAATTGTTATTGTTAAAATATTAATTTATGTAGCGCGTAATGGTAAAAAAACTTTTTTTAATATAAAATGATATACGTACCTCGTATCTAAAAAAGTTAAATTTAAAAAATGTAGGTAATTGAAAGATCTACAACTTTTGTACTCACCATTTGTCAGTATAACCTAAAAATTTTGTATTATGCTGCAAAAAAGCGGGAAATCACCATTTTATCACTTATTTAGTATAAATTTTCGTCAAAATCAAATCATGAGTCATTTATTTTCCAATCTAATCTCCTGAATGATAGAAAATGAANAAATTATTAACCACGAGACAAAAAAATACTAATAACAATGCTCGACGTAACATCAACACGTTAACTGTTTTTTGTTCTTCAAATTTTTGTATTGCAACTTTGTTTTTTATTGTATTATTAATTGCCTGCTTTTATACAAAAAATAGATTTTTTATCTCTTTGATTTTTTGAAATTTTAAAATTTCGCAGAAAAGCCTGTCTACAGTACGATCTATGTTTTAAAGTGTTACCCACGCTACTCACGTACATTCCCCGTACTACAAGTTCATTGGCTTTTGGATCAGCTGTGCGTTTATTTTGGTCCGTTATCAAGACATATTTTCACTCATTGTAATTTAAAGTTGAATAATTTTTAGTTTGTAACAATGCCATGGAAAGAGGCACGTAAAATACAAAATACTAGTTATCTATCAGACAAATGTTTTAATCCTTTTAATCTCAAACATCCAACAAACACTTCTGATTTCAGGACAGTAAATAAAAACCAACTTTTGAAACTGGACTTGGCAATTTCGTCAAATGCATTACAACAAAAAATTTGTTCTTCTTGCCCCTTGAAGTTATCAAAGTTGAAAAAAGAAGATACAAAAGAGAGTGAGAATGAACTACCAGAATTGGTACGTATAATATTTTGATTGTTATATTGAGTTCAGACATACCTAACCTCTCCTGGAATTTAATGTCGATGTTTTGATCTTATTTTTTTTAGATGCTACAAAAGGAGGATTCTTCAAGTGAAGAATCTAATATGAAAGTTGGGAGCAGTGACGGTACATCTGGATTTTCGGGAGATAATGCATCTTTGCAAAGTGAACGAGTGGATTTTTTTAACAAAGGATCAAGCTTCTTAGAATCGTCGCTCATCAAAAAACAAAAACTATTGTCGGAAAGGTATTTGGGAAAAAAATCAAAACAAATATCGTCCGTCATTGATAAAGAAATTTTTAATTTGAGCCAAGATGATCCAGATGATCTCTAAGCAGATGACGACGAGTCCTCCGTAACAAGTGCTTTGCAAGAAAGTTTTAATACTTTGGCCGACTACGTTCATAAAATTAAAATTTCGAATATTTTTCGATCATGGTCTTATAAAAAAATTGAAGACACATTTTCTCCCGCAACTCGTCACATGATAGGCATAGCAAAAAATGTTGCTCGAGATAAGAGATTAATTGGGGATCCAAACCAAAAACAACATCCATCTCTAGATGATAATGTTATCGATACAATTGATAGCTTAAACCAGTCTGACGACTACACTCAATATATGCCTGGAAAAAAAGATTACGTTTCGATAAAAGTACATGGCAAATCGGTACGTATTCGAAAAAGACAAGTATTAAATAATTTAAAAAAATTGTATGAAATTTTTACTAGTACGTATCCAACTACGAAATGTAGTTTCTCAAAGTTTGCTAGCTTAAGGCCGAAATATTGTAATTTGGCAGGTGCTTCTGGTACTCACTCTGTTTCTTTATGTCCTATATATAAAAATATTAGTTTATTAGTGAGTGGTGTCAATTTTAAATCACTTACTTCCCGTTCTGAGCTGCCTTTGATTAATTATAAGGATTGTTTGGATCGTGTGGTAAGCAAAAACAAAACGACTGATTGTCATATAAATTCTTGTAAGAAGTGCCCAGGCGTGAGAAATATTATTGAGCAATTGAAGGAAATTGTTGAAGAAAATTCTATTGGAATTGTTACCAACAATTAATGGATTACGGTTAAAAGAACCTCATTGCAGACCCTTATATCTCTAGTTGATGAATTTAACAAAAGTTAAGAGAAGGTTTGCAAAAACTGTTGATTCATTCATTTTTGGTTAACAAACAAAGGGATTTTTTGAATGACATGAGAAGTAAACCGAGAAAAAACGAGTGTATCGTAATTTGCGACTTCTCAGAAAATTATGCTTTCATAATTCAAAATTTGGTTCAGGGTATACATTGGAACATCGATCAAGCAATCGTACACCCATTTTCAATTTATTATAGAATTGACATGAATGAATTAAAAATTTTAAGTTTTGTTTGCATTTCTAAATGCCTACATCACGACACTATGGCCGTACATCCATATCAAAAGCAGTTGATTGAATTTATTAAAATAAATGTACCGCGTGTTAATAAAATGATATACATGTCTGACGGTGCGAGTGGACAGTACAAATGAAATTAACAAAAATAAAAATAACTTTATTAATCTCTTTCATCAGTTTAAAGACTTTAAAATAGCAGCAAAGTGATATTTTTTCCCCACTTCACAAGGAAAGGGGCCATGCGACGGAATAGGCAGGACTGTAAAACGACTAACTGCCAGAGCAAGTCTTCAGAGAATTAACAATCCCATTCGAACGCCGCGAGAACTTTTTGATTGGGCCACAGAATCAGTGCCAAATATGACTTGTCGATATTCTACAAATGATGATTACGAAGAAGAAAGAAAATTAGTGTCAGAGAGATTTTTGAGAGTAACAACGAACGATTAAGGTAACGCTAAAATATCACAGCATGGTTTTATTATTTCATCAAGAATTAGAAGCGGGGCTGTTTTCTTTGCACGAGACAACAAATGTTTTGAAAATTTTTAAGTGACATAATTTCGTTCTGAAACTGTAAAAAAAGTTTTACTTGTACATGCAAATTTCGTTACATCTATAAATAAATATTAAGCGATCATAATGTTTACTTGGTTTTTTATTACACATTGTTGTAATTGAATGTAATATAATTTTTTTAGTTATAATTGCTCATCTCCATTTTACAAGTAGAAAATTACTCTTGATAATTGATAAAATGGTGATTTCTCGCTTTTTTGCATGATAATACAAAATTTGGAGGTTATACTGACAAATGGTGAATACAAAGTTGCAGATCTTTCAATTATCTACAACTTTTACCTTAAACTTTTTTTGATACGAGGTACAGATATCCTTTTATACTGAACAAACAGTTTTTCTACTATTATGCGATACATAAATTAATATTTTAACAATAACGATTAAAAAATCTCCATATTTTAAAAACATAATTTCTACGTAAAATTTTACGCAAAATACGATGGTTATAAAGGAACTCGATTCATTTTGATGGAAATTGTTAAAAATCGACTGAAACAATTAAATTGTTAATAACAATATTGATTTGTTAATAATCTTTTTTTTTCAATTTTTTTTCTTGAAGTTCAACTCTTCAGCTACTAAAGTGCCATCAGTAAAAAATTTTCCAGCTCTTAAGGATTCAGAGCTATACATTGTTCAAAAATGAGTCTACAACCACTATTTTAAAATTTGTTATAACTTATAAAATCGAAAATAGGCAACAAAAAAACTTCTCGGACACGTATCTCTTGTTTGTAATGTAGAAACTGGAAAAAAGTTTTCAGCCGATTCGGAGGGGTGACGATTAATTTTTAGCAAAATCCGTTCAGTTTGTAAAAGAATGACCCATATATCTAAATTCGTGAAGACTGCAGTAAGCAGTCTTGTAATTACAAGCCTATACTAATATGGCTATCAGGTCCCTAGCTTAATAAAATACTTCTTTACTCTACTGCTTTACTTGTGTATTTAAAAGTATTTGCTACAATTTTTTGACACTTATCCATCTGATAATATTCTTGGTAGTATGGCAAGAAATATTACAGATAATACTAATATTTACTCAAAATTTTGTGAGGTTGTCCAGGGTGACGCAGGAACTCTAGTGGATAAGGATGACAAACCAGCTGTACAATATCGAAAAAATTTTATTCACGCAGCCTCATTTCTTTGTGCGTTGTATAATTCTTTTATTTTATCATTGTAGAAAAATTGTGTTAAGGCATCTTATAGTAAAAATACTTAGCAATTTTCGTTTATATTATTTTCTATTTCTTACAATTTGTTTTTGATTTAATACTGGTTTTTAGATTATCTTACTATTAACATGACGTTAGTGTTTGCAAAAAATTTTCTTAACATTTATCTAATATTCAGTATAATTAAAGAATAGCACATAATTTACTAGAAAATGTACTTAGTTTACCATGGTTATTGTCTTCATAATAGATACATTTACATCTCATTTGCTGATTCGACATTTTTATAATTTTATTTATTAGTTATTTCCTGAATGCTAACATACAAATACAGATGGGTTTACCAAAAATGGTATGTTAAATGTCCTTGTTGATAAAAATGTTGTGTAATGAGATCTTAATCTGAAAATTCTTTTTAATAGAGAGTTTTCCTTCTAAAGGAAACGGAATTCAGATACTTAAAAAAGTATTGCTTTATTTTAAGATAAAAAAAGGAGCCAAATAAGCTTTACAGGCTCATATCTCACTCGGAAATTTCAAGTTTTAATAATGCCTTAAGGCTACACACGGATTTTTATTTTTTGCTGCGTTATAGACTCTCTAAGGTATTGATATAAACAACATTTTTACGCGTTCTAGAGAGCTGAAAAAATTTTATCCAAGAGTTAGATAACGTTCATATTGTGACACCAAATACCACTCTCGTAAAATGCTCTCATACAGAATGATTTTTTTACAAGAAGTACAAAATTGAACAAAAAATGACTGACCCATTTTTTATTTGGCTAAAACTTTTTTACGGGTTCTGTATCGAAAAAAAGAGACACGTGTTAAAGGAATTTTTTTCATACCTACATAAATAGAGGGTTGAAAATTTGAGATTTTGGTGATTTTTGCTTTAAGACTTATATTCAAAAATCTATAACTTTGGTTCACATTGGCTATCGAAAATTCTTAATTTTATTCTGAAGGTAAAGAGTAAATTTAAAGAAAGAAAGTTTTTAAAAAAAATTTATAAAAAATAACGTATTGTTATAAACACTTTAAATGTTAAAATTAGATTTTAACAATGAAACCTACCCTTCAGCATGTTTTAAGTGTAACCATCGTATTCTACGCTCAATTTTCCATCGAAAATGCTTTTGCATTTTGAAGATAAAGGGTGAATTTCAAGAATTGCTTGAGATTAATTTTTTTTTTTAAATGTCGAAAAGATTAATACTATTGCAAAAAAATCAAATAAGCTAGCGCAGTACTTGACTTTAGCACCTCAAGTTTAAAAGTACACGTTATTCTCTAGATTATAGTATAAAACATATTATGTAGAGTGTAAAAATATTACAAAATGGAATTATTACTTTATTATTATTTAATTACATAAAATTATTTATCAATAAAAATTAACAAAATTTTTAAAAATAGTCATCACATACTATCTGTCGTTTAATAAGAAAACCTTTGTTTTTTAATTAAATCTTTCCGCTAAGAAGCGTTGGCTGTCAACCTTAACACTGAGTTTTTATGACTCGTTCAAAGGCTCCATCTATTTTTTACTTAAGCTGTTGCAGCAATTGTGCTTGTTCTCTCACTAATCTATGCAATAAAGTAACCTCGAGATATTGAGTGATTTTTTCAATCAAGTGGCTAAAAGCGTTTTGAGTTTCTTTTATCTTCCATAAGTGTTTTTGTTACAATTATCAGTAGTTAACCTATTTACCTTCACTGTGCACACTTAAACTTTTGTGTTCGTTGTATAGTTACTGCATCATTTTGTGCTGACAGGATCCTATGTTTATAGGTTAACGCATCTATCCGGAAGGAGCCAAGAAAAAACAAAACAATGCCTGCCAAACGGTATAAAAGCTCACAAGACTAAAGTATTCGTGATGATGCTTGTTTTGATCCTTTTAAATTAACCTACCCTTGCATTTATATAATACATGTAACAGCATCATCCGACGGGGTTATTGGGTTATATAAATCGATTAAAATAATTTAATTGTTAATAACAATATTAATTTGTTAATAATTTTTTTCTTAATATTTTTTCCTTTCACGGACAGTGGTAAAGTTTATAAATCAGCCTGAATAATTAGAATTTATAAATTAAAGTTGTGTCCATTCAATGTGTTAATGGGTATACAACAAAAAGCTTTAAAGTACAGCAATAATTAAAAAGATCAGCTCAAAGAAAATGAATGTGTATATAAACTGTCATCTAACAAGGAAAAGTTATAGCTATTTTTGAGTACGACAAATCAAATAATAAAAAAATTATGTTTAGATTTATCTGATTATCCTAACTTTCTTAACTTTATTAATTAACCAATATATAAAAGTAAACGTGAAATAACGTGAATGCATTTTACTAATCGATTTATTTAATTTTTGGTCATTTTTTAACTATATCTGATACAAAATGTTATTTGAATTACTACATAGAGATAATGCTAGATAAAACTAACCATAAAAGGACAATAGTAATTTGTTAATGTAAACCAACTTTTGCAACTCTTTGACCGTGTGATTTATTTACAGTTACTTAAAATTTCAACTCAAGAAAATTATTTTCAATATAAAATAAATAGGAGGAAGACGTGTACGTAAGGTTATTCTTGGCATAAGAACTTTATTCTTACTTTTTCAGTTATGATTTCTTTTTGCAGATTGTTTTCAAACACTTTCATCAGTTGTATTTAATTTTTTCCAGCCGGTATTTTTACGTTGAACTTGTGCAGTCAAAAAGCTTCTCTACGATGACTTAAAATTTTTAGAAAAAAGATTTCATTAACGTTTTCTTCATATATATCTACTTTGTTGTGAATAGCTGTATCGGTACTACAACAAACTTCCGTAACTTTACAGCAAGATCAGCCAAAAAAGTTGATATCTCAATTTTTACGATATTTAGTTCATGGAATTCATTTTATATAATGTTTACGAATACTATAAAAAAAAACTTCAAGTATACTTAATTATATAATTTATTTTAACTTTTTCAAATTGTCTCAAAAAGTAAAAATTTTTAAACAGTTACTAGAACAACTTTAAAGAGTTCTTGATTAAAAATTCTTACATGTCTTGATAGATTTTTTTATTCTTTTAAATTGTTTCTTGCAATTTTTAATTTTTAATTGTTTTGTATAAGATGTTCAGCCGCGTGTATTGTACTTTAAAAGAAGTACTGGAAATAAGTTAATTAATAATTTTTGTTTTGCAAAAATTTTGTTGTGTTTGTTAAACTAGCTTTATCAAAACATTTTAAATAAATTTTTTTTTCTCTATAACTAATTGTAACGCAAAGATTTGAATGTTAAGTGTAAGGTGCTTATTAGTATATTAAATGGCGTAACTCTTTCAATATATACTAGCCGCCCCCGTCTTGGCTTCGCCCAAAACTTACTAAATGGAACACCGTAGTGTGTTGACTTGTAATGTGAAACGTTTACAGTTGGAAATCTTACATTTATTCTTGACACTTCTCAGAATAAAAATCTTCTTACTAAAAACATATTTGTTCGCAATCCATACAGTTTATTTGGTCAAATAATAAGCTGTAAAAATTAAAAAAAATATAATTATGCTGAAAAGTATCGTGCGTTCCTTGTGCCATAAAATAATCGTTGGACATAAGAAGCGGTTGATTATCAGTTTCTCCCGTGTAATTTTTGAAAAGGGCTATTTTTTAAAGATGTTAAGATTTTAAAATCCCAAAAATATATATTAAAAAAAAATTTTTTTCTCTCATCTCACAACTTTATTACCAGAGCAACAAAGTCCTGGAGCTTAATCTCTACATTTTTTATTGCCACAAAAATACAAATATATTTTCTTCTTATTTAAAAACCTAAATTTGGATCTTTAAAGATTTAGGAGATTACTGTGAGGGTAAAATGAAAAGCTGATCTGTCACGTAATGGATTCTTTATTTGTCGATTTTGAGGCTGCTGTTCCAATCTCGATAAATTTTCTGCGTCAGTTTCTTGACGCCTAAAATTGTATTCATTAGATATATTTGAAGTTTTCCTTCCAATTCACCCTCTTGCGACTTTTGTGACCCCTAAAGGCTATTAGCTGTCAATTTTTTTAAGTTCTAATATATTTGTTGGTAAGGTAGTTCGACGTCCGATTGCCCTAAAAAAGACCGGTGAGTTTTTTAAGTAAACTCTTTCTGGACTAAAGTTTACAGTAAATGTGACTGCCTATATACCTCAGGGCGATCTTCTCTGGCCTGCTGTTGAAGACCCAGACTGATCGGGAGAAAAATTACAAAGTTCGAAGCATTGAGGCTAGTTGCAGTGCTCTTTCCTAACGTCTCCTGGCATAACGTCGAAGACGTTGGTCTCTAAAGCACTTTTTTTGCAGACTCAGTTGTTTTGATGATCTAAGGGTGGAGAGATTAGTAGAGATTGGTTCGTGATGCTTGCCCGTTGGAGACTCTCGTTGGCTCAAGTTTTTTTTTCCCTCATAGCTGTTAGGTACGCCCAGCACAGACCTTGGAGAGGATCGGTGATTCCTGGTTATATGCTTAGAGTCGAGGGGGTAATATAGGGTCGTCCGTCACCAGGGCTCCCAGCCTCGCGACGAACAACTCTGCTCGTGACGTCTGCCAGTGAATGACTGACTTGGTTTAATAGTGGCCGGCTTTACGTAGTCTTTTAGTCGACGAATAATGTTTCCGGAAGTGCTAGTAAGAATGTATTTGTTGGCACGGTAGTTTAAACTTAGGGGGCCCTTAAAACAACCGATGAGATTGAAGGTTAAGTAATGAACGTAAATACTTTTATTGGCCCAGAAAAAGGCCAGTGATGAAATTTCTAGTTATTCCTTATTATTATGCTTGATGATGGAGAGCCAGCTGTGGGTAGCTTGACTCTTACCCTCGGAGTCTCTGTGTACGGAGACCGTACATGAGGGAGATATATACGCCACTGATCAAAATATATCTCGTCTTCAGGTCGTTGCCCGGATAACCACTGCTCGTCGTTAGTCGGGAAAGTGGGCCTGGAGAATACCTCTCTGTAGGTATGCCGTTGGAACGACCACTAAGAAGTTGGCAGTTGTGGCTGCCCGTACTCTTTAGGGCTGTCTTCCCTGGCTTATATTTGTAGTTAAAATTCTCTGACGGCACCAGGCCAGATTGTGGTACGGCCACATAACTCTGAAGTGTCGGAGCAGGATGTAATCTGGTTTGACACGTCGCCTGGTATTCCGCCGGAGACGTTATCGGTTAGAACAAATTTTTCATTAGTGGTACTCATCAATCCTGAAGGTTCCAGGTGAAAGTGAAGACCTAGATCACTTCCCTTCGGAGAAAAGCGTCATCGGTAACCGGGATACCAAGCTGCACGTCTCCAGCTACATTGTCGATGAACTGCCAGTCAACGAATGCAGAAGAAACTACGACGCTCCGGCCTATTATAACCACACTTATTTTATTCTGTTGCAAGTAGCTTCGATTTTATGTCGACGCCACCTAGCGGATCCTACTGAACTGAAGTGAAAAGCTAGTGTATTTTTATCAAACTTTGAGCTTATTTATTGCCATTGTAATTAACTTTATCAAGATAAAAACCATACTAAAACCATCTAGAAAGTGTCAAGAATCGGTATGCAAAATTTCAGTGAAATCGATTCAGTAGTTTTCGCGGTTAGCGATTACAACGGTTTTAGCGACTTTGCTTTGTATATTAGTAAGATTGTTTAAAACGCTTTGCTCAAATTCACCAAGACTTTCCCTTATGTAAAATTATTTTTGTTTTTAAACCCACAAAATTCGAGCCATTGAAAACAGACTTAACAAGTGCCTCCCTCCCACCCCGACGACTTTGTCCGAGACTCACTAAATCGAACACCATAGGATGTCCATACGTAATGTAAAACGTTTTCAGTAAAAATTTTACATTTATTCTTGAAACTTCTTCGAACAAACAACTTCTAATCAAATTATTTTGGTTCGAAATCCATGCAGTTAATTTGGTGAAATAATAAGCTGTAAGAAGTTAAACAAATATTTATACTGAAAAGTACCCTCGTTCCTTACGCCATAAAGTAATTTTTGGCCCTTGAGGGCCGTTTATTTTTACTTTCTCACGTTATAATAAATGAAAAAGGCTATTTCTTAAAAGTGTAAGGGCTTAAAGATAACAAAAAATGTATAATTAAAATATTTTTCTTATAATTTTATAACTTTATAACCAAAGCAACAATTTGCTGCAGCTTAATCTCTTCATTTTTATCACCACAATGAATACATGTACATATAACTCTACTTATTTAAAACGTCTGGAAGTTCTAAGTGACTACTATCAGGGTTATAATCAAAAGCTGATTTCTCACTTAATAGATTTTTTATTTGTTGGTTTCGACACTGGAGTTTTAATATTGGTAAATATTCTGCGTTAGTTTCTTGACAACGAAAATTATGTTCATATGGAGCATTTGAAGTTTTCTTTCCAATTCACATTCTTAAGGCTGCTGGTATGGTTAAAAATTTTGTAAGCCCTAAGAGCTACTTTTTGGCAACTGTTAAGTTGTGATATATTTGTTGGCAAGGTAGTTTGACGTTTGATGGCTCCGAAAAAAAAACGACAAGCTAAACTCTTTATTGACTGAAGTTTCCAGCAAAAGTGACTACCAGGATACCTCAGGCTGATATTCTCTGACCTGCTGTTGTAGAACCAGACTAATTATGAGAAAAAACCAACGTCTGAAACGTTGGAGCGTGTTGTAGAGCTCTTTCCCAACATCTCCTGATATTATTCCAGCGACGTTGGTGCCTAAAGCACCTTCTTTATTTGCAGAGCTCAGTCATCTTGGTAATCTAAGTTAGGGATATTGGTTCGTAATGGTTACCTGTTAGAGACCGTCCCATTAGCTCAAGTTTATTTTTCCTTTATAGCTTCTTTGTTACGTTCGCCCAGCGCATATCTCAAAGAGGATCAGTGATTTGTGATTAAATGCTTAGAGTCAAGAGGGTAATGCAGGGCTGTCTTTAGTCAGGGTATGCAGCTCATGACAAAAAACTTCGCTCATGACGTCTGCTAGTGAATGACTGACTTAGTTTAATATTGGCCGGCTTTATATAGTCTTTCAGAAGACGAATCGTTGCTGGAAATAATGTATTTGTTTGCAAGGTACTTTTATATTGGATGGCCCTAAAAAGGACCGATGAGATTGATAAAAAATTAGAGAACTTAAATACTCATAATGGCCAGTGGTGATATTTTCAGTCATTTCTTATAATTATTCTCGATGATGAAGTGCCGGCTGTTGGTAGCTTGACTCTTATCCTCGACGTCTCTGTGTACAAAGACCATTCTGCAGGGAGGTACTCTGCTGGCCGAATATCTCGTCTTCGGATCATTCCTCAGATAACCGCTAACCGTTGATTGAAGAAGTAGGCCTGGCGAATACTTCCTCAGTGTGTATGCCGTTGGGACGAACGACTGAGGAGAAGCTTTACAAAAATTTTAGCAGATGTGGCTGCCTGAACTTCTGAGGGTTGTTTTTCCTGGTTTGCTGTTGTAGCAAAACCTGCTTTAGTAGCACCAGGTCAGACTGAAGAACGGCCACGAAACCCCAAATTGTTAGAGCAGATTGTCCTCTGGGTCAAAATAGACACAAAAATTATTAAGTTTGATAAGACTAGACTATATTAGCTTTTCGGTGTCATCCTGCCCTGCACCTCTCATATATTTCGACACGCTGTATCAATCTCACCATCGCATAAAACATATCTGCGTATAAGTGCAAGTATCAGTCGTGTTCGTCTACGGCTAAGATCACTAGCGCACCATACTAAAGAGTTGAGATAGTGGTTGAAAACAAAATGAGTTCGTTACTAATCTTTTTTTTGTATGATCCCTCTTTTTCTTTTACCTCTATTAGCACCAAGTATAAATTTAACGCTATTAGGAAAGATATAATGTACTGTAGTATGCACAGTATACATATTTAGTGATAATCTCGTAAAGAATCCCAGTGGATTTTGTATAACCATGTAAAACAAAACTTAGTAAGTGTTACATTTTTTATCTACATTTCAGTTAAAAAATTGAATAGAAAACGTTTAGTAGAAAGATTTTGAAAGAATGGAAACATAACTTACCTTCTTCTGGAAAGAAACACGTGGTCATGAGTAAACAAGCAAGTATCACTGGTACTTATTACATACATTGGATTGGAACGATGTATGTCTTGTGATTCTACGTATAAACTATTTTTAACCGTTGGGAATGGACCTTCTACACCAGAAAAAGTTGAAAATAAAAAAGTTTATTGATGTTGGTGCACAAGTTATAATGAAATTACTGGTACACTTTTGAAGGAAATCAGTAATACTCTAACTTTTAACAAAAAATACATCATGCGATATAAAATCAACGACCATCAACGCAGAAGATTCATCGAAATCAATTACCAATTATTCATCAGCTACTAAGTCTTTAACAGTAATATTTTCTGATTCTCAAAGAAGTTTCGAACGGTATATTCCAACGTCGCACAGTAAAAATAGTGATCAAAATAGCATTGATGCAGATTGTAACGATTCCTCATCAAATACAGCAGCATTTAAATTAACAAAATATTTAATAAAACGCCAACTATGACACCATATTGGAATACAATTAAATTGTTTGTAAATAATCGAATTGTTAGAAAAATCTACCAATAGTAAGGAGGATCACGTTCTACTTAAGATCAAGATGAGCGACACTTAAAGCTGCTTAGCTTCTCCACTTGTCTACTTCACTGTAAGAGTCGTGATTACATTTAGAAGTATGAATTAAAATTCAATGTGTACTTTCACAGTACAGTTCATACACATGACGTTGTATATTCATGTGGGTTAGTATTTCTGGGATACACCTTTAAAAAGGATGGGATACAATGAAAGCTCGTAAGTACAAAGTTGGATTCTCACTGTCCCTAACGCGTATTACTAGGCACTTCAGTGTGTATGAACGAAGTCAGATTTGCAATGTCCCTGACCCGTGGTACACAACTTCTCAACATTATTCACAAAGTTATGTACCAACATCTACTCTACTATGCTACTTTTAGGTGCGGCAATTCACCAATGCTCCGGGGTCACTCCAGTACATATTGCCCTAAATTTCTACCAGTTCACTAGCTACCTTACTTAAAAAAAGGATCTTACCAGCCCGCATTGCCCCGGATATCCGCTCTTTGCCCAAGTAACACAAAAAAGTAGCCACTGATAAACGAGAAAAAATGGAAGACTACAATAGCCTCTTCATCGCTTGAATAGCTAGGGTAGTGTATAATATACAAGGTGTAATAAAGAAAGTTACAATTAAATATACAAATATAATTTCGCCATTTATTGCAGTATCCAATTAATGTACAAGAGCACTTTGGGGATCCGAGCTCTCTAGCCAAAGTGCCGGACTCGTTGCTAACGGCAAAAAGTGATTGCCATGGTCTGGCACAGGCCTTTCATACCCATCAGAGGAGCAGCGGCGTCAGCGGTTTCGCTTAGGCGGATCAAATAGAAGCATTGCGAGCTTTTGCATAAGATCTTCTCCATGACGTATGTTTAATTATTAAGGTGATTTTACATATCTTAATAGCGTGCGAATTTAATTTAAAGATAGCGTAAATTTAGTAATATATTTGAAGAAAAATTAATTTAAGTATACTTGCACCTTCACACCACATCTTAAACAAGTAAAATTTGCAGTAGAAACTACGAACACTTGACTTTTTTAAAAAAAGCATTTACGTTCCAACAGAATTCTAAATTAAACAGAAAAAAATCATTTTATTCAGACACTGTTATAGTTAAGTATTTATTATTTATCATTGACGCCTAGGAAATTTGAATTAAAAAGCCATCTGACACAGTTTACCAATCTTTGACATGGTCTTCATAAAAAAAATGCAACACTATTAAATATTTTGTTGGTTGTGCTTTAGATGGTACAATCATTATCATATCTAAGAGATAAGGTAGCAAGGTTAGTGATGTATTGCTTGTTGAAAAATGTGGAATAATACAAATAGTGCTATAAAAATTTACTGTAATGGGAGATAAAGGGTTTAAAAGTATTACACAAATCTAGGTAAAAAAAGTAGTGCATTGGTGCGTCCACTAAGTGTGTATGAATCTAAAAAATCAAGTTAGGAAGAAATTATTGAAAACAAAACAATCGCATTTTGCGTATTCACGCAGAAATGGAAATAAGATATGGCTTAGGGAGTATTATGTTCGTTAGAACTTGTTTTTAACACGCGAACAAGATAGAAGACTTACAATTACTCGTGGGCTGATTAACTTACAGTCACCTGTAATTAAAACGTGACTTAGTATTAAACATTGTCAATAAGAAACACTATATCTATGTGCATACGTAGTTACTGAATGTATGATACAATAAGCATTGAGTACAATACAATCTTACAGAGATTTTAATAAGCTCTTGTGATTGACCTCAAGTTATATTTATCTACATGTCAAATATTAAAAACGAGATGAATACTACTTTTATAAAATTTAGTTGCTTTTTTAATTAAACTAGTCACACATTGCACACTATAAATAATCTAGGACTGAGGAATATTATTTTTTTTCAAAATTACTGTCAGCGGCACAAAATTAACCTTTACTCTTACTTGTAGCTTTTCATTGTAGCATCATTTGAGCTTTGTATTAAGGTGCTGCTTTTAAACTGAATACATAATTTGTCATTATTTTTTCTGATGTGAGACATTTGATATAAACAATAAAATCTTTTTCAACACTATTCATGGATGCCCCAAGTATAGGGAGAGTTAATTCAAGTCTGCATTTTTGCATGTTGTACCCTAGTTTTTTCATTCCAAGAACAATTAATCTTCTAAACTTTTTCTTCGTACAAAACTAGATGATTTTAACTTTTTTGAAGCACTAACTACCCTTTTAACAAGAGCTTTGATGGCTTAGTGGTTAGCATGCTTGCTTCCTAGCCGAAGGTACTCGAGGGATTGTGGGTTCAGATCATGTAGAAAATTATCGACATATTTTTCTCAGGCTTTTTAGATGGGGTGGATAGCCAGGATGCCAAAACACCACTTATCAGGTTTTTAAAACTCATAGTCGATTTTTCTGGTGATGTATGAACCTCCAGGGGCTTTCTTTTCGAAAGCAAGCCAACATCTGGTCAGCTCATTGGGTGAAGTCACTGTTGGTTATAAAAAGGTCGGTACAGTAAGTTAGATGGTTTATTAGAAAATATCTTTCCGTTAAACTTGATAATAGCTGGGGTGTGCTTGAGACAATCGCTGCGCCCTGTAAATAATACTCAACAGGATGGATGATTAAGTCATCTGAGGGGAGATTTGCAAAGGGCCTGTACAAAAGACTCGTACACCGTGCGGTTAGGGAAAAACAATTGAAAGCTACAGACGTCTCTAATATGGCAAAAGCTATAAAGAGTTCTAAAAAATTAAAATACCAATACTAAAACTACTCTTTTGAATTAACTTCCATCTGAAGTTTGACAGTATTCAATTTATGAATTGCAGGCACTGTTACTCTTCTATATCTTAATTCAAATTATAATAAACTGTCACTTTGCTGTTGAGTCTTTATTTATATTTATTTGCACGCATTATCATTTGATTCTTTTAACGATGATTCCAAAAACTTTGTAACGTTGCTTCTCTGCTCCGCAGTCCACAACAGAAGCATCTGGTGAATAAATAATTTATGCAGTTCTCTGTTTTTCAGTTTAACTGCATACCTAAAAAGATAAACGTTCACCTAACTCTTTTGTTGATTTTGAACAATGCTTGATAAAAAAATTTTATTACTTAAAAATGTTAAATCAGGTTCATTAAAAACAGAATGTTTTGTTACTGCATAACGAAAATTTTTGTTTGGTACTTACTCTTCATAGTATTGATTCAATCCAATAGCATACAGTTTCAGTTGTAGATTTTTCTTAACTTCGACATAGGCCCACAATAAAAACGCAGATGCGTGTTTATACCAATCCATACAACAATTCAATGTGAAAATTGTGAAAATTCAATGTAAAAACATTTTTTAATGTGTAGTATAGTTACAACAGGAATACTTGCAGCTGTATATCTATATTAAAGAGAATAACAGATGTTTTATAAAAGTAGAAACAATAAAATTTAACAAGTATACTTACGCACTATTTTTTAGAGTTCGTATTTCTGGTGCATTAGAACGATCATCATTTGTAATAAAGTAAAAAATGATTTCCTAATTCTGTTTATTAGTCATAAGTAGGTAAACTATGGCGGTTCTGGCACCCCCCCGGCTCCCCCCCTGAGGTGGCGGTGGGGGGGAAGAGGCTCTAGCTATAGCTATGGGTAGAGGAGAGGCGGTGGTGAGGGGAAGAGGCTTATCGGGCGGTGGGAGAAGGGGCACGGGCGGTATAGAAGAGGTGGTAGGGGCGGTGGGTGGTGCGGACTACTAGGGCGGTAACGTCAGGGGAAGGGGCCTCTTCCGTATGCTGTGACGTCGGATGGTACTGACGGCTCCCTTCCTTTCCGACCGCGAATCGCGCTCCGACGTCATCAGGATGAGTCCGAAAGGTGTAGGTGACAAGCCCAACGTACAGCGTGAGAGGAAGATGATCAAGCATGAAAGTGTATTTCTTATCAGTGGATGTTTTTTTTAATTTTCTTCTTCCACTCATTGTTTTAGAAGTCTCAGCGTAATCGTTGTTTTTTTTGTTCTTATCAAGAGCGGGCATATCGAAATGTTGGAGAGAAAATTTTATTGGCAAAAGCGGATCGCGTATGCCGTTTGGCTGCGACCAACGTTGGCTTACTCGACGCAGTATCTTGCCAAGTAATGGAGCTATTATTTATTATCCACACGGATGTGTTAGCCATGGTCGATGACTTTCCGCTTCTTATTTAGGCGTATAATGTACCAGCGTAATATTTTTTTCTTAGCAAGAGCGGGTGCAACGAGTCATGCTAGGATACACATATGTGTAAGCCATGGCCGATAACTCTTCGCTTCTTATTTAGGCGTATAATGTACCAGCGTCATATTTTTTTCTCGAGAGCAGGCGTATCGAGTGATGCGAGCTGTCAGAGAAAACATATACACTGTTTTATTACCAAAAGTAAATCGCGTCTCCCTTTCAATTCCTCAACGCTTGCTCACTCATTTTTTTTTTTTGACGCAGTACCTTACCAATGAATATAGCTATCATTTCTTATCTATATGCATGCATTAGCCGCGACCGATGATTCACCGCTTCTCACTTAGGCATATAATGCACCAGCGTAATATTTTTTTAGCAAGAGCGGGCGTATCGAGTGATACGAGTTGTCAGAGAGAACGTGTATACCATTTCATAACCGAAAGCGTATCCCAACATTGCTTGGCTTACTCCCCTTCACCGCAGTATCTCGCCAACGAATAGAGTCAGTTAATACGATAAAGTAATTTTAATCGGCGCAGTAATAAGGAGGCGTGAATCAAAAAAATCGACATAGATTTATGAAGAACTAATTTATTACATAAGTATTGTGTATCAAGTGTACATTGATTAAAAAATTTCGTTTTGTCGTTGCTGCTCTTTAAAAATCAATTTTTTAAAGCTGTAGCATTCTTCACAGTACAATGAGCTGAATTAAATTGGTGATTCATGCATTCGATATCATCCATACTAATTTTTTTTAAAGCTGGACATTGCTTAATATCATAAATGTACCTATAAAAATAATTATATTATGCAAATATTTAGTAAAGCGTATAATCATACTATGAGTAATGTACCTATTAAATAGCACACGGCGCAACCATTCGATTTTTTCAAGACCTTTTACGTCAATAACATCATCTTTTTTAATAATGGCTCGAAAGGTTGTAGCTAGATCCTCGTAGGTAACTTCTCTCGAGCTCCAACGAAGACCGTGGTAATTAAACTACAACCATCGATTTTCACATTTGTTCTTAGGTAAGAGCTGTGCCCAAGAATATGGGGGCTTAATGACAAAAACTGACGGTGTAGCATTTTCTTGTAGAGGTATAATAGCGACCTCTTTAAAAATAAATTCGTTGTGCATGGTTTTAAAGCTTTGAACATCAACAACATACTTCGTCATCTTAACGTTGTGACGACTATTAGTTAACTAACCCCTCTTTCGATGTGTCATCTCTTTATATACAACTGCTAGTCACCGCTAGTTATCACTCGTATCGCTTTTGCAGAGGCAAATCAGTATAAAAGAAAAGTTTAAGCAGCTTGACATTCATTTGAGTACGTTAACGCAAGCTGTAAGTATAATGGAGCAACTCCGCAAGAATTTTGTTAACGCCAACGCCGTGGAGCATTACGTGATTTTCTGTGAAATAGCACGAATAGAATATCAACGCTTGCTGCATAGTGATAATATGACCGAGATGCGAGGTTTTATTGTTAATAGTGAAATAGAGCTTAAAAGTATTTCCGACTATAAGCTGTCTGTAAAATTGTCATTGCCAGTGGAAAATAAGTTGTTGAATATTGAATTTTTAGCAGCATTTTATAAAATTCTAGAAGTGCAAGGGCCAGGGCTCGATGAAAAATTAGACAATCAAGATGATTATAATTTTGTGACATAAAAAGATTTTAATAGTGCTTTTAAAAATCGCATAAGAACGGCTGTTATAACAAATAGTGGGCATTTGGATATGATAAAATTTCTTAAGTCTGCGGAAAAAATACTCATTTTAAAACTGCGAGAATTCTCGACGAGCAAAATGCTTTAAAAATTAATACAGTATTAGCAGCAGAGTTTTTGACAGTAAAAAATGATACAGAGACTGTTGAAGTTAAATATTTTAATACTAAATCTGATCCCATTTTTGATACGACAGACCTACATTAATGGTTTCAAATGAATGTCCAGAAGCCTATTTCTACAGATATACAAGAGTTTCAGGAGCGCCATTCTGGATGGACTTTACGCTTAATTTTAAATCTAGCAGTAAATGTAAATAAGTACAATGCAATAAGTGGTAGTTCTTACATAGAACTCCCTACTACTATCGAGAAAAAAAAAAGCTTGCGTGAATGTACAGAACGCAGATCAGCAATGCTTCAAATGGGCCATTTTGTCAGCTTTACATCCAGTGAATAAAACTGCACAACGAGTGTCAAATTATACTCAATACGAAAACATTTATAGTTTCGAGAGGATCACCTTTCCAGTGCAGCCTAAGCATGTTACAAAATTTGAAAAACAGAATGATGTGTCCATTAACGTGTATTTTTTGGAGAAAAGTAAAAATAGTTATAAGACTTTACCCCTTCACCTGACAGCAGAAAAAAAGGATAAACATATTAATTTGCTGCTAATACAAAATTATTATATTGATACGTATAGTGAGGGAGAATCAAAGAAACAAAAAAATTTTGACGGAGAACGTGATGATTTCGTTAATGCTGAGGCAATGGATGAAGATGAAGTAGAAGAAGATAGAGAAGGTTTTTTTAATTCTGAGGCAATGGACGAAGATAAGGTAGAAGAAGATAGAGAAGAATATTTAGAAAAAATCCAAGATGGTGATAATAGTGCTGATAATAATATAAAATATGACTACGTATATATTAAAGACTTATCTAGGTTGGTTGGAAGTTCTTTAACAAAACATCAACATAAAATATATATTTGCGACCGCTGTCTTCATTACTTTACAACTGATGAAATGTTAAAAACACATACGGTGGAGTGCGTTAAAGTGAATAACCGTAAAATAAGCTTGCCGAGGTATGATAATAAAATTTAAAAAATTTGAAAATCACATAAATAAAAATCGTGTACCATTTATAGTATATGTAGACTTTGAGTGTTTATTAAAACCTGTGCATAATAGTGAGCGAGCAATACAACACCATGAAGCATTGAGTGTTGGATATTATGTAAAGTGCAGTTTTGATCACGCAAAATCACGATATATTTTCTACATAAAAAAAACTGAAAGCAGTGAGAATCCAGCTACCTGGTTTGTTAACGAAATGCAAGATCTTGCCTTAGATTTACATAGAATGTACAACAATCCAATGCCAATGAAATCATCAACTGAAGAAGAGGACTTTGATTTTTTCAATGCTGATATATGTCACATATGTGAGAAGTCTATTAAAAATGATGAAAAAGTTTACGATTACTGCCATTTTACTGGAGAGTAAGTATTATGTTTATGAGTTTGTAATTGAGAAAATTCTTCCCTCTAAACTAAAATTCGCTTTTTTTTACTCAGATATCGAGGCCCAGCTCACAATGTATGTAACCTCAAGTATCAGGACTCGCGAGCAGTACCAATAGTTTTCCATAATCTCAACAATTATGATGCCCACTTATTTATACGAGAACTTGTAACTTGCTTTCCCGGAAGAGTACAAGTTATCCCTCAAACTAAAGAAAAATACATTTCTTTTACGAAGTACGTTAAAGGGACACGCATAAACTTACGCTTCATTGACTCGTATAGATTTTTGCCATCGTCGCTTGATAAGTTGGGATCTTACTTAAAGCAGTATGATACTCTAGAAAAGGTTTTCAGTCAAGATGATAAATACTCTTTCGAGCAAATTAATATGCTGAAGAGGAAGGGTGTATTTTCATACGATTGTGTAGCATCATTCGAAAAACTTAAAGAAATCGGGCTTCCATCTAAAGATGATTTTTATAGTAAATTATATAATGCACATATAAGTAGTGAAGATTATGTACATGCTAAAACAGTATGACAAACTTTTGATACCATAACTCTTGGACAGTATTCAGATCTTTACCTCAAAACTGATGTACTTCTGTCAACAGAAGTATTTGAAAACTTTAGAAATAATTGGCTTAAGGTTTATAAATTAGATCCTGCTCACTATTTCACTACTCCAGGCTTCACTTGGGATGCCATGTTGAAAAAAACGAAAGTAAGTATTGTGTATAAGAATATAATATCAATTGTGCTTTAGTTATTAATTGAGAATTTTTTCAGATTTCACGAGAACTCATTACTGATATAGATATGTTTATGTTCATTGAAAAAGGCATACGAGGTGGAATAAGCCTGTGCTGTAACAGATATACAGAAGCTAATAATCACTATATGTAAAATTATAAAAAAGATGAAACTGAAAGATATATAGCATATTTTGACGTAAATAATTTGTATGGTTGGGCAATGACTAAAAAAATTTCTTATGGTGGATTTCAGTGGGTCGAAAATGTTGAGCAACAGCCTCATGATTTTTATAATATTGGAAATGAAAGTGCTTACGGATATATTTTAGAAGTGGATTTGGAGTATCCAGAGGAGCTCCACGATTCTCACAAGGATTTGCCATTTTGTTCCGAACACATTTCAGCACCACGTTCGAAGCAGCCTAAATTAATGACAAAATTAAGTAACAAGCATAAATATGTACTTCATTATGAAGCTCTCAAGCAAGCCACAAATCATATATTACGACTGACAAAAATATATCGAGCCTTAAAATTCTGGCAAAGTCCATGGCTTAAAGAATATACTGATCTCAATAGCATTGAGAGGAAAAAGGCTAAGAATGAGTTTGAAAAAATGCTTTTCAAACTATTCAATAATGCTATTTTTGGAAAAACGATGGAAAATGAGAGAAAGCGTATCGATGTTTAACTTCTTAACCATTGGGATCGACGCTATGGTGCGGCATCGTACATTGCAAAGCCAAATTTTCACAGCTGTGATATTTTTGATGGGAATTTTATAGCCATACAGCTACAACGTGCAGAAGTGATAATGAAAAAGCCAATTTACATTGGGCTTAGTGTCTTAGATTTATCTAAGACACTTGTGTATCGTTTTCACTACGATTATATGCTCTCCAAACTCAAAAAAGATTGTAAACTCTTATACACTGATACAGACAGTCTGATACATGAGGTAACAAACCATGATACTTATAAAATGATGAAAGTGGATATTAATGAATTTGACACATCAGATCATCCAGAAAATAATAAATTTATGATGCCGTTAAAAAATAAAAAATTTTTGGGCTCATGAAAGATGAGTGCAATGAAAATATATTGAAATTTATTGGGCTCAGAAATAAGATGCATAGTATTCATCTTTGAATGAAATGAAAATGTGATTAAAAAAGCAAAGGGTGTTAAGAGTAACGTCATTAAAGCAACTATCAATTTCAACGACTATACTGAGTGCCTACGTGATTAAATTATAAACATTAATCGAGAGCAAATTAATATAAGATCACGTCATTATGGTGAGGACATGCAGTAGCTTATGTTGGGAGTTCAAACTCTGGATAATTAACCATATCATTAACTTGAAAATTAAACCTTTCGAGCCACCTATTCTTCACTTCTCCAATCACAAAAATCTTCTTAGCATCTTTGAGATTCTCCCGAAGAACATTACCAATTTCTGTGTAGTCGATAACACCTGATTGCCAATCTAATCAATGATAGGACAACTCAAGCCATAAATTTTCACGTTTGTATTTATCATTTTGTTTGCGCCAAAGAAATGGCGGCTTCAAGAGAAGGCTCATCATCTCCATGAAAGAATCGCCAACTTTTTAAGCACATAATCGTTGCCAGGCTTCTCAAAGCCCTGCATGTCCACCATGTACTCCATCATGATAAAGGCTGACTTCACTGATAGTATTTTTTTTTTTAATTTTATATACGTGCTTAAACAAGTTTTCTTACGTCACTACTAATGGGATTGTACTCTACGATGCGATTGTGTAGAATGAGATAGTAAGCAGATACATTTTCCGGAAAATTCTCTCGTGCTTCAAACTCCAAGCGCACGTCCACTGGCGTGCTTTTCAAAGCTTCATTCTGCTTATAGCAGTCAATTACAATAAGAGGCATGTGTGTGATAAAATCTTTTTTATTCAGCATAGGTTCTGGTTCTTTCCCGTAATAGGCAGCTTGAAAATTCTTATACATGTCATATAATGTTGAAAACTGATTTTTATTAATATCAAGATTAAGATTTCCATAAGGATAGTACTGCGAGTTTAAGAAAAGCTTTGCATTGCTGATATTGCAGTGATCAAAGAGACTGGCATTAAAAGCAGGATCATTTTTTCGTTTATTTTAAAAGCCCAAAATAACAAAATGAGGCTTTTTTAACTGATTGGAAGTTTTGACAGTCCACACATGCCTAGAAGTTTTTGGCAAAAGAGGAGACTCACACAACTCCCAATTGCGGAAACTCATAGAAATAGGCTTGTCTTTTGCAATAACATCAAGCAAACGAATTTTTCGTCTGTCTGATGCAGTTATGTAAGGCACAAGCCACTCAATCTGAGTCAATTTAAGCTTATACATCTCGAAAATTTGATTTTCAGGTACTTGTATAACGGTGCTAACATAATCTCTTGATCTTGTGAGAATTTATTCATGTTTTGCATTAACTACAACTTTGCAATAGTCCTCAGCAAAACTAAATATCATACTCAAAGGTATTGACACTTCAAAATAAGAATGATCATTGATAATAGATTTTTTCTCTTCAATGTCTATCCAACCAGCATTTTCAAGCATTAAACTCTGACTGGGAGAGAAAGATATCCATCCTTTCATTTAAGTTGTCAATCCAACATTCTTACACCTATGGATTTCCATACCATTTAGTTCATTTCGTATTTCTTCAAATAGATGGCAGATGGCGTTATTAACTAGTGTTGTTTTTTCAAGAGATTTATCATCTCCAGTTGTTATATGTCCAGAAATACGTAGGGAACTTTGAGAGGGTGAAAGACATAAATCTTGATGTTGAATTAAGATGCGAATTTCATCATTGCTATTAAATGCTGATACAATGTGAGGTCGATGTGCATGAATTTCGTAGTGTGCAACCGACAAATCAAACACGACACCTGATTTAATCCTAAGAATCTCTTCCATCACAACTTTTTCTCGTTCACAGGCGGCAAAAAAAAGCACAAGTTATTTGCCACCAAGAGCTCTTACTTTTAGGACTAAGTTTTTTAAGAACTGCACGTTGTGACGTGTTAACGCTTTGAGCGTTCGTTGACGACTGATCCGTCTCATCCATTTTGGTTTTTTCTTATAGCTTCGTCTAATTTTGTTGTCTCGTGGATGACTATTCGTCCTTACCCTCGTTAATTTGTTTTTATAGCCTTGTCCAACTTTTCTATTGTTGTACACTATGCCCATTTCAGTTGAGTTGTTTCAAGTGTGGTCTTGTATTTATAACTTCTTCACGAAAATTAATCAAGTTACCTTCCTGATCAACAATGCGTACTTGAAGATGATCTATAGTTTTAACAGCAACGGTTAAATAAATGATTTGCGATGGAACTTCGACAATCTTGTATCCCCATGGTACAGCAGGGAAAAACTCACGGATGGTATGAACTTTTTCTCCGTTTATATAGGCTCCACTAGTGATATTACACTCAACTCTCAATGTGTTAACCTTGAGAATAGCAACAGGTAAATCTGAGATGTGAGTACTGGTATCTCTAAGAATTCATTCAGTAAAGCTTAAAAGACGACCTACAGAATCTTTTGGCCTGAAGTCAATAGTATGACCTCCACGTTATCACACTGCGAAGAGTATTATTATCTGGTTTAATGCTAATAGCTATATCGTTGGGTTGTAACACGTCGATCAGAAATGACTCAATATCTTGAATTTAGTAGCTGCCAGTTGGAAAAACAACCACTTGATTGCCTACGTAAAATTTATTATTACCTTCGTCGATATTTGGAATTGAATTGAAAGTTAGGAGCTCTACTAGACCAATAACGTAGTTATGTGCTGGTGACAACTCGATAGGTAGAAAATATTATGCTTCAAGAATAGATGATGTTCCTGATAAACTTAATGTCAATGATTCTTCCATGACGGTTTGTCAATGACTAATGTTACTTGAGTATTGGGATACATTTATATTGGCTGATAATGAAGTTTTTTACAAAGAAAGCTTAAGCAAAGATGGCCGCAGTTGTATGTACCAAAATCTTGGAACCTTTCATAAATATATTTGACACATCTAACACCAAGATATAGCAGTAGATCAATCGGTGGCTGTAGGTCACCAAAACTGTCGAAATACGTCACGTTATTGCCTCGCTTTCTTTAGGCAACCCAGTGAGTACTAGGACTATCCTTATCATCGAGATTGACTATTGCTGATTTGGAAAAACGTGGGCCATCGGCTGGCAAAGCATTTCTCATAAAAACTCCACAAAAATGCGGTATTTTCAAAATCTTTACATACTTGATGAGGTCATAGTCTGTGAGAGCTTGCTAAGGCAGTTTTACGTAGAAATTTTTTTTTTTTCTATCTTTTAAGCCTTTTCCAAGCCTTAAATGTAGACCTTAGCCATTCTTATGTGGTTTTAAAAACAGCCCCTTTCCAAGTAAGAGTGCTTCCATTTCTTTATTATGCCTCTCACTCTTCTTTAGCTGTTTTCGAGCAACTTTAGCATCATTAATAGCCTTGACAACTCCAGTTACACCATTAGTGATAGTTCCTATAGCCCTTAGGCCAGCAAATGTAGGAATAAGGTACGGTAGGAATTTTCTCCGGAATAGGCAATACTCGAGGTATTACAATATTTTTCCTACCACCAGCTTTTTTCACAGCATCTTGCGCTCCCTTTGACGCCGAACTTATAGCTTTTCGAGTACTACGATTAGGAATCATGGACTTTAAAGCACTTCGAATCAAGCTTTTCAAAGTAGTTTTCTTCGGCTTCATTTTGTTCTTACTCACTTTACTAGCATTCGTACTAAGGAATGCTCCCGTGCCGAGTTTGGATTTCAATTTCATGGCACTGGTAATAGTAAAAGCAGCAGTTTTTTCCTTTAAACTAGCGTCTATGGCTTTGAATCTTTGCCACGCCTTTCAACGAGAATTTTATCAGCGGTGTTTCTTGCTGTAATTTTTTTTTGATCCTGAGAATAGGCTATATCGTGTTGCTTGCACTCTTGATCCAATAGATTGATACCCGGATCTACGCGAGCTAATTTCTTGGCTAGTTTAGTGCCCGATCCACAATATGATATCCTGGTACGTGCAGCTCTATAGGCAGTTTATTGATAAGTATGTTTATAATTCCACAGCCATTGCGATAATGAATGATCATTACTTTCCAAGTGCTTAACGATGAATGAGCTCAAAAATATATGTAGATCACTATTTATAGTCCCATATTTCAGCATGCAGTCATCACGAGCTCCGGGGAACAGATTATTTTACTTCCTGTCATAAATTTTAATAAACCGATATGCAAGATTAGGAAATACGATGACAGATGAGTTTCAAAATATAAAGGCAAACCATTTACAGTATCATGTTTCAGTCTCAGTTTAGTCAGCATACAGTAAAAATGAGTATTGTAGATCAGAATACAAAACTTGCTGTCGTGAATTTCGACGGAATCGTTAAGCAAGATAAGAAAATCCAACGCCTTGGTGATTTGCTACCCGATACGATAAGAGCTGTTCTTTGTGGTCCGTCAAGTTGTGGAAAAAACAACAGCTTGCTGGCTTTAATTACTCACCCCAATGGATTGAGATTTGATAATGTTTATCTTTATTCAAAGTCGCTGAATCAGCCAAAGTATAAGTTTCTAGAACACTTGTTAAAGCCCATAGATAGTGTAAAGTATTTTTCATACAGCGATTTTGAATCAGTCATATCTCCGGATAAGGCACTACCCAACTCCATAATGATATTTTATGACATTGATTGTGAAAAACAAGATAACGTGAAAGCCTTTTTCTGCATGGGACGTCACAAAAGCGTTGAATACTTCTATCTATGCCAATCCTATGCTCAAGTTCCAAAGCACTTAGTCAGAGATAATTTAAACTTTTTAGTAATATTTCGACAAGATGCCATGAATTTGAAGCATATCTATAATGATCATGTTAATACTGATATGACGTTCAATGAATTCAATAAATTATGTGTAAACTGTTAAAGAGTTGGAAAACATGGATTTGTCGTAATAGACGAGGAAAGGGATGTTGATAATGGTATATGTAGGAGAGGATTTGATTCTTTTGCTATAAATATTACTCATGCTTATTAAGTGCGTATTAGTCTCTTGTTAACCATCAAGTGATCAACATGAACACTTTTTGTGAGGGAAAAGACGTTCTTCGGCAAGTTGAAAAAGCTAGAGAAGCTGTTCGACGTAAGCATCGATTGTTAAAGTCAGGAAGAGAAAATTTTGAAAAGCAGATTGGAGAAACTTTTAAGCCTAATACTGATCCACTTCTTAAAATTATTGGTGACACAAAGAAAGTTAAAAACGTGCCACTTAGCTCTAAATCTTTACATAAAAAACGCTTCAAGCCTTTTAAGTCAAAATTTAACAATACCGACGCATCAATGTTCCAATCAGCTAATAGTAACAGTGATGATGAAGAAGATACTTTTTCGTCGAATGAAACTATCAAAGACCATGATACCGTTGTTGAAAAAAGTGACGATGATGATTTAGCGCATGACATCGATAAAAATGAACCTATGAATCCATACTTACAAATATTTGATAGAAAGGAGTTAGAACGGGATCGAATTTATGGGATAAGAAAGGAAAAAAACGGACAACATATACTTGGTGATTCGCCTATATATTTTTAAAATAATCAAATTCAAATAAAGGATCTAAGATATCCAATGACTGATGGATTAGTGGAGTTACTTATAAAAAAGCATCCTGATAAAAAGCACATGACATCAGATAATTTAGTTAAATACAAACAAATCTTGGAAACGTCGAGTGCGCATAAAAGAAAATTTGACAAAAACGAGACGATTCGTCCGTACAATAGTAATAAATTTAATAATGTTATGGCCCCATTATTTAATCTCACTCAAATTGAAAAGAAAGGCGACTCCATACCTTCATTTAAAATTGCTAGGCTGAAAATGCAAATGGACTACGTTTACTGGGACGACCCTAAGGAGCGGGTCCGTTGGCTAAGATTACTAGTGGCAGAAAAATCAGCTAGTAATCCTAATCACACTAATGAAATGAATTCAATCGTTGAGGAGCTTTGTGAAGCTAATATCATATATTGAGCATCGTTATTAATTCTACTTCAGTGTCAAAATGAGCATAGACGTATTCGGACGTGAATCAGCTAAGTCAGAAGGTGGTAGTCGAGGTCCTCGAGGAATTGGATATAATCTCACCACGGATGGTCAATTTGACTTGGAAAATGAAAGGTTGTGCAATGTTGCACCAGCTATTCAACCTCACGATGCTGTAAATCTCACTACTTTACAGAAAGAAAAAAGTTTCATATTGGATGAACGAGAGAAAATAAATCTACTATTAAGCAATTTAAGTGATGTATTCTCAGAAACAATACTAAATTTGCAGCGTGAAATAAATACAGTTAAGGAGATTGTAGCACATATATCTAGTATAACTCCAGAAGACAGTTAAGAGAGATGGAAGCAGTAGTAGAAGAGCTTCATAAACCTGCGAGACGCAACTACCTTCGCCGAAAGTTTGATATTCGAGGCTTGAATGAAACATAGCAAGCTGATCTTGTGGAGATGATACTTTATGCTCATGAAAATAAAGGTTATAAGTATTTGCTTACAGCTATAGATGTACTCCCCAAGTATGCATGGGCTGTGCCCGTGGAGAATAAAACCGGTAAAGATGTGACTGCAGCTATGAAGTCGATATTAACAGAGGGAAAAGTTCCAACTAATTTGCAAACAGAACATGGCAAAGAGTTTTACAATGTGAATTTTCAAAGTCTCATGCAAAAGAATAAAATTAACTTGTACTCCACTTATAGTAACCTTAAAGCGTCTGTATGTGAGCGATTTAATCGCACACTAAAGCATGATATGTGAAAAAATTTCAGCTTGCGTGGCAGATATAAGTGGATTGACATCTTACCTAAGTTACTAGCGGCCTATAATAATCGGAAACAACGGAAGTAATGACATCTTTATAATCAAAGTAACTACGCAAGGAAAGAAGTATTTTATCCTGCTTCAAGAGAAAAGACTAGCTGACAGTGCTTAGTCTATCTCTGGAGAACTTACTAAGAGGAAGCATAAAAGAAAAGAAGAAATCATTGATATTTTTGCTGAGAAGAAATCCAAGGGCAAAATTGTAAAAATTAGCCATCCAAAAGTTTTTGATGACAGCAAAGCTCCAATATAGAAGGGAGTTTAAGGTCTCATTAACGCTAGACATACCCTTTTATAATAATCAAGAAGCTCAAATGTGTACAACACGTAGAGTTGAGCTGTGTAAGACCAAATACACTCAGTGCAGATGTCCAAAATTTCGGATCTGCTACGATCGAATCGTTGACCTGCCAGTCACTTAACTGTGGCTCCTTTGCTTCAATTACCACCTTAACTTGTCATCAATAAATTGTATGAGCATACCAGTGCCTCGTCTACCCTTCCACCCAACCACATCTATTCTATATTTTAGAATACCTACAGCTACTTCGAAATTTCTAATGTAACCAATAAGGAAATCACATCAAACTCACACTACTATGCTCTTTTAAATATCTCAGAAACGTGGATGAGCAATAATAATTCTATCACCCCTGAGTTCCTACCCAGTAGTAGCATCATCGCCAACTCAAAAAGTCAAAACTCTGGACAGGGCAAGCGGTAGCTTATTATGTAAATTTGTTAGCAATCTATTGGTAACATCTTTAAAGCAATAGCTAGTAGATTTTTTGTAGAAGCTAAGTGCATGATATAAAACAACAAATTTTTTTTATAACCAGTGTATATCTAAAATCAGACTGCTTTGCCAGATCTAGACGCTCTACCAATGATATTGAGACAAAGCAGGAGCAGCTTCTTAACAAGGCGATAGTTAGTTTGGGACTACCATTATTAAACGGCAGAAGCATTTCTTACCCACGTGGTATTCTAACTTTTATTGGCCACAACGGACAAATAGCTCAAGAATTTTATCTCGTTGACTTTAACGTACTAAATATAAGTTAATCCAACCATCTACCTGTCAGAGCCACAATCAGTTTAGCTCATTCGTGCTACTCACAGTTGCCTTTTGAATCTGCACAATTGTAAAGCTCATGTGGGAGAGCTCCTTGAGTACTTAATTTGTACAACGTAAAGTTCGTATCTTCCCACTTCCAAAGAAAGTTTTTATTGTACCCTTGAGAAACGACGAGCTTTTTAACGCAATCAGTTCCAAAGGTAAATAATAATATATGGAACCTAAAGTTAAGAAACTCAACTGTAATTCCAGCAAATGAAAAGACAAACTTTGGTACGGTATAATTTCATACTTAAAACAAGAAGTCCACATAAACATAAATTCATCCACTGAAATCATACTCTTTGCTTATTAGCTAACGTAGCTTTCTGAAAATTCAATTGATCTGCAAAGTAAACTAATCCTGGACATACTCACACATGCAGAAGAATCAGTAGCAACTAACTAACTCGGAATTAGAAACATCTATTAGAAAAATAAGGATGAATAAAAATTGTCTTTTTAAATAAGATAAAGTGAATGGGGTTCTAAAAAAGGAATTTAATAATTTCCTGGTTGAAGAAAGTTTTCTGTAAGAAGTCTAAGACTAGTCTCACACTGAGATTAGAACTCTAGTTATTGGAAAAAAAACCTTCTGATCTCTTTCTCACCTGTAAATTTAATACAATCCTTGTAATGATAAAAGAGGTTTAAAAACTATTCAGCACAGTTAACCCTTGCTATGAAAAAATCATGTATCTATGAATGTTTTCATAAAAAAAGACGATATACTACACTCAAAAAGAACTGACTGTTCCAAGAGTTCTAAAACCGATTTGGCTGTCTATGGAAAGTATAACCTCTTATGAGTATCTCACGAACTGTTTGTAAAGTAATTCATTGAATAAACAAAAGTTTAGAATCAATCAAGAATAATGAAGATCAATCTAAACCACTTATAAATTTTAAACAGCCTCAAAAATAGCTACAGTATTTTCAATGATTAATAAAAATTCATGAAAACCAAATAGCACTATAATCTGATCATTCTGAAATTTTATTTATAAAGAAGTGAGAGCAACTATAGAAACAAAAATGTTCAGTTTAAAAGGTAAATTTTTTACATCTAATAGTAGTGCTTGATCCTTAATTAATGACTACATTGCTTGTACGTTACAAAATTACTGACACATACACGCACACGTGCGCGCGCACGCACGCACACACACATACACATAAAACAAAGACCTTCTGACTCCTATTTTGCGGATAAAAAAGGTTAAATTCCTCTGTCACTTGGGAAAAATTAATTTGTTTTGACCTTGCCAGTCCTCGAAGGAAACTAATTAAAATGTTTAAAAAAATTAATTTGTGTATTTACAAATATGTAGTTTTATGAGATTGAAGTCAGACAGTATTAATACTTTTTTTTGCAAGATCAGGAAAATAAAATAAACAACGGAGTTAATCTAACCTTATTTCAATAAAAGAGTGTTACGAATTTTTTTTTAATTTTCCAAAACATCACGGTCTTAACAAAAAAAAGTTTCCCCCGAGACTTTTTTTTAGAGTCTCTAATATTTCTTGAAGATTTTTTTGTAATTTTCGCAGTTATTACAGTGTTAAAAAGACTTAACTTTTGTCTCGCGTATGTATGCTGAATGCGTAAAACCTTTAGTGACGCAGATAGGGATTGAAAAAACTACACATATATTTTTTTGATACTTCGAGACAAGATCGAGATGAGACTAGACTTTTAAAAAAATTTTGAGACTGAGATCTGAGAATTTTAAGGAGAGATTAGAAGTATCGTTGAATTTCTTGGTATTGCACATACCTACCGTATGCATAAACATTTTGTGTAGATGTGACAAATGAAATTCGCTTGTTCTTATATTATGACTCGTCTGTATTGGCTTGGAAACATTAAATTACAATCATTCAAGAGCATCAACACTTATAGACAAGAACATCTTTGTTAAAAATAGCATTTAATGTAGTTACAAACTTCGAGTGAAGAGTCACAAAAAGTAAAATAGTTGAAATATTACACGCTGACGAAGCTCTAGACTTAGGTGCCCACAGAAAAATAACCAAAATTTGGAAATAATTTATATTAAAATCTAAAACGAAAGCACAATAAAAATTATTATCTTATTATATGCGAGTGGAGTACACGTTAAGTAAGGAAAAGCTACATCAGTATGTGTATTTGGTTTATTTTCACCAAACTTATTTATATCCTTAAGAAATAAATTTAAAAGAAATTAATTTTTGCTAAACAAAAACACAGTTTCTTTTTTAGTTGCTTTGAAAAAGGGAACTTATTCAGTTTAAATATGTTTTTTTAAAACTAGCATCACAAGTTAGTTGGAATACAAAATAAATAACAAATACCATTGAAAGAAGTAAAATAATTATTCGTAATTATCAGGATTATTTTTACGGTTACAAAATTATTACTTTATCGTAAATCCAACTCATTGACAAATTAATAACTACTGAAGGATGAACTCGTCAAATTACACTACCTAATATATTTCTATATCTTCAAAGTTGAAAAATAAAATTAAAATAGTAAAAATAATGATTTAAAAAACAGTATATCGAAGAAAATAGCATAACAATTAGGGAATGCATGCCTTCTGTGAACTAGCGTATATTTATAAGAGTGAAAATTCATAACTTAGTACCTTCACTAGATTTTCTTGATGTTTTCAGGTTTATAACCTGTAAAAAGAAAGTTGTTAATTATTCAATCTCTGATTTGGTCGTAAAAAATTTTTATTCTTACGTGTACTTCACTTTCAGCGTTAACATTTGACGGTTCCATTATTCCTTAAATTAGTAGCTACCTCATGCATAACTTTAATACCTTTTTAAGAGACTTCAGAAACTCAAGTAGGTAAGTAAAGTATTAAAAAGAGTATTTTAAATTTATAAAAGTTTCAATCATTGTATGAAAAAATATACACAAACTTTTAGGCCGTATCCAACTTCTGCAAGTATTTCCGGTGCTACGTAGGTTGGTGTTCCACATACAGTATATAATGGCTCCGTAACAATTTGGGCAAGTCCAAAATCAGCTAGTTTAAGACACTGTATTCTTTGATCACTAATCTGAACTAACAGATTCTCTGGCTTTACATCCCGATGAACAATATCATGAGAATGTAAATAGGCTAAAGCATGACACAAATGACTGACCATTATACTTGCGTCTTCTTCTGAAAATCTTACAGCTGAAGCTATGGCATCAAATAAGTCACCTCCCTATGAAAAAAAAAAAAAAAAACGTGAAACTAAGTATGAACATTTTGTTAAATCTGTTTTGTCAAATAATTTTCATCAAGATAAACCTTGAAATAATAAATCACTGTGAATCAGAGTCAGTAGTCTAAACTCAAAAAACTTCTACGATTAGGTTAAATTGTCCTTATAAAATAAATTTAAGACGAGCGCAAAACTATTGTAAAAATCAATCTGTAATTTTCAATTCTGAGCCAACATTACTATTTAATAGCTTGACTTAATCGAATCTGAACAATTAATAAAAAAAGTGAGTAAGAAAAGTATAAGAAAGTAAATTATTCGAAATAAAAACCAACTACTAGCCTCCTTAGCGTATTTTGTTTGAGTTTGAGTTGGGCCCATCCATTAATGATTTAAAAATAGAAAAACTGGCAAAGTAAAATTTAATTTCTGTTTTTTAGTATTTTTTAAACCAAGTAATGTTGTAAGAACAATTTACTTATAACGGATGTTTATAAATGGTGTATTCTAACTGTTCTCAAAGAAAATGTCTTTATACAGAAATCTCACATAAATTTTTAAAATCGGATGATCGTAAATACAATTAGATATAAAGCTGTAGTATAACTAAATATGTTGGATCCAAGTCTTTTTAGGTTTTTTTTTTTTAACATTACTTAGTTAAATATACTACAAAACAAAAATTAAATTTTTCTGACATTTTTCATATTTTCGAATCATTGTCAAATGGGTCAAACTCGAGTTCAGATAAAATACGCTAAGGAGGACTAGTAGTTCTCATCTCGAATAAGTAGAGGTAAAAATGTTGTTAACCATTTAAGTCACTGCATGTTATAAATGAACAAGAAATCATGTTAGAGGTTTGATAGCTTAGCAATCATTATGCTGACCTCATAGCTAGAGTAATTTAAGGAGTTACAAGTTTAAATCTCATTGACGAATTTTATGATATTTTCTCAGACGTTTTCAAAAAGCTTAGTACTCAGAGTGCTGAAAGTCAACTTATAAAGTTATGAGAACACTCAACAGATTTTTCACATGATGTCTAGAACCTTTAGGCCTTTTTTCCGTGGAAATTCATTACATTACCAGCTTGTCAGTAAAATCTCTATCAATTTCGAAAAGTCAGTAAAACGAGTCAGATGACTAATGAAAAAGATCTTTTTGATTAAACTTAATAACAGCTACAGAGTGTGTTAGTTTTAGACAAGAAGAATAATAGTTTAAGTATTGGTATTCTTCGTATAAAACTGCGCTTCAGGATTTAAATGGAGATTTACAAACACCTACTACAATTGAATTTTCTCTTTCACCATAGTAGTTAATAAGCATATGTTCCCTAGTTTTTCTTATTTTATGGGCAATTGTGTGTGTATCTTCTATTAGCAAACTTTTTGTCAGAAATTGCGTTCTATTCAGTAATTTTTTTGGACACTTCACTTCAACTTAATGACATTAGCATTGTTGGAGTACGTATTTAAACATTTTATTAGCTAACAACTTTTCAACTGTTATAATTTCTGTCATATTTTCCTTACACAACTGATTTTTTCTATGAAATTTTATCTTTACTCAATCAATTTTTCAATGTTATTGTAATTTATTCCTTAAGAAATTCGTGCTTACAAATTTAGAAACCAACCAAATAGCAATAACTATTTGGCATAGTTGATTAAAATATCCTAACATGACTGGAATATATATAACGCACTATGTTAAAAGTTAACAAAATTTGATAAAGCTAATTTTTTGCATAGTATCCCTAAATTTCGACCCTCTTTATACTAACTGATTGGTGTTGCTTTTTGTAATTCATTGAATGGCTCTACACTCAGATCTTGATATCTAAAGCTTTGAGTCAACCAGCATAAAACATGCGGTGAGCTTGAGAGTCCACTGCAGCTTAGTAAATATTACCCAAAAAGATATATAACTGAATCGTCTGAGCTTTAAAGAGGCTCACAGAAGAAAACTCGTATACTATGAAAAAAAAAAGAAATTGAAAAAAGGATACGGTGGTAGAGGTAGGCTTTACAATACGTTAAAAGCTGTACTGGATATGTGCTTAATTAGTGAGTCGCTAAGCATAAATTTTTCTTTTCAACATGAAAATTGCGTTTTATAAATGTATAACAGCTTTACAATTTTACTATAATATGATATCACAATTTTTAATAATATTTGCGATACCACGAAAACACTTTTAATGGTTTTGAATACTTGTGTGTCTTGGGCTCGAGCAGTAACTCTTTTTTTTAGATGGAGAGCGTTATACGATTTCACTGCAAGCAGCTCGTAATTTTATTGTTACACATTGATTAACATCAATATCTAATCATTTTTCCCGAATAATTAACCAACATAATTGAAAAAAAAAGAAAAAAAAAGTTCAAAAAGAGATTTTAACCCCCGATCGTCCGCACGCTGGTCATGGCCCTTACTCACTCTGCTACGAGCGTGCCCAACATAAAAAACTCGATTACTTCGTTTTTTTGTTTCGTACAGTTTGTTGCTTATTTTTAATGCAAATTCTTATTTACTGTGTATTCATTCGTTTGGTTTAATTGTACATTACATCAATAGATAATTTATTTAATGAAATTTAGTTTTTAGGTACATGCTTCGAAAATTTTGAAATTAGTATATATTAGCAGAGCAGCTTTTATATTATGTAATAATAAACATTTCTTTTCTCATCATTAATTTGTTACTTTTAAAATAAATGAAAAATTGTTTACACAATTTTTTATATTTTTTCAAAATTTTCAAAAATTGAAAAAAAATTTTTCTGTACTATACAAATACAATAATTAATTTTTATTCTGTTTCATTCTTTAACAATTTTTCCATTCATGATTTCCATTCCACTCAATTCATTCTTTAACAATGATTCCATTCAAGTTTAGAGGAAGAGAAATGACAGGAACGTTAATGTGTGTAGTAAAGCTAGAAATTGTTTTTCTCATGTGAATGTACTCACATACATGCTTTTACGCACACTTCATCCCCTCTTTCTGAATTTATTTGAAAACCAACTTGTGGATCTATTTGAAAATTCGATAGGTTTATCTAAAAGTAGTCTCTTGTACTCAAAAATTTAGGAAATTTCTACAAATCGTATAAATGCCAATTTAACGTAATTTTTTTATAAAGTTACACGTTAAATATCGATTTTTTGAAATGTAACATGTATAAAATAATGGTACAGTCAAACGAACTGCAATTTTTAAAGATATTTTTTATGCTATTCCAATATACGTTTGCCGTTTGAATAATATCTGTCAAAAAATCTATATGTGATGAGCGTCCTGAAAGGACATTCACTGGCATGTAATACTACCGTATTCAATAATGCCATACTACAGGATGGTTTTTCCTAAATTATTGTATACAATTATATTTTGGGTATTACATATGGACGAGGAATAAGAGTGGGGTCGTATGCGATAGATGTGAGCGTCACGTTACAGATGTAATCAGCGTAGGCAGTAGGAAGTTGTTTTTAAATAACCAGAAAATTCCATGAAAGCACACAGTCTTGTACTGGCCAGCCTATATATTATTTTAATTGTATTGTGCTGAAATATATTGTTTGTAATCGTTACCTTATTAAATATTAAAATATTTGTTGAAACTATACCCAATTAACGTAGGTATACTCTTTCCAACGACAATTGCACCATTTTCGTACGCAATATTCATAGAAGGTGAATTTATATTCATAACTATATTATCTGCCATAGAATTTTATAAAGGTATAACTTCTTACTTGGGTACTCAAGCACCTACTGTCCACTGGCTTAATACTAATAGATTTAACTAAATAAGTAGAGCTAAATTATGATTGTTCCAATATGTATTTCTACAGCTTTTTAAAAATACTTCGTCAATAGTGAAACAGTAATCTGTGGAAGTTTTAAAACCTACTTCTTAGAGCTTTCTGTTGTAATATTTAATTTGATTTTCAAAACCTCTGCTGTCCTTATTCGGTTTTCTGTTTTGTGTAACTTTTAAGTTTCATAGCTTATTCTTATTTTTATTGTTATAATTCAAGTATTAGTAAACAAGTGAAAAGCTTTATTGTTTGGTTTTCGAAACCATTAATTTTTTTTACTTTATATCTGTTACGGTAGAGCCAAAGCACTCGCCGTATGCAACGATTAATTAATTGAATTGTTCGAGAATTACTGAGGTTCAATGAAACTTTTAATTATTTGAAGCGTTTGAAGTAATTTTTTTTCAGTAGTATACATGGTAAATGTGTTGTAATAGCGATTAGCGGAGCTCCGAGCGCAATTGTTCTTGGCTCTTTGCTAGTATAGACGTATCTTATTTATAACATTCAAGCGGCCTCCCTCCCGCTTCGCCCAAGATTTACTGAATGGAACACCGTCGTGTGCTGACATGTAATGTTAAATGTTTTTAGTTAAAAATTTTACATCTATTTCTGACGAATTTCAGTACAAAAATTTTTTTATTAAAAACATATTTGTACGGAATCTATACTGTTTATTTGGTCAAAAGTGAAAAAAATATAAGTATGCTAAAAAGCATAGAAAACCCCTAAAAGCTGTTTTTTGTCAACTTTCTCAAGTTTAAATGTATTTGTTGGCAAAGTAGCTCGACGTCTCTTTCTTGACTAAAGCTTCCAGCAAACGTGACTGCCTCAATATCTCAGAGTGATATCCTCTGGCCTGTTATTATTGCACCATACTGATCAGGAGGAAAGCTACAATGTGTAAAGCTTTAGAGCTAGTTGTTAAGCTCTTTTCCAACTTCTAATATTACGCCAAAGACGTTAGTGTCTAAAGCACCTTCTTTTTTTGCAGACTTAGTTTTGGTGATCTAAGATAGGGAGATTGTTTCATGATTCTTGCCCGTTGGAGACTGTCCCGTTCGCTCTAGTTTATTTTTCCTTCATAGCCATTAGGTTCCCCCAGCGCAGACCTTGAAGTCGGGTTTGTAGGATCAGTAGTTTCTGGTTGAATGCTTACAGTTAAGAAAGTAATATAGGGTCGTTGGTCACTCAGATTCAAGTCCTTGCAACGAACAACTCTGCTAGTGACGTCTGCCAGTGAATGGCTGACTTGGTTTAATAGTGCCCGTCTTTAGTTAATATAGTCTTCTAGTCGACGAATCGCTTCCGGACATGGTAGTAAAAATTTATTTATTGGCAAGGTAGTTTAAACTCAGGTGGCCCTTAAAAAAATCGATGAGATTGATGGTTAAGTAGGGAATGTAAATACTTATAATGGCCCTGAAAATGGCCAGTGGTGAAACTTCCAGCTACTCCTTATTGTTATTCTTGATGATGGAGAGTCGGCTGCGGGTAGCTTGACTATTACCTTTGGAGTTTCTGTGTACAGGGACCGTGCTGGGCTTGTATTTGTAGTAAAAAGTTCTCTGACGGCACCTGGCCAGATGTTTGAACGGCCGTTGTTTGGAATGGAATGTTTGGAGCAGGTTATACCCCAGCTAGACACATCTCCTGGTATTCCACCAGAGACATTATCGCTTAGAACAACTGAATGTAATCTACTGAGCGATAGCTGCATCAGGGAGATTAGGTTGACATGGTCACAGAATTTGGGCATACACTGCAACATCTAGTAGCAGTTCGATCGGCTTACTAGATAGAGAATCCAGATGGTCAGCTAGCTGCAAGTGTCATAGATGAGACCAGCTGTCAGTAGGGCCGATATGACGTAACTGCCTTGAGAAGTAGCACATCCATGTCAAAAGAGTATGTTGCATATCGAGACTTAATGATGATTATAGGGCAGCTGTAGGATAGACACCGTCTAACTCCACAATCGATACACAAGCAAGGGAGCGTTAAAGCTGTAGTGTGTTGGCTAAGCGATGTAGCAGAACTGAGCAATGTAACCTTTGGTCGATTACTGGAACACAATATTTTTGGCCATCAACTCCTTTGCTGTAGGTAGTTATGTTGGCACACAAGATATTGTTTCACTCTTTAAAACTTTGAGAGACTCGTCGCGTGGAATGGGGACAGAAGAATTTGCAAATACTAGAGCTACATAGGCGTTTACCAAGGCATTAACGTGTATAGACTTGTGGTGCTTTGTTTGCCCCGCTGACAAAACAAGATTTTCTGGAGTGCCACGTGGAAAAATCAGGAGAGCCTAAGATGTTCTCACATAACTGATTTTCAATAATGAATTTACTCTGTTGTGTTAGACTCAGGCTTCGCAAGTCCACAGCTGATAACAAGGGAGTAGAGAGAATATACCAGCACCTTTGATCCAAATGATATCTGGTGCGCAAGCATGCCTGGTGACCGCTCCCCCTTTTCGTTGCTTGACAGCATCAGGAGGTGTCCCTCGAGAAACTTAGTCAGCTGATTAAATGCAGCTGATTCTCTCGAAGTTCTGAGCGATTTTTACTAATCGCAACATGTTGCGGCATCCAGTCTATTAGATATGATATACACTTAGATGTCGTTTAAGGCTATTGGCTGTTACAGTGGGTCGAGGGACAGTGCGGCGGATAGCCGCTATTTATAGCACACGTCAGTGGCGGTCAATTTAAAATTGTAAATAACATTTCACATCACACCGCTCTACAATGCCATTCTACAATCGCGTTTTTGCAGCACTGCGCAAAGTGCTTAGGGGCCGCGCAATTATAGAAGAGGCCCTGCAATGACTTAGGCACAGAACTGTACACCTATATACACTGGAAAATAGTGGGAGGTGTTGAGAATGGCGGAGCCAATCAGCACCACGTGACCCTCTCCGCCGCACTGTCCCTTGACCCACTGTATTGGCCGTCTAAGATTCTTAAGGCCTTCAATAACATTTTCGGTGGTTGAAAGGATCGATAACAAAGCTCGCCCGCTTCCTTACAACTGACACTCTTCGTCAAGAAAAAGGTTTTTAATAGAGCATCAGCTTGCACACGCGTCATCTCAAATGCATCCTTTAGCAGGACTTAAGTCCATTAAAAATTGTTATTTTCAAGAGTGATATCACAAATAAACTTGGCTGCATCTCTAAGCAGATTCGATTTTAAATAAAATAACTTTAAAACATTGTTTAATGACAAGCCAGACGAAACGCTAGAAATAACCCAGTCATAAAACTCTGGCCACAGTTTGTAGCCACCCGCAAAGGTTGGCAATCAGCTGATCTCGGGTAGCTTGCGTTGAGATGACGTTAGTACTGAAGGAGCTTTAGACGGCAACGGGGCGGTTAGAATTATCGGCACAGGATAATTCTCGAGAAGCAACAGCATGGTGATAACGGTGGTAAGTTAGAGCTTCTCGGTTTTTGAGTAGTCATCGTTTTTTATATAAGCCTGACCGCTTAAACCGCCTTCTAGGCTAGGAAAAGTACGATGGTTGGCCTTAATTTCCTTCAAAATTCGTATCTAGAGTATTCATGCAAAGTGCGATAACGGCGTTTGAGTAATTTGCTGTTCCCAACTCAGTAAGGTTTGTCAAGAAATTTTTAATAGCATTTTTTAAGTTTTCTTAGCATACTAGCAGTGCCTCAGCCATATATACCATACCACCCACCGTGCTAGAACGTTACACACAAAATCACAACACGGAAATAACTAAAATTTAATATAACTTTCAATTGTTTTTAGTGTTTTAACTAACGTACATGGTAAATGTATTGTAAATGCTGTTATAAATAATGATTGATATTAGCTCTTTGTTAGTAGAGACGTATCTTATTTATAACAGTAATAACGAGTAAATCACTCAAGTTAACTATATATAAGCAGTCCATATAAGTATTAAAATTATTTACACTATATTGGCTATCATTTATACTGGATTAAATCTTAAGAGTCACAGTACGATAAAGAGATAACAGAAAAAAATATTAAGTCTAAAAATTAAAGTATCTATGGATATGAAGTAAAAAAGACAATCATTACAATTATAAAAAATCTAAGTATTACATTAAACGAGATTTAGAAAAGAAAAGTAGAAGTAAGCCAAGCAAGAGGGGTCTCGGGACCGCTGACAGAAGCGAAGCTGCCTCATATATGTGGCAGCGAAACATTATCCGAGATTAATTGTTATTTGTAGATTCACACATACATATACATGCCTAAGCATACACGAGCGCCCACACTAACCCACCCACACACTCCTACACACATATATTTTTAGAACAAATATCTAACAATTTAATGTCAAGTTTGTAAGTATACATTGTTTGCTGAAAGAAAATAAGTAATAATAAAATAAAAAATTAATGAAATTTTAAAAAATTAAAAAAATAAATGTAGGTAAAACCAGTGGGCAGTCATGGGACTGCCAGCAGAAGTGGAATCTTAAAACTATGAATTATATTTTTACATTCACACCTATGGCAATGTGCGAGAGAGAGAGACAGATAACCACGTTCGATGTTGTGTCTCCTTCTACGTGTGCTTCATCGTCATACATAAGAACAAGCAGTCTATATTTCTTATGTGTCTATGAGCGTTACAAAGAAATTCAAATGCGCACTATTCGTAATACGCATTTGAATTTCTTCAGCGCCTGCCGTTAGAGACAAGGAGAGAGTACTTAGCTTTTAGAGCCACGGCGGAGTCCGGCGGGATATGGTAGTATGGGTATGCATTCGGTCATATCCCGCCACACTCCGTCACGCCACCAAGCTACTCTCTCCTTCTCTACCGCCAGCCGATACAGAGCAGCATCCCCCTTTCCTCCCGCCCCCCTCGCCACTATTTTATTATCCTCCGCTCACACCCGACTTTCTGCAGAGATCGCCTTGCTTTTAAATGAGAGCGATCTGACGCGAAACTAAGAGTTTTTCCTCATCCAAAATCGTCCTAAAGGAGTTTTTACTTCAAAAATAGTATTTATTCGGACAGAGTATATCAGTATACATAAAGTATAGACACAATTGGTATGAGTATATTTTCTAACATCAACTGGCAAATAATACAAATTTTTTTGTTAGTATTACGGAGTACGTTTGTCACTTTTTAGAGTACTTTGGCTCTTTCTTGATCCGCATTTGGACTGGTTCTAACAATAGTTGAACACTCATATGGGGAGAATCACGTCAACTGTCCCAGCGCCACGGTGGACGGCCCGCACGGGCGTCAAACACGACGTTTTCAACTCGTCGTTTCGGTGTCAAAACTTTGATAAAAAAATTATCTAAAAACATATTCTTACGTATTTTTTCCTCATCTTTCCAGTGGTGGCATCAGTTTTTTGAAAATTTGCTCCCATAACCTCGAAAAATGCACTTGTTTGAAAAACACGTTTTATCTTCATGATTTTCAACTTTTGGAATTTTTTTGATAGTCTAGATCGGAAGATGAGACATTTTTACGTAGATATCGACAATAAAAAAAGAGGGGTTTTTCGTTTTTATAACGTATTTAAACGACGAACGAGACGATGCGAGCCGCGGCGGCCGGGCCACGCGCGGCAGCAGCGCGTCCGCCGTGTGTCGTCTGCTACGGTGAGTCTGTTTGGCTATATAATATATAATGTAGTAGTGGCGATGTAAACAACAATTAGTTAACCAGGGCTTACAATGGATAAATAATAAATGTTTTGATAAAATTTATTCATATATACAACAATTTTATAATAAAGAAATAAATAATGATTAATATTGATTAAACAGTAGATATTTACATAAATAAAGTAAAAAATAAAAACAAATTTGTTTTACTTCGTTCTCTTTTTCATTTTAGGCATGGTAATCGAAGTGACACTTGTTTTACGTTCTTTCAATTTCGGAAAAATTTCATACTGGTTACTCAAAGAAGTTTTCTTCAACATTAATTTATTATCCTTAATGGGGATAAACGCATGATAATTCAGTGTCCCTGGAATCAGTTTCGCACTGGAAATTTCGTCTTTTAATCTCAAGGAAGTTTCTTCGTAGTCAGATTTGCTACTAAAAAAACCTTCGTTTCTTTGCAGTAAAACCTACGAAAACTTCGACTTACGATAGCACAACCTCAAGTCATAAAAATAATAAATACTAACATTTAATTAATCAATCGAAACTTGTTGCGAAGTGCAAACCGTCACGGTTAGGTGTATTTGTTTACATCCAGTCAGAGAGACGGTAGCAGACGGCGCGCTCCTGCCGCGCATGGCCCGGCCGCCGCGGCTCCCATCGTCTCGTTCGTCGTTTAAATACGTTATAAAAACGAAAAACCCCTCTTTTTTTATTGTCGATATCTACGTAAAAATGTCTCATCTTTCGATCTAGACTATCAAAAAAATTCCAAAAGTTGAAGATCATGGAGATAAAACGTGTTTTTCAAACAAGTGCATTTTTCGAGGTTATGGGAGCAAATTTTCGAAAAACTGATGCCACCACTGGAAAGCTGAGGAAAAAATACGTAAGAATATGTTTTTAGATAATTTTTTTATCAAAGTTTTGACACCGAAACGACGAGTTGAAAACGTCATGTTTGACGCCCGCGCGGGCCATCCACCGCGGCGCTGGGACAGTTGACGTGATTCTCCCCATATGTATTTGTATGATCATCTAATTTAAAAAATGAAAATATATGTTGATGACGATTGAAAAATAATGCGTATACTATCGATGTAATGTTGACTAAAAGTCTTGCAAAAACTGCATCAATAGGTGTCCCTAATTGTGTTGTAGAAATCTGCAGATTTGTAATTAATCTTAATTGAAATTTATCACAATGTGTGTGTGTGTGTGTGTGCACTGTACACAAACACCCACATGTAAGCAATGTACATGGAACATGCAGCCGCATAAGAATACACGTATACAGTACAACGTAGTAATACGAATACGAAGTCGGTGAGAGATCAGAGAAGGCCTTCGAGACGGCAAAACTCAACCGCTTCCGAACTCGTACAACCAACTCCGAATACTACTACATCAGCAGCAGCTGCAACACAGCAGCAGCAGTAACAGCAGCTATATATATGTAAACACACGTCCCACTAATGGGGTACTGAGTGGAGTGGGGGAAGCATGTCGGTTGTTTTAAATCTGTCGCTTTTTTCCAGCTGACTCCCATCCCCAGAACGACCCATAAGAAGCTTCGATTCAGAAAAAAGTTAAAAATCCATCAGAAATTACGTCAGAACACGTAAGCAACCAAATTACTATTTATATTCTTGCGAATAGTTTAAAATTTCTTCAAACGTATAATTTTCAACTGTTTCAAATTTAATCTTGAATAATCATCAGTCATCATGAAAAGACATAGATACATTAATGTAGGTACCGTTTCAAGTGCTCACAGTCTATCCATGAGCCTTTTAATTTGAAGATATACATAAATCACAGAAATTGCTTGTCCTACCAGTGATAAAGTCACACCATATTTCTAATAATAAAACAAATTACTAAGTACTAACTCTGCCTTGCACTCGTATTCCTGCTTTTCTGAAATTTCAAAAGCTAAGCTATGCATTTAGTTTTGCAATTAAATACTTAGATCGGAATAATTATATAAATAAGTAGCCACGGTAGAGCAAAGGATTAGGCTGCGGCTCTTGTAGTTTCAGAGTTCGGTAACACATGTTTATGAGTTTACGACGTGGTCCCACTTGGCTAGCACTTCTGGAAAACTAATTTCTTCGGTGCGTATTTCTGTCCATAGCCCGTTAATTTGTAAGTCATGTAAAACAAAATGTCTCTAATGTTGTGTAGGTGATTGATTCACATTAAATGTGAGGTGGTTTCTTAATATGCTAGTGACGTGCATGCGGAGTTACGTAACAATACAGAGCTGTTACACGAAAAGCTCGTCAGATGGCTGTAAAACATGCAAAAAAAACTTCATCAATGTGGTTCTGCATATTTTTTGTATATTTAAACGTGATATTGTGTACTTTTACTAATGTCTAGACGAATAAATAAATTTCTGTCATTATTAAGACAATCATTATTAAATAATTCTCTGAACCTTTTTGGTTGCAATCTTACATTCTGTCTTACAGAAATAATGGTTTCTGATTTTATAATTTTTGCAAAATTATGTGATTATTTCTTGCTTGTTTATTAATGAATGCATAGTTTTAACTAATAGTTATATCGGGCTGTAGATATCTTAATCAAAAAATCTGATTACAACAGTTTTTTCCCATAACTCTATATAACAATTTTTTAGATTGTTGTCACATAAAACATACAGTGGTTAGAGCACCTTTTGATATTAAATATTTTACCGATGATATTTGCATATATTGCAACAAAAAATATTTTCTTGTCACGTACAAAGGGACTACAGGGATCAAAAAATAAGAATTTTTTTCACAAGTAAGTAAGACAATCTGAAAAAAAACTATGCTTACATTTTTTAGCTCACCACTTTGTTTGTAGAAAGTTACTACTGGGAATAGTACACTGATTGTAATTCCAATTAAAAGCTTGAGCTGCTTCTTGACTAATTTATGTATATTTTCAGGAAAATCGACGTAAACAAAGAACTCGTTTCTTTTCTAGTTGTTTTTCAGATCGATATAAAATTTACTTTTTGATTTAAAAAAAAAAGTCATAAGGCAAGAGTTTTTTCCAAAGTTTAATCAAGCTTTTAATAAAATTTTTAATATTATGTATCACTTTCAGTAGTGTACAGAGTTTTTCAATACACCTTAATTTATATTCAATTTCGATCACTAATAAGTTATAAATAATTCACTGTAATTATTTTATTAAATCTTCGGTTGGTAGATAGTCTCTACATTTTCGAAAGAACACTCTTTTGTCGGTTAAATGCACACCAGTTTTAACAGCCACTTTTTGTACAACAAGTTCTTATCACCTGCATTGTTAATCCGTTCATTATTTTCAAGCGTAGAAAATAATCAACTTTCTAAAAATAATAATTATCTACGGAAAATCAATGAAACAATTAATGTTTTTCTTTCAATTAGTGTACGAACTGTCGTTTATTACTTTTTTATTAGTATAAGAAATGTTTAAATGGTTTTTTATTTCAATACATTATTCCTATAGAAAAATTTTATAATAGAAAATAAACTTATGTAAAATTCGTACCATTCAGCATTAATTAAAAATTTTGATGATACGTGCAAACACATTGCATGTGTGCCACTACTTCCAGCTAATATGAAATGTTATGGTTTTAAAAGAGTAAATGATTTTAAACCACTTTTGTGATCAGAATATTCTACTTTAAATTTTCTAAACAATTCTTTCAAATTAATCAACATGAACTTTTTTGACACTGCATGCCTTTTTTCAGTTGCATCTAACAGATTTGACATCTTTTTTTCCAGATGATTGGCGAGAACTGTCTTCTCGTTCATAACAATTAATCACATCTTTTTTCGTTCCAGTAGATTTTTCTTATTGTATTGTTTTGTTATAAGAAACTATCGACATTAGGTTTCTTTTTGCATCGGTTTCATAATTTAAATTAAATTTGGTCCAACTTCAAAAATTTCTCTAATCTTTAGTTCACCCCATTTTTTGACCAAAATACTTAATAACAAATCAATTCTCTTTCTAAAAATATTAACTTTACTAAATATTTATTATACTCAACTTTACTAATTATTTTAAAGATTCCATCAAAATTATTTGCTTTTTTATCATTTTCTGATTTAGGGTCAATATCAAAATTAAGAAAAAATTTTTTTCTTATTTCTGTAACGACTTTTTTACAATTTCTTCTGACGTAAGACTTTTGATCACAAATGCAAGATTTTCATAATTATTTTCAAATAAACGGTAGTACATTGTGCAATTTGTAGTAAGAAAACTCATCATTACAAGAGGGTGAGAAACGTTAGTGCGCATCATCAAGTGCGTTCTATTTTTACTAAAACACATCAGGGGATATAAGTCACTTTTTAGCCTTTAAAGAAACACGCAACCAAGTACTTACGATCTCGAGTAATGAAAAAAATTTTTTTTACTAAAGATTTTACTAGTATTTTTGTATTATTGGAAAAATATTTTTAAAAATTTCGATTGGCTGCATTAAGCATTTACATGAACATTAACTTCCAATTGACGTTTTTATGATAGAATATCTAAGAATTCATTTTCAATACAGAAGACAGGCATTATTCTATGGTAATTTTTACAGATAACCCTTTTTAAAGTAAAATAAAGCTCTTTTTAAAACGGAAATTAGAATTTAGGTAAAAGTAAACAATAATGTCTTGTTATAGCATCTACATAGTGACGTGCGTTATTAATCTACAAAAAAAGTAACCAAAAGGCAAGAGAGTCAACTGCAATCAGTAAAGAATATTACTGAAAAATGCTTTTTTTAATTTAAAAAATGTACAAGTTCAACTATTTAGGTTTATAATCACTTATAAAATGTACAGTTTTTTTGAAAAAAGCTATTTATAAAATAATCTTTAAGATAGATCTACAATAATAATGCTAAATAGTTATTGTGTAGAGAAATTCGAAATAAAAATTTAGTTTCGATCAAAAAACTTGAGTACTACGTTTAGTAAGCGTTTAAAATTTAATTTTCACGTGTGCCCCAATGCAAACCTCTGCTTTTTACTGTGATATTTTGTTGTAAAATTTTTTTTTCCCGAAAGTGAACTCAGATTTTGGCCAACACTTAGGAATAAACTGAGAAATGCATTTTAAATTTACAGTAACAAGTTTTGATAAAAAATGCCTATTGTACAGAACAGCCCGTAACTATAACGGTGCTCCATATTTTTGGTTAAAAATTGGTGGATTAACTTTGTGTAAGGTATGAATAATGTGGTTAAATTTCGAGCCAATTCTGAGACGTCGCCTTCAAATTGCTTACGGAATTTTTTGAATTTACCTAAGTATAAATTAAACCTTATTATTTGTTTATCATACTGATTTTAGAATATCACACTTCCTTATTACTTGTACAAAAAATTTGTAAACAAAGGTTCTAAAAATTTATCAGAAAATAACTTATAAATATATAAAATCCCCCCCCTTTTTTTATTTTGTTTGACGGAGCGAGGAGGAAAAATCTTTCTAATCACCCCGGCCATTTTCTTGTTAGTGTCCCCCAGTGAGTCTGTCGACTAAAATTTAACCCCCCTGCATGGGACCGGTTTGTTAGGACCAATCCTCTAAAAGACAAAGAGGTCCTAAGAAAAGAAGGAAAATAAAAAATAATGGAGAATTTCGGAGGCCTGCTCGCTCTCAAGGGGATGAGAGGAAGGGCACTTACGCATCTGAGCGAAGCTCAAATAATAACCCCAGTAGTCTGTAGGCGAGTCCTTATCAATACATTGTATATTTCTATAGTAGAAATATACTGAGACAAGGTAAATATAATAACCTCAAGACGATGTAAGGGTGTATAGAGGTCCTGGAAAACCTAGAAAATTTTTGAATTTAGTTGAACATCCTAGAATTCTAAGAAACTCATAGAAATTTTATTTTAATTACAGAAATTATTAAAATTCTGCTCTGGATTAAATAATAAACAATTTTGTATTCAAGCAAAATTTAATTTTAAGCTAAAGCGTTAAAACTTATTATTAAATAAGATAACAACTAGATACACTGGTGATACTTTATGTTTTTAAAAGTAAAATATAATAAATCATGAAAATGGATTAGGATTAATAAAGTGTGTATAAATATATAATATGTCTGTGTTTAAGTTTTTACATGTAAGTGCTAGTATACACTGTATGTGAACCAGCAATCACAAAAACCAATGAGAGCGAGAAAAAAAAGAGATTTATAAATTGGCTTTCCTGTCTTTTTTATTAACTCTCATGCTAGTACACGAAACATATACATTATTTAGTTATTGCATTAGTGTGGACGTAAATAAAAAGAGCTTACAAACGAAACGATGTAATTACTTGTTTTACGTAAAACTAACTTTTCGTCCAGATCTTGCGAAAGAAAGTGTTATTTCTATTAGTTATAGTAATAATAATTCTCTTGAAATATTGAAACCAAGCAATTTTTAATTAATGGTCTTTGGAAGATATTTATCACTCATTCGGGCGGGTGATCGATCTCAGACTGGTCTGCATGACGCAGCGTGCATCGTGCTCCTCCCTCTCAATCCTTTTAGTGTCAGTGTGTATGCGCGCGCGCGCGCGTGTGTGTGTGTGTATTAGTGTGTCTCTGTCGCGGTGTGCGGCACAAGCAATAACGATGACGTAATACACAACACCTACTAAGAAAAGTTATTAAGAAAACTACTAACATAGTAACCATTTTACTTACAGTCGTATTGTTTAGTTGCAAAAATATCACCTACTCAATTGGTTGTCAAAAGATCTAATATACAAATTATAGGTAGTCACAGGAAAAAGTTATTTAAAAAAGTAACAAATCAGATAGATGTATCACAAGATTTTACAGGGCAGGGAAGCATTTTTTCAAGGCGTAGTAAAGATATCATAGCAGAGGTAGGGCTAGGGCCACCGAGTAGGATTATTGATAGCGCACCGCAATCTAACGTAATCCATGTACTAGCGAGCGAAAAGACCGAAATCAAGAAAAGATTGTCACACTGCAAAAGAATTTGAAGTGAGTGAAAATAGTAGGAACGGTGGAAATGAGCCTCGACAGCTGGAAGTTATGAATGAACAGGAACTAAAACACGAGAAAAGAGAAAAAGAGAAAAAAAGTAACATCATTGTAAGGGGGACACGGGTGGTTGGGAGGAGCATAATTAGAGAATTGAAAGAATTATTGTTACATAGGATAGGCATAGAGGCGTAAATAATTAAAATAAGGACAACCGGATTAACAGTCAATCTAAGAACACTAGAGAACAAACAAAATATTATGAGGAACAAAGGAAAGCTCAAAAGTCTCAACTTATAGTTCGACGACAACCTTACAGAAAGGGAAAAAGTAGTATTATGGTGGATATAAATAAGAAAAACAAAAGAGAAAAAGAAAGGGAATGAGGTACGCAGGAGATATCCTAATGTAAAAATTAACGATAAATGGTGGGCATGAAACGAATTAAAGGGAGATTTTGTACTAGAAAAGAAAGAACAAAAGATGGGCGATTTCAAAATCAGAAGGGCAAATTTTAATAAGGTAAAGGAGAGTATAAAAATCATTTCATAGAATAAAGCAGTTATCAGAAATACTAAAAGATCAAAAATTATCTAAATAAATTCGATCTGTTAATATTACAGGAAACATGGGTGGAAATGTGAGACATGAGTATATGGGAGAATAAACTAGATAAAAATTATAACTGGTTCCGGAAAGCGGCAGCTAGAAAGAAAAAATAAGGGAGCTCTAAAAGAGGAGTACTGATAAGCATTAAATAGCATGTTACCAAGTATAAGGTAGATGAATGGGATTACGAGCTAATCATAAGGGGGTTGAAAATGAAAAATAAAAAGCTAGCATATTTAGGCTATACAATAACACAAAAATAGAATTCATGCTTAGGAGACTTCAGGATGTAGTATGACTGTAATGATAAAGAGGGACTCGAAAGGAATGTATACGTTCATACGAGATAATGGCAGCTCGTTTTCAATCCAGTACTCGAACTAGACAGTGATCAAGGGAGTATTGTCAATGAATTAAAAGCAACTTTATGAACTTAATGGAATCTTCTCCCAGTAGAAATAAGTACAGCAGGTGTAAATGAAGGAGGAAAAGATGAGACTGAAATGAAGGATGAATCAGACAGTAAGATGACGTTAAAATGGGGTGACAGCAAGAGTATTGAGTATTATAATGACCTACAGAACGGAGATACAAGAACAGACTAAGTGGGTATGGACTAACAAGAAAGATTTTTATTATAAAACAAATTAGGGAGGCAGAAAAACAACTCAAAATGATCAAAAAAGCAGAAAGAAAATGGGTAGTAAAATGTAACGGAGAGGTCCAAATGCAAAAAAAGCAAGTATGGGCAGCAGTACAAAAATGGGCAAAATCAAGGGTGGAAGAGGATATGGAGGTTCTAAAATCAGAGTTAAAAACTTAGGGAAACTATAAGGACACAATACTAGGTAAAGCGAGTCAAAAGGTGGAGAAGAGTAGAAAATAGCAAAGCAATGGCAGATTTTTGGAGGTCAATTGAGGCCGAAAAAGAAAAAAAGAGAACAGACATCAAAAAAGAGGATTGGCTAGGGCATTTCTAAAATCTTTTGGCTCAAGGCATGCCAAATTCAGAAGAAATGAATACAAGAATAAACAGTGAGAATATAACTAAAAGGCTATCAGAAGAAGAAGAAGAAGAAAAAGGAGAAGAAGAAGAAAATAAGTTGGAGAAGACGCTGACTGCAAAAATCACAGATGACGAAGTGCTGAGTGCACTCAAAAGAATAAAAAATAATAAAGCAGCAGGAGAAGATAGGATGTCGGTAGAATTTTTGAAAGGATTAACTTTATTTTGGGTTGGGGAACTAGCGGGCGTCTTGTACTAAGTATTTAATAGAGCAGAACTGGTAAAGGGGTGTAAAGTAGCACGAATATTCCCCATACGTAAGGCATATGATGAGAAAGATGTCAGAAATTACAGAGGAGTGGCTTTATTAGATATAGGATGTAAAATTCTCACAAATGTATTGGCTGTTAGACTAAAAAACTGGTTAGAGGCAAGTAGAAAGTTTCAAAAAAATCAGGCAGAATTAAAATAAAACAGAAGCACAAGAAACCACTTATTCACACTACATAAACAGGGGTGCCCCCTAAGTCCAAGCCTACTTAGTATCTACCTTGAAGACTCAAAAGAGGCCTGGGTGAGGAGAAACAAGGGAGATACTGTCTTAGGATAAAAAAAGGTCTTTAACCTATAGTTCGCAGATAATGTAGCAGCAGCTTTGGATTTAAAGGAGGGACTACAAAGCATGCTTAATAACTTAGAAAGATACAAAGATTATAAAATAATTAAGAAACAATCTAAAGAAAGCAAAAATCATTGTTTTCAGGAAGGGAGGCAGGCTAGTAGAAGGGGAGAAATGGCACTTTAAGATAGAAATAATAGAATTAAACAGCAAATAAAACCAGCCAAGCAAAAAACACTTATAGGGAATATGGAAAAGAGCTAACATTAAGAGGCTTCGTAGGAGACTATATCTACTAGATACTTTAGTAAAAGCCGGGTGCCTATGTATGGTGTAGAAAACTGGGGTTGGGAAAGATGAAAACAGCAAGGAACAGTCGTCCAAATGGCTGTAGGCATCAATATAAATACACCTGAGTCTACAAAGAGAATGAAAATATTGCAGACAGTGAAAATGGGAGATAAGAGATGACCGAAAATTTGCCTAAAGGAGAAAATAAGGTGTGCAACAAATGAAGTTATAAGTAAGTGGTTTGGATCAGCATAAGCGACCTTTGAAGAGCTTGGAGGTGGAATGGAGATCAAAAGCCTATTTGATCATGAGGGAATAATCCAAGGGTCACGGAACTGCGAACACGGAGAATATTGCACGCAGGCGTTTCGAAGAGCCAAAAATTTTCAACAATGCTGTTAGAGTTGACAGTACCTTTGGTTATACCAATTATTTTACTTTTAAACAATGATTATACAGGTAAAAATATGACGTATCATACGTAAATAAAGATGTAGAAAAACTTATACGCTAGCAAGATTATAAATCATGACTTACATTAACAAAGCAAAGCAACTTTAATAATTTATAATAAAATCAGTTTTTAAGGAGAAAAAGAGATGTTTATTTTGTAACTTAAATATACGAATTAATTATTAACATTACTATCAACTTTATTGAGTTAAGAAATCAATTAAACCTATATTTAACATATTTTATTATTTACGCTTTATACGCAATATTTTACAGAAAGCATTATTCTTCTGTCACTTTTTTTTAATATTGGTTTTGTATAGTTGATAAATTTTGAAAAAGCCTCTTTTTTGAAATTGGATATTACATTCACTAACTGTAAGTAGTAAAATACAATTTAAGTTTACACTTAGATGTGTACACTTAAAAACAAGAACTGTCTTTCTGTTCACTAGAAGCTATAATTCCTTTTACGTACAAATACTTTTTTTTCACGAATCGTCAATTTTAATATCTTTCTTGAGATCTACGAAATTGTTTAGACTAATCCAGAGTACTTTTCTGTTAATTCACTTTTCATAAGAAGTAATTGCTGAAAAAAATGTTTTTAACTGTTTTTGTTCTTGAAATGTTTAATTTTTAAATCAAATATTCGTAACAAAGCCACTTTCAACTGTACTGAGGTCGCTAAGTAACTACAAATTGTAAAAAATAATTGAGACGGTCACTTAGGTGTATAAGCATGGACCTATACACTTATGCTTGGTTAATAGAAGCTTTTCGTTCGTTTACATGCAAGTATGTAGTTTTTTTTTGATTTACTAAATGATTGACCTTTTATTGAGGTTAGTTAATTAGTTTAACAACTTCCAAATGATTTTCTAATGATTCACTTTTCATTCAGAGTATTTTTCAAAAAAATAGTTCTATTCATCCATGTTTCTGTTCTTGAGGTATTTAATTTTAACATGAAAAAAAAAAAAAAAAAAAAAAAAAAAAAAGAAACACTGTGCTCTGGTTGGGCTGGGCTATTTTAAACATAGGGATAATCTGGGGACGATCTGAGTCGTCTTCGGGGGTGTCAAATCCATTGTTAAGACTGAATAACAGCGAGGACACTGTGCTAGAGTCTCTGGGCGTGGTATGACAGTTGGTTCCACTAAAATTAAAACTGTTGTTGGGGTTGGTAGCCAAATACGCAGTGGATGACAGGAGCCGTGTGCAAGCGTGATTGATACTCATTTCCTAAGCTATTAGACAATCGAGCTAAAAAATGTGATTAAAAGAGAGATAAGAAGACAAAGAGATAACACAGCGTATTCGTGGTTTTATATGTATATTCATATTTATTGAATATGTACTGTTCTAGCCGTTGCTGTATATTGTGAGACTTTACCAAGCAAGTGACTATCAAGGAATTGTTAAGATTTAATGTGAAGTTTAAGACTTTTACTGGGTGCAATGTTCGAAAACTAAATTTATGAAAACGATCGTAGTTATTACTTAGAAATTATTTTTAATACTTAATAAAATAATACCCCAGACGATAATATATTAATAACAGATCAGCTAATGAAGTGAGTATTTGCTTTAAAAAAAAAGATCACACAATTAACTAAATACGTCTCCTAAAAAATATACATAATTTTTATATTATATCAAATATTAAGTAATTAACCTATGGAAGGTTGTCAACAGTGGCGACTTTGAGAGTGTTGATGTAGCACAGCTGTACTTCTTGATTCTAGATGTAAAATTCTGAATGTATACAGTGAATACTTCAAAATTCTCGACATCAGATTTTAGCATTTATACTGTCTTGCATGTAGTTACTGTCGTATGCTAAATGTAGGTGTTAGTTATGGTACGAAATTTTTTAAATCGTTGCTGTCATTGAATTATTTCGTACATAAAGTTTTGACGTTTCAAATTTCGTACCTGAGGAGGGCCTTGTTATTTTACAGTTGCAGGGGCCGAAACGTTGATTATTAAAATAAAATTTTTGGTAGCATTACCACTTAAGTCAATCTTCACTTCAATTTGTCATTAGCTATCATTTAAGTCTTGAAATAGTTTAAAGGCTAAAATATAAAATTTTTTCTTAAATAAAAAGAGATAAAAATTAATTTAATACTGAATCTAAATGTTTTTGATAGTGATCAAAAAAGCAGAAAGAAAATGGGTAGTAAAATGTAACGGAGAGGTCCAAATGCAAAAAAAGCAAGTATGGGCAGCAGTACAAAAATGGGCAAAATCAAGGGTGGAAGAGGATATGGAGGTTCTAAAATCAGAGTTAAAAACTTAGGGAAACTATAAGGACACAATACTAGGTAAAGCGAGTCAAAAGGTGGAGAAGAGTAGAAAATAGCAAAGCAATGGCANAAATTTAAAAAAGCATCGGTAAGTCATAACTTTCATTAAGTTTGATAATGATGTTTATGTCTGAATTATGAGAATTACTCCAATATTGTACTATTACTCTTATAATACAAAAACTAGTAGATACGTGTTTTTTTGAGTATACTAGTCACCAACCCTCTCACTTTTTAAAACAAGGAAATAAAAATTACATTGTTTATGCTTATAAAATACAAACTAAGCTATTGATGAGAAGCATTAAGCTTGACTATGATTTCCAACATCTTAAAGATTTATGATTATTTCTTATTATACTCTTTATAATATTGTATATGCACATCACTTAATTATGCGTTCGATTAAAGTCAACGAGTATACACATTAAACTCATGAATGTGCATATATTTTTAGTAATAACAGATGTAACAATATTACAAATTTATACTGTACTCCTTTATATAAGTATTTTAATGCACTAAGTACTTGTACTTTATTGTCACTTATTTTAACTTAAAACGGCATCATTAATTTTTAATTCTGCCAATGTAAAATAAATAACGATTCCTCGCAGATTTCCGTGAAATCAAGTTGGATTCATTGTTGTTAATAATGTTGACTCACCAGGCAGCTTAAGTCACCTAGTTTTTACATTTAACTTATATTTTGTTTTAAATAGATATTGCTAAAATTTTATGAAAATTTTATAGGTTTTGTTATAGTTTTAACAGGATGTTTGTATGTATAAAACATTAAGGCTAACTCTTAAGACAGTATATCTCTAGTCTAAGGGCTAAAACATAAGTAAAACTGATGATTTGTTTTTGGAATGACCACCTTTATTTTAATACGAAAAAACTCTAACCCAGAGCCCAAATGTGAAAAAAATCTTGTTTTCTTTTTGTTACAGTTGCTTAAGGATTTTTTGTATAACAGCTAACTTATCAATAAGGACCAATATCACAAAAATACTTGGGATCTCTACAAATCATACGATCTCTCTACTTAATGCCTTATTTTTTTTGATAATTGAACTTGTTTAAAGTTGAAAAAAAAAACTTATTTGGAGAGCAAGAAAGAGTGTGAAGGGTTATTAGGGGAGAGGTGGGGTATAAAGATTTTAAATGAGCAATGTAGAGGGGCTGTGGAAGGATTGTGAAAAGACAAATCAAATTTTTTTACAGGGAATCATGACACATTCTCGATCGTTTTGTGAGGAGGGGGGCTCACGGAAGTTGTAGAGAAAAAAGGCAGTTAAGGAGGTTAATGAAAAATTTTAGGGGTCAACAAAAGTTAGGAGATTATTAAGGGACAAGGTGAATAACTCAAACTAAGAATTTGCCATAGAAACCAGCGTATGTTCATCTAATTTTTAGAAAAAATAACATTGATAGTGTAAATAATGTGGATGGTCATTGAAGACATGAGAAGGCTATTATTTTTAAGATACATAAATTAACTGTGTACTGGAGGCAGACATTTATTCCTATATAATATAGTAATAAAAGGGGAGCTTGTCAAGACTTCATTATCTACCTCCTGTAGTTAACTAACAACCATTCTTCAAAAGAAGGTAAATTCTCTTTATTTTTTTGTGAAAAAACCCAATAAAATATTCGTAAAGACTTTCTGGTCACCATCTGCCCTCAAGCCCCCTTTAACTGTTCTCTCACCTTTCGTCTCCTCTCCCTCAACCCACCTCAACTACCTGTCAGAAAAAGGTAAAGTTATATAAATTTCATCATTATTTAAGTGAGGTTTCATGATTGTTTGCCCTTATCAGCCCCTATTCACCTTTTTACAGCCACCCTAATAATTCTTAGCTTCTTTTACTTCCCTCAACATTAAGGTAAAATTTTTTCATAATCAAGTTGAATTAAATTTTTTTTATTAACTTCCCTTACGTCCCCATCAACCCACCTCATTTTTAACAAGCTTATTTAATTTTATGAATTATAATTATCAATGGCTGTAGTAGTAGATAACTTATAGTTAGGACCCAATGTAACCATAATATGAGCATAGTAGAACTGATTATTGAAACTCAATTGTGTAAATGTACTAAATAACTTTTCCGAAAATATTTGCTTGCTAATATTATTTAACATGAATTTTGGTTTTGTACGACACAATCTGAGAGTAATATTTGGTACATTATTAGAAAGGGTACCTTTAGGAAAATTTTTCGAAACTTTCTTCATAACTCACCATTTCGGGTTGTATGTAACAGCACTAAATAAACCACGTTTTCTTAATTTTCGCATTATTGCCATTGCTTCTTGGTAACGTTTTTGCATATACCTTGAATAACCAATGAATGTTGAAGGTAAAATGAAAATGTTTTCTACTTAAGTACTTTAAAAAATTTTAATTATTTGATGCACTACGCATTATATGATCTATTAAATCTTGCCAACATTGACTCCTTCATATTTTTTGATCGTAGTGAGAAAAGTTAATCTTTTTGCTTTTTATCATAATATATACATGCAAAAAAAATTGTTGCGTTAAACTTTCAGCATCAAGAATGGGAGAGATTCTCCGTAAAGATTTTACATCTTCTGATGAGAAAAGTAAACGAAAAACCATTGGATTGACATGATATAATAATTTATTTAAACATGTGTGACTTAGTACACTATTTAGTTAATCACTTAAATACACTTATGAGTCATAATCTCAAGTATTTTTTGAGTTTAAAACGATTATTGCTTCGCATTCCCCTCTTACGGATTTATCGTACTGATATGTTGTTATAATACTGATTTTATTGTCATGTTCTCTTAATTTTATAGTTTTGGAGACATTCTACACATAATTTATATGTTTGCTTGTGTCATGTGGATTTTGTTCCATTATTTCTGTTACTATTCAAATATGTTGCTTGGATAACGTTGGGTTTGATTTCAAACGTATTTCTATAAAAGTGAAATCATCATCTTATATAAAATTGACTTTAAGAATGATTATCATAATTGTTGACAATTGATTAAGGTATCATACGACAAATTTGACTTTGACTTTTAAAGTTATAAACAGCTTTTTTTCACACGTGAGATTTGCAATAAATTATGCAAAAGAGAAAAGATTATTGTGAAATCAAATAAAATATGTAAGATCATCACCGCTTATCAATAACTGTATCAATTTATTATCATACAGACTTAAAACAGGTAAAAATATTTTTGTACGCTTACAACAATTGAATTTTTGTCTTTCAGTTTACCAAAATTTTGCTGAACAAAATTTGAATTCAACGTTTATTTCACCAGAATAGTTTGTTCGTGTAAGTTTTTATATTTTGTGTATAGCATTTTTATGTTTATCTGTTTTGTTTGTTAACACATTTTACTCCTAAACAACTATTTTCGATCTTACTTTACTTTTTGTGACACAACAAATTTTTCGTTTTTTATTAGAGATACAAATGTTTATATCATCTTGCAATTTTTTTCCTCTTAATATAATAATTTTTTTCATAACTTTCTTTAGTTTTTTCTTAATCCCAACATTATAATGTTGTTATAAGTCATAATGCCCACTGTTATTACTACAGAGAAAAAATTTTAACTTTAAATTACTTACAATATTTTTGACACTGCAAGTTAAATTAAAATTTCAATATTTATTTGTTATAATAATATAAATTTCTACAGAACTTCTTCATCAAACTACTGTTCTGAAAATGACATTGCTAATAAACTATTAATGGATACTTTTTGTATACATACGTGGTGCATCAGATTTCAGATGGATCCAGTACACGGATCAAAACATAGATATTTAAGCACTATCATTTTATCTTTTACAATTAACGTAATGCTTCATATAGTACATTGTAATATGCAATATTCATATGCGATGCACGTTACTTTTTAAAGTATAAAATCATATGATTTATTATTTGAGACTAAAAATGAAGTATTTACTTCAAGTCACACAATTACTTCTTAACATTGCGTATTAGAGGTTGCCACGTGGAGCGCACAGGAGGGTGAAGACCCACTAGTGTATATATATGCATTCTTTTTTTTTGAGCACGCGGTGGCTCGGTCCGCTGGTTTGTGGGACGGCACGCGGGAGGCTGCGGGTTTTTTTCTCAGCCAGTGCGACTCTCCCAGCCAAGTACCTGTGTGAATTTTCACATGTGCTTTTTCACCAAGCAATGTTCTTCATGAAGGGATGGGCGACCTCCTCGCAGCAAAACGGCCTACCACTTAGATTCTTCGCTCTCGAGGTGATCTAAGTAACATCATCACCATACCAACGAATTGAAATTACAAGTCTAAGATTTTTACAATCATCTTTTAAATTTAGGAATTTAAATTAAGATTTTACTTATACGTTCGTTATGATAGTACAGCCATAAAACGAATCAACATGGAACATAAATATAACTAAAAATTATGTTTGAGTTGAAAAATAAAAATATAACCACTCTTTAATAGCAAAAAAGTTATAATTAATCATTATAAATGATAGAAATATATTAATTAACAAAATTAAAAAATGCATTTCCAACGGATAAAAAGTAAAAAAAATAGAAATAAAGAATAATCTAATGGCAACTAAATGCAGCTCAATATGAGTATCAAAACCTGAAATGACTAAGAATTATGAAGTTCTTAATTCGTAAAAATATAAGCTAAACAATATTTCACATTACACATTCTTGAATAAGTCATCATGATTTATAGACTCAACGGTATATTTGTCAGTGATTCTTTTGAGATATCTAGGTAAGACCACACATTTTATTGATTCTCAAAAAAATTATAGCATGATAAAATATTTAAGTTTATTACGATAAGTTATTCTGTATAATTTTACGTTTAATGTACATTAATATTACTTTCTTACTCTGCATCTTTATAAGAATACGTATATTTATCTTTAAGAATAAAGTATTTTTAAGTGAAATAAAATGTTTTTTATAAAGATATAATTAATTTTAATAGTTTAAGCAAATGGATCGAAAACAATTCCATAACGATAAATAAATTACTATTATAAAGATATGTTACACTGCTGTTTTATAGATCAGATTTTTTAATTAATTACAAAAAGTTATGGCTGAAAACAATATGATTATCTTATAATATATCATTAAATTCATGTGCAAATAAACTTTATTTACCAATACGTTCGCGTACTTACTTTGTTTTAATAAATAAGTGGACATATAAATAGCTCTTTAGCACTAACGCATTACCCTTTAATTTTAGCCGATAGAGGCTTGGCGCACAAAGCCTCACTAGTGCATACAAATATGTATATACTATACCAGCCTCCTAAAAGACTTTGATTCATTTTGGACATCACATGAAATTAAATATTTTATCAAACTTTGCTATTGGAAGATTATATATTGTTTCTCTATGAGATAATGAACGTTTTACTTTGAAATTAATATTTAATGAAGTAAAAGGAGTGACATCATACGAAGAACATTTAATGGAATTATTTATAAAACATTTAAAAATACAGCTACAGCAATGGGATTAATACAATATGACACTTAAATTGATGATCTATTCGAAGAAACTACTACCATTATGTTGCCTTATTAATTGAAACAATTTTTTACATAGTGTTTACTTTCAAAAAATATTTTTGGGGGAAATAAATAAAATGTAGGTAAAACTTTTTTGACAGAAGATGTCATTTTTTAATAAAAAATCTTGCCTTTTTGCATATAAATATCGCCCTTGCTATGCAAGACAAGTTTTGTAAATTGTTTAATTTATCCACACCTTAAAATATTAATTGTATAAAAAACAGATAACTTAGAGGACATTGATTTTTATGACAAAAATTTTCGAATCATTCAGGAAAAACATGGAAAGAGAATGACAGGGGCAAGCAGGCATAAAAACACATTAGGGGGCGGCAAGGGGGTCTGAGGGCGGGTCAAAAACAGCGTGGAAAGATAATAAGGGGGGGGGGGGCAAGCAGGCTTATAAAGAAATTTAGCGGCTGCGAGGGGTAGCAAAGGAGGATAATCAAAAATATTATTTGTTTATTTTCACATTGAAATATAAACAATTTTGCCCTGTTTTGAGGGGAAGCTGAGGGGCAGCTGAGAGGAGGGGAAGTATGAGGGGGTGTCAAGAGTGGTTAAATAATGACAACAAAAGGCTACATCAAAAGTTTATAAGAACAACTCTCCATGAAATAAAAATAATTCCCCCTTTTTTTAAAAGGAGCTAAAGAGGGGTCAAATATGAGTGAGGGCGGCCGAGGGGGCCAGTGTGCACAACCCCACTGCAATTACTATATAATATAGGAAAACAGATATATGTGTTTTCATACTTCATAGTTATTTTGGCAATGCTTTCCACATCTCCTCTACTAAATTGTTTAACCCCCCCTCCCCACGTACCAACATACAGTAGGCGAAAAAAGGAAAAAAAGTAGTCAAAACTGAACATGCACATGAGTTTTTGATAAAAATGTAATCTGTAAATCTGTATAGATTTCTGAAATAATAATCGATGATTTCTAGTACCGCTTTTTTGGATAGATACCTCAATACTTAATACTAATTGTATATGTTAATTAGAAAAAAATAGTCGAATATCATTTTATGTGCCTGTTAAGCAGATTTCAACAAAAAATTTCGAGGTTATAAAAGCACTGAAAATACCATAAGGTACTTTACTAAAAAAACAGTAGCTAAAATCATTTGCTATCATTTCAGGAATCTGTACTAACAGATTTTTTTGTTAAAAATTCAAGTAAATCTTTAATTTTAAACCAATTTTTTTTTCATTCTCCTCCCACTGAACGCCACCATCCCACAAAACAAGTAAAATGTTTTTGTTTTCTCTTTTATTTGTATGAACGTGATTATTTTAAGCTCCACCCACTCTCCTTCAACTTTAAAAAGCCCCTCCATACTCCTTCTACCTCTGCCCTGCATAAGTAGTCATGACAAACCCCACCACTCCTCACACAGGTTACCATTAGCCATCCTCATGAATAACTTTCTTAATTAACTGTCTTCTTATAGGATGGTCGGTAACATTTACAAACACTATTTAAAACTCATGTAAAAAAATTTATATAAATATTTATGTCATTATACCATCACTGTGAATTTCACGATCTATAATACAGTAAATTGATATTTTGTTATTTAGTTGATTAAAACTTTTATTATTTATAAAATAATGGTGTGTTACAAGAAGTCAGTATAACTTCATTGATGACAAATATTGTTGTTAGTTTTTGAATGTCTAATAATTAAAATTGTTTTAATTTTTTCTTTACCAATCACTACTAAATATTTAGCTAAGTTGAATTTTATCGAACAACTATTGATTAACAGTTTTAAAATATAAGAAAATTTTTACTAAAATGATGACTTTATAGTCTGAGCAATAATAAAACTTCTAATTATATTTTTTAAGAGGCAGCATTTGCAAAAATTGCCTCTTAAAATTTTTTAGTCTCTTTAATGTATGTTCGTATTACTCTGATCACGCAAATTCCTATCTACTATGTTTAAAAACATTGCTTGAACTCTGGAGGCCCCATTTAAAGTTATCAAATTAACTTTGTGTAACATTTCTTCCTGATTTTAATTACGATAAATACACTTTTTATTTTATTGAAGTCCAATGGTAAACTAAAACGATATGTTATTTTTTTTTAAAGCAATACCGATACCATGCCAATCCAAGCAATAATAAAATTGTTTAAGCTTAAGAAATGAAATAATCAATTAATATTTTGTATAAAGAAGTTTTTTAGGTCCTTCTGGTCATCGTTTAACTAAAGATACAATAAATTAATTATGTGTTTACGAAATATTAGTTCTTAAATAATGTTGTTTCTTTTTGATTCTTTTCTGGATGGGTAAATTAAACAACAAAAATGATTAATCTTTAGTTTCAAGTATTATTATTAATTAAACACATAGAAACTGCAGTATCTTCAAACACTTAAAATTAACTACTGTTAAGTATTCTTAAATTTTTGGGTAATGTAGCTTTTTATTCAATAATGCTTCTTATTCAATAATATCTTCAATAAAAAAAGTTTACGATTTAAAGAAGATGTTAAATTTCATCTGCTATTACTGTAATTTTCTTACGTTTTTTCTTAAACTTGAGGTCATTATTAAAAATGTAGTTTTACACAATTTACTTGTATTTTGATGATTTTGTAAAATGATTAATTTTATAAGATTTAAATAAAGCTATAAATGGCGATGGGTATTTTTCATCGTGCTTCTCATTTAATTTATTGTGAATCTCAATTTTTGCATATTTTTTATATGTACTGCTAGATTTTTTTCTTAAAAACTTAAACCAGAAAACGTAGCATTTCTGAAATGAAAAATATTTATACATTGAAGTACAGTGAAAATCCGAAGAATTCTATTTTTGTACGATTTTGGTAACGTATAATTTGTAATTACCATTATTAGAACACTAGAGCAGGGGTGAATAAGGTACTCAAGATCAACAAAGATAACACTTTTACAAACCTTATGTCCCAGGAGAGTTGGCGGAATGGCTAAAGGGCAAACCTTCATTTTTATAGACATACGCAAGCATCCCAAATTTCTGCTGAGACTCTACGAATAAAAAACAAATTGATACAAACGTTAACTGACGTATGCTAACTGTTTACTTAAGCTTTAAATTTTATAATTTTGTATGTTAATAGAACGACAAGTGTGGATATGTCAGTTTTGACGTATTTATGTATTTCTTCCTGCATTATACACTTATATTGTGTGGCTTTCTCTCCCACGCCCCCTATACTTTTTTACGTTCCGCCACGAATACATAACTGCTCTCCTACAAAACAGGGCAAAATTCTGCAAATTTTTACGCGATTTGATAGAAAAAAAATTTTTAGTCCTCCTGCGCGATTCGAGACACTTCCCTTTGCTTCCTTGACCCCTACTAAAAGTTAACCCCCATATTTGATTCGAGTTATTTTTATTGAAAAAGCAAAAAAAATGTGTGAAATCTTCCTATATTGTATAGTCACATTGTGGAAGGCAATCAGTTTTTACCCCATGATCTCCTATGCTACTACAAGCATTTTAAATTTTTCTTCCAAGAACAAAGAAAATGTTTTTCCATTTTTCTCTCTCCATCTTGACCATTGCAAAATTTATAAAATAATCTAGATTTTATAAGAATGTATAGTCTTAACTATTACCATTTTTTTATAATTGTTTTTTGTGACAGGTAGCATTTGGCAAAAATTTCCTCCAAAAAAAATTTATTAGTCTCTCAAATGTACGTTCGTATTAAACTGGTCATGCAAGGTCCTGTCCACCTTTTTTAAGGCTTTTTTTCAATTCTGGAGGCCTCATCTAAAGTTATCAAATTAACGTCGTTTCATAATTTTTTTTTTTTCTATTTTATCTCAAAAAATACACTTTCTATATTGTTTTAGGTCTAAAAAAAAAAAAGTTTTATGACTGGTCATTTTATTCGAAATAAATAATAAATTCACTAATTAATGTTTTGTGACAAAAAGTTTTGCCAAACTTATCATGTGTTTACACAAGGCAAATTCTTTAGTATTACCAATTGAGTTGTATTTTTTTGGGATGTGACAAATAACCGATGGGTATGATTTGTCTTTAGATTTTTAAAATTTGTTGAAAGTGTGGAAGAGCACGGTTTTTTTTAACTACAAATAAAATTTTTAAAAAAATGAGTTTCATATTTTTTTTATAAATTATTGCCATGAATATTTTTCTAAATTAAGAACCACGCGAAAAATTGTCGTAATTGCATAGGTAGCACAATTGTGCTGGCTTTGCTAAAAGTCTCATTGACTTGAGTATTATTTTTAACTTAACCCACATCGATTGCAATATTATTAAGAGCCTTATATTTACCATCATTATGTATTTTTTAATCCTTAAATAATGTTGTTTTTTATTTATTAATGCTTGAAATTTAATAATGACTTATAGAAATTGTGTACGTTTTTTAGGAAATATCATATTTAACCCACTATTGCTGTCTTTTTTGTTTTTTTCTTCTTCTTTCTTTCAAATTTTCAAGTTATAATTAAAAATATAGTTTTTACAACATGCACGTACTTTCATGATTTATTTAAATCATCAATTTTATTTAATTAAAACCAAGCAGTTAACAGTGATCACTATATTTTATCGTGTTTTTGATTTAATTATTCTTAAACATTAATTTTCGCTTATGTATGGATGTAACATTAGGTTTACTTCTTTAAGACTTTTACCAGAAACATACAGCATGTAAAAAGTGCTAAGGTTATATCATATTTTCATTGTATAATGAAGTATAATGAAAATCTGATAAATTTCATCCTTGTACAATTTAAGACAGTTTTAATTTATAATTATTATTATCAGACTACTAAAACAATATTAAATAAGACAATCAAAATCCAAAAATAAAATTTTCTTTAAAATTTTTTAAGAACTTGAAGTCATAATCGAAATTGGGGAGGTTAGCATGCGAGGTTCACAGAGGCCAGAGCCCAATTAATATGTACAAGGTACAAAGTTCAAGTGAAGCATTATTATTAGTGATGTCCTTCTCGTAATCGTCGGCCTCTGTCATGTCATTATCCAAGCTTTTGTCTAGTTTTGTCTCGCTAGGTATTCACATTGCATGTTACTTCTGCATTAATTAGTGTTGACGTAAATCCTGCTTTTCCAAAGCAATTTGCAATTGTACTTAAACTTAAGTTTTTCCATGCCTTGTCAACATAACTACATGAGTGTAATAGTATTATGTTTGATTATTGTTTTCCATCTGTATCATAAATAATTTGTCGAACAACTTTTTGTTGATAAAAGCACTTGAAATTTCTTACAACACCGTGGTCAAGTGGTTGTAACTTAGACGTTGTATTAAAAGGTAATTATTGTACGTTCATGTGGGTCAATTTTGGTAGAGTATTATGTGATGTGCAATTGTTAACAAACAGTAAAATTTTCCAGTGTTCTAGTGCCATTTTCTTCTCGATCATTTTCAGCCATTTAATAAATAACTCTAACGTCATCCATGCTTTCAAATTCGCTCTATAATCTACATGCAATGATTTAACTGTAAGCAAGCATCGTGGCTTTGCTGATTTTCCTATCACAACGGCTTGAGTTTTTCAGTACCATTTGAATTTACAAATAACAGCACTGTCACTCTTTTTTTGCTATGTCAACCTCCAAAACATGGCTCATTTTTTAACGTTTTGTCTACTTGACACTTAAATAATGAACTAAAACTGCTTTAATATTGTATCATGATAAAAAAGTGTCAATTTTTAAGTATTTATAACTAAAGAAAATAATATAAAAGTGTCAAATTCATCAGCATTGGAAATGTCGTCACATTTATAATCTTTTGTTATTTATTGTAGTCTCTGTTTCTAATCAGCACTTGTGTCGTTGTTTACGTCAGCACTCTTCCCACAGACTTAACGAAAAACATTGCTGTGCCTTTGCTTAAATCCGTGTAACCAGCCATTACTAGCTCTGAATTATTTACGTCCTAAGCTTTAAGTATGTTGTTTGATTTTTTCTTGCAAAATTGGCCCTAATACTCTAGCATTTTTATGAAGGCACTATTTTAACCATTTTACTATAGCTCCCTCTACTCTAGTATTCTTAGCTCTTTTATTGTAATTGAACAGTCATCATTTGGAAATCTTTACAAAATTTATATTTATATCACAAAACAGTGGACAATGTGCTACTACGAATATCAAATTTTTAAGTATCAAATTATAGTAGTAATCAAATGTATTATAAAATCAAGTGATAAATTTTTTTTGAGGAGTTGCTATCACGACGATCAAGTTATCAGTACTAACCATTTTTTCTACATAACCATACTAATATTTATACTGTCACATTATTTATATTATCACATTCCAAGTAACTAAGGCTTGCGGCTTGTTGCTTTGAATTATAGAGGATTTTAGACGGAATATTATACACAAAGAGCTTTTTTCGGTCGAAACGAATTTGAATTAAAGAGAATATTATTTAACATATGGTTTTAACGAGTTAACGAAAATGTTTTACGGGAAAAAAATTTACTTTAAGTTAGCGAGAATTTTGATTCAGAGAAGTTCGAGTTCACTGGGTTCTACTCTAAGTCTTGGTAAGAATATCTAATATTTTATGCGTAGTTTTATTAATTAAAAAAATTTTTTTACTACTTTTTCTTCTCTTGCTCATTTACCCCCCTCTTCGAACGCCCTTACGTTTTTGTGTAGCCATCTTGTCCCCCTCACAATTATACAGTAGGTAATCAAATTAATTTTGTAACTAAATGAGCATTTTGTAAATTTTAGAAAGAAAAGAGAAGTCAGAATATTTATAATAAAATCACAAAGTACATTAATGGCAAATATTTAAGTCACATTAACAAGCTATATAAACATGTCAAGAACTTCCAACATGTTAAAATCAGGCCAAAAATTATTAACTTTTGAAGTTATAAAATTAGACGAATCTTTAAACAACTAAAAACCTCTTTAACAGCTTAATTTAAGCTTAATTAAGTCAACAAGTATGCAAAAATTATTAAATGTGTAAATATTCTAGAAAGTTACTTTTTTAACACTAAATTAAGAAGATGGAAAAGATGATAACGGTTTAGACAAAATATGACCATTGGAAGATTTAGTATTGTTCTTTAAAAACACCAAGAGCGTTTTTTAACAATGAATATTAAATTGAAAAAGGTGCCTTTAGTTTCAGAGATTTGAAAATAATTCACAAAATTTCGCAGACAAATTTTTATGACACTGCTACTAGTATGAGATTAATAAAGTACGATTTTCAAATTGAGAAAAATTTTTACGAAAGCAGTTTCTGTTATGGAAATTTATGAAATTTTTGTTACGTAATTTTTATTTTTAGAAAATATTGTGGATGGTGAAATTTNATTTTCAAAGCATTTTTTTTAAATCATAGATTCCTCATTTGTAAGTTGAATGGATGCAATACCAGTCCAAGCCATTGTTAATTTTTTCCTTCAGAAACAGAACCATAAATTTGTCTTATGTAAAAACTTGCAGATTTAAGAATTGTATTTAAACGAAGAGGTGTAAAATTTTTGTGAATTATGTTCAAATATTCTGGTAAACAGTTTTTATGATTTTTCAAACTTTTATTACCTTAAATATCTTTTAATTAAATGACAAAGCGAGAAATTATTTTATTGTTTAATGTGAAAAATCATCATATTATTTTTTTTGTATGATTTGTAAGCAAATTTCCAGACCATTATTGAGCTATAACAGTGGCACATTCATTTTTTTTAGTGTGCAACACATTCACTAATTGTGTTTTTAACATTTATAAGAATATGACATAATAATATTTTATGATCACATAAAGACAAAAATGTCCCTAATCTTTTTATTAAATTGCATATTTTTATTCAAATAAACCATTTGTCTTGAACCTAGATTATATGCCATGCAGAAAATAAAAAAATTAAATTCATATTCTGCATCAAATGTTTAGTTAATGAATTTTAATGGGACTTAAATAATAATAATAATAATAATAATAAACCTTTTAAAAATAAACACATTGTTTTGGGGAGTGATTTTTGACAAATTCTACTAACATGTAGAAAAAAGAAGCAGAAGTAGAATTATGTCACACACAACTAAATAGTTCTATTCATTTTAATTATTTGAAGTATTTTAATAAAGTAACAATCTTCGTTCAAATGACACCAAATTTTCAAAATTTTTGTTTCAAATAGGAAGTAAAAATGTTACCTCATTTGTCGTTTTTAAAAAATGGTCAACCGATGACGTATGTTAGTGTTAATAAATAGTGTTACAACTAATGTGAATTGTAAGATATAACCACATATAACGAATATATATATTTCTTAAATAAAAAAATTTTATTAAAGGAATAACTATCACTTATAGTGTAGTTTGGGATATATATAAAGATGTAGATAAATCTTAGGATAACATTCACACAACTCTTTCAATAGAAGTTTGTAATAATATTCAATGAAGTCTTCTACTTTAGGGAATCAAATTTGAAAATTGAATCAGTAATGATCTTAATCAGAAACTTTAGTATATTATGTAGATTTTGTAATAGAGCAAAATTAAGAATAACAGAATTATTTTAATNGCGATTACAAATTATTCTCTTCAAAAATTTAAAAAAAATATTAGCTTCTAAAAAAATTAGAAATAAACTATTTATCCCACGTATAACCGTATGCACAGAAAATTAAATATCTTTACTATTTTTGTGATGTTAAAAGCATTTCTTCTTGTTTGAGCGTTTTCTATGAAAAATAATGAATAGTAAGAACGAGGTTTTAATGAGATTGGTTTGTATTTGAAAAAGCCTATATGTTTACATGGACAATTTTACGTTGCTTTTTGTAATTGTAAGGATTCGAACAATATTTTAATAGTCACGGTCAGAAAATAATTTGCAAACAAATAATGTAGTATGTATAAAAAAGTGGATTGTTAAAAATAACCTACCTTTATAAATAAACACTAGCACAAAAAAAAAATTGTTTTAAGTATAAAATAATAAGTAATAACCATGCATTCTTAGATTTAAAATTTATATTTTGGTATAAAATGTTTTGTTCTAATGTTCCCTCCGTATATAATTTTACCATGATTTGAAAACAAAAAATTCATTTAGTTTAAAGGTGGAACATAATTTAAATGTTCAGAGCATAAAAAAAAATTGTGATTTAAAAACTTTTAGGTTAAACATACGGAATTGTATGGTTTTTATTTTACTTTTTTCTTTATTTTTTTTTTTTTTGGTTTTTTCTTTTGGCAAAGGAAATCATTTATTTTAGTACTTCAGTAACTCACTTTACTTAGAATATCCTCAAAATTGTGGTCTCTAATTGTTTGAATGATTATAGGGTAAATTATTCTTTATTTAGTTACTTTGGTATGAAATGCTACGAATCCTTATTTGTTGAATCTGAGTTATGTCGAAACTACTTTTATTCCAACATTTAAACGGTACATTAACTTAAAGATCAAGTGCAATCGAATTTCCAAAATTTTTTACTGTAAGTGTACGTACAATACAAAAAAACGTGCAGTTAAATGCAACATGCTTGCGCAAATTTCCTTTGCTTTTTAATTTTCTCAGACATAAAAAGTATTCATTAGTCTATTTCTATTTTGAAATAATAGTTTTGAAAATTGCTATTAACTGAAGTAAATATAAGCTTCCACTTATAAACTATAAAATTATTACTAATATGATCGTGATTCAATATATTTTTTAATGAGTATGCTCCCATTACTTTTGTTCAAAATGGAGAGTATTCAACAAAGATCTTCCACTTAAACTCTTAGTTTGTTTTCAAAGAAAATTTTTCTATTACATAGATTACGTAAGGTCTTATCAACTATTTTCAAAGCATTTTTTTTAAATCATAGATTCCTCATTTGTAAGTTGAATGGATGCAATACCAGTCCAAGCCATTGTTAATTTTTTCCTTCAGAAACAGAACCATAAATTTGTCTTATGTAAAAACTTGCAGATTTAAGAATTGTATTTAAACGAAGAGGTGTAAAATTTTTGTGAATTATGTTCAAATATTCTGGTAAACAGTTTTTATGATTTTTCAAACTTTTATTACCTTAAATATCTTTTAATTAAATGACAAAGCGAGAAATTATTTTATTGTTTAATGTGAAAAATCATCATATTATTTTTTTTGTATGATTTGTAAGCAAATTTCCAGACCATTATTGAGCTATAACAGTGGCACATTCATTTTTTTTAGTGTGCAACACATTCACTAATTGTGTTTTTAACATTTATAAGAATATGACATAATAATATTTTATGATCACATAAAGACAAAAATGTCCCTAATCTTTTTATTAAATTGCATATTTTTATTCAAATAAACCATTTGTCTTGAACCTAGATTATATGCCATGCAGAAAATAAAAAAATTAAATTCATATTCTGCATCAAATGTTTTATTTGATAATCTAGGATTTTTTATATTGAAAGTTCTGTCATTTTGTTAGCACATAATTTTTAAAATATTTTCTTTAGTAACTGTTTAGTAAATCAAACATTAAATAGAAAATTCTTTATAAAACACCATTTCTTTGACATTTTTATGTTGCTGCAAGGAATCCATTCTTAGCATTGATACATAAATGAGTGACAACATTTATCTTCTGATTTAAGAATTTTAATTATTCTAAGAAACGTGCAATTTTTTGTATTGGCATAAAAATTTTCTATAATACTTGTTGAGTTATGGAACAAGCCTCTTTCAAAATATTACTAAATTGAGAACTAATTTTTACGAAGTCCACCACGATGGAAGTTTCTTTAAGGGTCTTATGAGTAGTATTTGTATGTGTCCCTTAACTTTAAAATTACGTTGGTCTTCGTACTTAATCATATATGAATAAGTTTTTGAAAAATCGTCGGCAATGATCAGAAAAACAATTTTTTTCCTTCAAATACTAAAACAAATTCCTAATTTATTACAATAAATCTTATTTTTGACAATATTGACGTTTTTTAATGAATTTGTTTTCATTGTTGGTCCAAGTACTACAGATTTGACATTTTGAATAAAAACTTAATTAATAATTTTATTTCAACCAAAACAAAAAAAATTTGTCCATTACATGAAGTGTTTTTATCTCAATCCTTATCCCTAAAGAAACGAAAAGTCATAAAACTTTTGAACTACCTGTAGAATTATACAATGTCAAAGTGCATTCTTGGAACTACAGTGGGCAAAAAAAATTGCAAAAAGTTAGTTTAATTACTTAGGATGAAGCTTAAATAATCTCAAAAAAGCTTAAAAAGTAGTTAATGAATTTTAATGGGACTTAAATAATAATAATAATAATNATTTTCAATAAAAATAATAAAATTGTATTCTAAAATAAATATATTAAAATACAAATATAATAACGCTAAGCACACTGGGAGGATGACCCACTAGCCACTTCTTGTCCAAAGAAATTTCAAAGGAGGTAAAAATCAATAGAATGTTTATTGATTACCTTTATGCTCCTTTAAATTTTTGTTCAAATTTATTTGTGGATTATTCAATAATTTTTCAAATCACGTAAGCGATTACAAATTATTCTCTTCAGCAAACTATTCATACTTCCAGTAACTGACGTAGGTGGACCATCTTATACACAGCAGCATCATGAGGATGCAATGGCTATAATGGAGAAATGCGGTAAATCAGGTTTAAAAGTTTCTAAAAAGCACTAAATATTACTGTTAGATTAGTTTATGCAAAACTACAGTATATTTAAGGAAACATAAAAAAAAAACGATTTTGGTTGGGTTCTTTGATACACATAATAACGTGGTGCACGAGGGACGGGATTTACGTAGGGAACAGGACGTGTCCTTACGTCCTGCTTAACTGTTTCTCGACTGGACGTACTAGGCCCAGGAACTCTTGACGACACTCCTAGTCAAGTACATAGGCCAGCCTACCTATAATTTTGCCTCCATCGTTGTAGATCACATCATGCGTTTCGGGATACAAGAGCTTACCCTGCAAGAGCACGTAAACTCTAAACGCAAGGAATAACTAAAGTTTTAACTGCGTGCATAGGAGCGGGGCCATGGGATTTTTGGATCAGACAACACACACATAGACGATATCAAAAACTGAGTACTCTAATGTTTGTAGTTCAGTAAAAAAATATATACTGTAATTAGAGAGAATACAAAATGATGTAAGCGGGTGTGTGTCAAAGCTGGAAATAAACGCAAGCACATAGATAAATACTAGACGAGACCGCTGTCTCTATTTCGCCTTTGTATCCTACGCAACGGGCAGACCTCGCGTATCGAAACGGAAATCATGCTTAAGAACGGTCTTGAAAACTCACTTGTTTGGACGCAAACAAAGGGAGAGCCGACAAATTCAATGGAGACCTCGGATGGGTGGAGGAACTGGTGGGCATACCCACCGGCCAATTTTCGCTCTACTCCGTGATTCACTGATGTTCCTAACCTAGTCACGTCACTATTCTCCAAATCTCGTTTCACAACCGTCTCATGGGGACTCCCAAGCTAGTCTCACTCAGCTCGCTCCGCTTCGCTCGTCTCCTCTCCCTAGCCCCGCGAACTCATAGCGGCTGCGCCGTAACAACATATACAGCTTCGTTTAAATCACATAAAATTAATAATTTGGATATATTAATTTAGTGCGTAAGCATTTTTTATAAACAATTCGAAGACTTAATTTTTTATAAACAATTTGAAGTTTGGGGGGAAAAGAAGAATTAAATTAAAAAACTGCAATCGGTAAAACAAATACAATTTTTTTAATGATTATGATAGTTTCTGTCTCAAACTATTAAGTAAAGGACGCGATGCAATAACGTTAAAAACAATTTATTCATACAATTGTATGACATAAAACATTTAAAGATACTGCGATCGCAAGAACTTAAACATAATTATCAAATTAGTGATATTTTTCAAGATGCAATTACTATTATCCATTCTTATCAACTAAGACAATTAATTGCTTGGTTTTGAAATTTAGGAAACGTCTAAGGGGACAAAATATAAAATAAACATGAGGAAATTTGTAAAGATAATTTTTATACTTATACGGATCATTTTCCTCTTTAACAAATGAACCAAATTAATGAATCAAATGACTTACCGTGTTAATCTTCTAATTTACCTATATTAAAAAAAATGACCAAAAAGAGGATGACACTAATCAAGTATTATTTAAAAAAAAATGTTTGATTATGTACATGAAAATTTTACTTTACTTAACGAATACACTTTTTTTCAAATAAAAGAAAAGAAGAATATTAATTAGGTCATATTATAGATCAAGAAACTTATAAGGATGTTGATAAAATCCAGATATAATATTTATTTATGATTTCGTTTAAAATCGCTGAATAATATATGTAAAGGTTACCACCTCATGAACTAAATATGTAAAATTAGAAGTACAGTCATTTTATTAAGAAACTTAAGTATATCAGATATGGATATTTTAATTATATAAGTACAATACAGAAGGTAAAAACAATGAATGGAAAAAAATTGGAAAAAAGTATGTATTCTGAGAAAAACCTTAAATACCTTTCCTGCCATTTATTTTATATGGATCTTCATTTCCTTCAGTTTCAGTTTACGAAATTCAAAAATATTTATGGCTTTTGCGATGGTAATTTATCTTTCTTGAAGTCTAAGATTCAATAATATTGGTCTATATTTCAAGAAACTTTTTTTTCTATAGTTAACTTTATGTAGCATTATTCAGATACAAGACTGGAAATTATATATTTGTAAAATAAAACTCCTCTCTACACATATTTTTATAGACTTTTAAGCATTTTTTAATTCTTAGGCCTCTATAGTTGATCCACAATTCTAAATTTTGTGAGTTTGATACAAGATTTGCGACTACCACCCTTTCAAAAACTCTTATAAACATATTTTCATGGACGTTAAAACATTTTTTATTTTTCTAGCCAGCATATTGAATCTGCGATTTTATATTTTAAAATTCTACTATGAGATTTATAACAAGCACCCTAAGAACCCCCGATGTACGTATTTTCATAGACTTTTGAACATTTTACCTTTGTTTGGCCACCGTATTAAATCCACTATTTTAAACTTTGAATTTCTAATATGAGATTTTTATTAGGCGACTTAAAAAATATGAGTATACTGATTTTCAGAAAATTTAATAATTTGCTGGTTAAACAGACAATAACGTAGTCTATGACTAGTCGAGGAGGGTGCCCTTAGAGGTAGTTTGCACCTCCTAAATAATTTTTGATGTGAAATATCTATTGGTGCGCTTGGGGGTTCGACCAACGCGATGAAGCGACCGTGCGATGGCACGATCTCCAGTTTAACTCGGCTCGGCTTGGCTCGGCTCGGCTCTCTGTCTCTTTCTCCACGCGCTTACTACCACCCCTCTCTCGTTTGTGAAGTGTACTATCCGTATACATATATAACTATATAGAAGAGTATATAATAATTAAATATCATACATGTATTGAACATATAGCATATACATACGTACGCATACATAATATATATTACATGTTATGACTGTGTAAATAAAATTTTCAAATTTTACTGACTCCAAGAATCGAACCTTATCTTTTGAATTGGTAGTCGGGGATCAAATCGATTGTGCTATGCAGCAAGTCGATTCAATCTTCGTTCTTATTATTTATGGATACCAACCAAGAAACTTGAGATCTAATAGAATCGATCTATAATTAGGCGTTTTTAACATTGTCTATAATTGAGCCTGCCACTTTCAGAAGAAATAGTTATGATTATTTTTGAAAGGTCTAATAATGTTAAAATTGAGTAAATTGTGTTTCAAAGTTCGTTTTGCTTATATCTTCTAACAGTTAAATGTACAAAAAAAATAAAAACACGAGTGTGTAGGGCGAAAAATTTTTTATCCATTCGTACTTTTAATTTCGTTTTGACAAGCGCAAGATATTAAAAAAAATAATTAATAAATAAATAAAAAAGGCATTTTGGCAGTACCTATAAACGTAAGCGAGATAGAGAGAGCCACTGATCGTCTGCTGTAGCGCTCGCTCTCTCTCTCTCTCTCTCCCTCTCTCTCTCTATTGTATTAAAAAGGTAGGCCTTTTTCATTGCTTTTTTCAATATTTTGCGCTCGTAAAAAATGATGAATTAATACTAAAATTAGTATCATTTTTTCATCGTTTAAAAAAAATTTCTTCTTTGTGAACAGGATTATTTTAAAATATCAATAATTGACCATAATCTAAAGTTTTCCTGGGGTCTTCCAATTGTGTTTGTTTAAACTTAATCTTAACCCAACTTCAGTAAAGAGCTAATGAAATTGGCGCACGTGCGCAACTACGCACAGTAAACAGGTATCCGAAAAGAGATAGAGGGACAGAGAAAGTAATACACACGAAAGTTTATTAAACTAATGTATGTACCTATGTGTAGGTAGGTAGTATAGATACTCTTCGCCATGTATTATTATTCTTTCTCGTTTTGGTTGTTTATATGTTAATAAACAAAAAAAATATAAACATAATTTACTTTTTCTTAATCTATAATTTTCACTGATACAATACATAGTCGTAAAAACTGTCTTTTGAACATAAAAATATGAAATGAAGATTGTTTAGAGTTGAAAAAATAAATACTTTCCCTACCTCACGAGTTCTTAAGAGACTGGTTTGCGCTCGGTAGAAAAAATAGGATTCGCCATATAAGCGACATTGCTCTGTGGCTTCCTTACGTCCCTCGAGCCCTGTTTCGCAGGGCTCCGGGGCCGCAAAATAGCCCTGGAGACAATGGCACTTATCTGACAAAAACTACTATTTTCATCATAGACAACCAAATCTTACTGAGTTCAATAACATTTTCTTTAATGTTTCACATCCGTCGTGCGTCCCGAGAACCACATCTGGTTATTAATAAAAAATTATTTGCCTACTGTGCGCTGTAGTTTAAAGTGCCTCGCACAGTTGTTAATTGTTTTTACTAATATTGGCTCACCGCCTACTTACTTCTATAATGCCTTTCATGAACCACTACCCACGAACCCCGTAGTCACTACCTGGTTCAGTCTAAGAAGACACGATATGCACCTTGCGACCCAAGTTAGTACTAGCTACGTGTCAAGAAGCAACTAATACTCGTCCTCAAAAAGCCACTCATCCAAAGTAGGGGGCCCGAAGACACATTGCCATCACTGTCTCACACCCCTTGCACATAATAAAGACATAATATAGCCACTATATAAACAGACAAACCGTACTTACCAACGTTCTCGCGACCTTTTGTAGCCAAAGTGCTTCTGGTCCTGGATGTTGGCTCGAGACCTGGTCTTTTCAAAATCTCAGTAGTCGCTCGATATCACCCAGCCAGCCAAGGTCCAATAACTCTCTTCCCTGTCAACGACATCCACGGAAAAAAGCCAAGGCTAATGAAAAGGCACACAACAAACGCTTTTAACTACGCTCCAGATATCTAAATTGCTCAGCAACAGAGATAACTCAATAGGAAAACTCAACTCTGCTATTTTAGACCAGCTACTTCTCCTTACTTGATACCATAAAAACTTCCCACAACCAACTCTTGATTGATCAGCTACCGTTGATCAACGATTGCTGATTGGCCCATTACGTACCAGCACCCTTTTTCACTTATTTAATCATCCCTTAACTCTTACTGCTATATTAATTTAACCTATAAATAAATATTTGGAAACTATAACTTTCAATTCTATTCATTTTGGATTAAATGTAGTAGTAATGAATGAATCAGATCTACTACCTTTTCTCACTATAGCCAGCGCATTTTGGTAGTGTTGCTGTATGTATCTCAAAGTTTTAATGCAGGTAGATAGTAAGATAGAAAGATTGGCAATTTTTGCTTTTTTTGAAATTTTTAAAAATATTTTAAGCACTATTGATCACTGCATCTAATAATCCTTCATAATGTTGAATTCTTAATTTTTTTTTATTGCCGTCAAATAGTTGAAACGATTATTTTCAATCATAACATAAGCATTTAGAAAAAATTGTTGAGTTAATCTACCGGTATATAATATAGGACGGACTGAAATTTAATTTGCTAAGTCTGNGATAGGTCTCTCACATAAATATTTACTTCTGTGCTTGGACGATGAAATTTAATCAAATAAAATCAATCTCATAATTTTAGCTGTACTTCCAAACAAAACAAAAACTACTATTTAAAGCAGTCTTAAAAAATATGATTTATGGACCTTACGGTGATCTTAAGGGAGTTGGGTCGCTCCCGCGGGGAGGTGAAGGGGAGCACGTGTATTTAATATTTTAAGCACTATTGATCACTGCATCTAATAATCCTTCATAATGTTGAATTCTTAATTTTTTTTTATTGCCGTCAAATAGTTGAAACGATTATTTTCAATCATAACATAAGCATTTAGAAAAAATTGTTGAGTTAATCTACCGGTATATAATATAGGACGGACTGAAATTTAATTTGCTAAGTCTGTGTGATAGTATGTATGAATATTATTATGAAAGATTAATTTGTTTATTATTACTATTCAAATAATTGTGTAAGTAATTCGTATTCGATTCTAAGTTTTCTAATAAGAACAACAATAGAAAAACCATGGGATCAACAAAATAAGACAATTTATTTGAACCTATTTGCTTAGGACGATTTTTCAGTACGTTTTATTGGCTCACGCAGACATTAAAGTATTCTAGTAAGGCGCAATCTAAAATTATAATAGCACCCCGTCATAACATACATAATAATAATGTTAAACTCAAACGAGCATTAGAATGTATGTCAAAATGTTAGATCAGACTTTTAATTATTAAATTTTATAAGCTAAGATGTAGGTAGTTCTATTATGTGCGAAATTAAAATAAAAAATAACTGAACTGTTTATTTTTACCTTTATGAATTCCATTACTAAAAATAAATGATTATTTGTTTCCTGTTCTTCTATTAAGCTGATGATATTTGGATGACCAACTTGTCTTAAAATAGCGACTTCTCTTGCTAATAAGGCTTCTTTTCCTTGGCATTTAAGTTTATCAATTATTTTTAATGCATAGTCTCTCCCAGTAGACCTACAAAAAAGTAATCAATAAAATAAATATAAATAATGATATTTTTTGAAATAAGCAAATACTGGTAAGATTCTGTTTAGTGTTTGGCTGTTTTTTTGTAAAAAGATTAACTTATACAGATAAGGCGTATAAGCTTTAAGCATCTTAATGTTATCTATAATTGTAACAT